>OY796867.1:0-513802 GCA_963680765.1 Agrochola lychnidis
AACCTAACCTAACCTAACCTAACCTAACCTAACCTAACCTAACCTAACCTAACCTAACCTAACCTAACCTAACCAGTCTGGCTTCAACCGCCGCCCCGAACGCCACGCTTGAACCGCGCTCCGCACGTTAAAAATCGTAAAAATAGTTAAAAGTTTTCCAAAATATACGTATTATACGTCAAAACACGCGCTATCGCAAGGCGATCACGGTAGTGAAAAAAGTGTCGTGAAAAGTGGAAAACGGTGAAAAATATAAGTGAAAAGGTGAAATCTCGGGAATGTTTGACTTATAAAGTCGAATAACTCGGGAACAAAAGCGACGACATAGCTATTTCAAAAAGCTATCAAGATCACCGGACCAAGACCTTTGATCCAAGAAAAAGTCCCGAATTTTTCCGGGCTGGCGCGCGGAAATACAGGAAATTCCCTGTTTTCCGAGTGACGAAGTCCCGTTTTGGGGCTAGCAAGTTATCCCTGACCCCTTCTGACGGAAGAGAACGAGGAAAGGACCCTGGAGGTATTTCCAAAAAATTAAATTAAGTTAAGGAACACAAAGTTATTGACACTACAAACTTAATGTGCGGACGTGAAAAAGACGAAAAAATTTTCCGACCTCAAATTTTTTTAATCTTCAGTGACGACCTAGTCTGAAATTCATAGTGAAGATAGCTGGGACGTCACCCAACCCGGGTACGAAAAATCAGAATTTTTGGACCATTATTTTAGGACCTTTTGTTAAATTTAGTGTACAAAAGAAAAATTTCCGCCCGCAAAATAATTTGTTTTTGTAGGAAAAGAAAAAAAGGAAAAAGTAATTTACCCATAGTTTTTCGTGTATTTTATGTTCGGAATAGCAGCCCTCAGCTGATAGTGAGTGTACAGAATTATTTTTAAGAGATTACATCACGTAGTTTGCCAGTTATAGCCTCTCCCAGATCGCGGGCTTCTCCCCGATTTCCGCTTTTTTTACAAGTCGTGTAATTGTGGCTATAGCTTCCAAACGGAAAGTCGCAGAGGGAAAATAACAAAGAAAATAAAGTTTTCTAAAGAGGGGCTATCAATAGAACTTTTTCCCGTCCCTCTGCGACTATTCCCGAAATAAATCGGGGTAATTTTGCGTAATTTTAAGAGAATCTCCCCACGTTTGTTTTCTCCCCATCGATTACCCCATTATTTATGTTCAACAAAATTTGTATAATAAATAAGGACGTATTTTAAGCAATCTATTTAAACCATCGTGCATTTTAATTATTTATAAATTTAAATTAAAATTTTAAAATTTTTTCGCCAACCGGGATTCGAACCCGGGATTTTACTATTATTAAAACGCTCATATCTCGGAAACGGAGTCAGTTAGCCTGTTTTTAACGCCAGCCAGCATATCTATACTGCGTATAGATATACTGCAGATTTCTACTGGCTACCCCCTTTCGAACCCCCCCCTTTTTTTCTTTTAATAAATTGTTTAGCAAAATAAATTTCCCCCCCCTCGCCAAGCATCTACCGCGGGCCATTAAAATTATAACTTTATATATGTGTAAGTATATGCAATAACCCCTTAAATTGAACCCTCCCCCCCCACCCCCTCTTCGAACATTACATAACCCCTTCTCTCTCCACTCGCCGGCATAACATACTATTTATGTGTATTCTGCAGCAGTCCCCAGGTCACCCACTTTGATACACCTTTCTCCCTTCCCCGAAATTTATTATCCCCCAAATATCTCGAAAACGGCTGGGAATTTCAAAATTCTGAGAAAATTTCCCCCCCCCCACTAACCCCCCTCCCAGCCTAAACCTACATTCAGATAAGCCCCCTAGACCCCCTTTTTGACCCCTTCCTTTTTGTTCCCAAATACTGTGAAGAAAAATTTTTATAAACATTAGAATCCTTTTATAGTACTAAAATCCCCCGGGCCCCCTATATCTAGTGACCCCCTGTGACCCCCAAAACCCCTCTACTATCTCGTGACCCCCTGTGACCCCCGCAACCCCTCCCTTGATACTCTTGAACCCCCCCCCCTTCCCCCCTTAAAGCCTACCTCACCCCCCCGGACTCTAACTTCGTAACCGAAGGTCGTAGACCAATCGAGTTTGGGGTCTTTAAAATTGTGAATAAAAGATCTCCTATTTGGCTCCAACGAAACCACGGAAAAAGGACTCCTTTCCAAGTTAATCTAATATATTTATAAAATCGTTCCTCTGGCTCTTTCTGGCTTCCGCGGTACGGATAGAGCAGATATTAGGCTCTCTACAGGGAGAGAACGTCTCTGGGTAGAGTCTCTGGGAAAAGTAATAGACTACTTTAGAAAAGTACTGGCGCGGTTCTTTGTGCATAGCCAGACAAATTTTATAATAGTATAAGGACGAATTTTAGAAAATTTTCTTTTAAGAACTAACTCTTTGTAGAGCGGTTTATATTATTCATTTTATTTACATAAATTAATTTTTTTAATTTTACATTTTACAAAAAGGCCGCAAAAATCCTTTGACGGACTTAACGACGCGTCCCTGATGCCAATTAAAATGTTCGGAATTAGAACTCCGACCAAGAAAATCACCAACACCCACGGATCTCCCAAACATGACGAGAGGGCTGGCCCCTCGACGGCACCGACGCAATCCTCAAATGTGAGGAAGAGTATAGGAGAATGGGAGGCGTCGAAAGATACACAAAAATCGCCTAATTCGCCACACAAAATAATACCACCGGCACAAATAAAATTAAAGATAAAGACGGGCGCAATCGACCCCAAACCACTTGTGCTCAGAACGTCCACAGAGGCGCCAACGATCTCACCGAAACAAAAAAGGGAATACCCCGATAGAGTGACGGAAGCACGCGCCTGTATCAGAAAGGCGAAAACGGCTCTGGGAGAATCCCGCAACTTACGAGCTGACATCAAAACAGATGTCACACAGGCGGTGGAACGACTGTTCCAACTGGTGAAGGAAGCCGAGAGCGCAAAATCGACTTTAAGACATACAGTTTCCGATAACAATAAAGTAATAGAAAGGATACAGTCAGAACAGGTAGTACAGGAAGATAATGGTGAAGCAAAGCAAGGCCATCTGACTCAAATAATAGAGGAACACTCAAAACTCATCCTAGAAAATAACCTGAAAATGGAGGAATTAAAGAAAGAGTTAGAGACAGGAAGACAAATTATAGAGAATAGAGCCACTTATGCAAATGTTGCAGCCACCGCTCCTAAAAATGCTGTTTCTGAGCATGCAGCTCTTCACTCTATAGCGGTTACCTCGACCGATCAGTTGGAAACTGGAGACGAGGTGATCGAGAGAATTAGAAGAGCTGTGAATGCAAAGGACGGCTTTATAACGGTGGACAGAGTCAGAAAGGCCAGAGACCGAAAGGTAATAGTGGGATGCAAGACACAGGAAGAGAGGCAAAAGGTGAAAGAAAGGTTGAGTGAGGGAGGGAACCTCCTAGTGGAGGAAATGAAAAATAAAGACCCGCTATTGGCCCTGAAGAGTGTCTTCAGTTATAACACCGATGAGGAAAAAAAAAAAAAAAAAAAAAAAAAAACCTAACCTAACCTAACCTAACCTAACCTAACCTAACCTAACCTAACCTAACCTAACCTAACCTAACCTAACCTAACCTAACCTAACCTAACCTAACCTAACCAGTCTGGCTTCAACCGCCGCCCCGAACGCCACGCTTGAACCGCGCTCCGCACGTTAAAAATCGTAAAAATAGTTAAAAGTTTTCCAAAATATACGTATTATACGTCAAAACACGCGCTATCGCAAGGCGATCACGGTAGTGAAAAAAGTGTCGTGAAAAGTGGAAAACGGTGAAAAATATAAGTGAAAAGGTGAAATCTCGGGAATGTTTGACTTATAAAGTCGAATAACTCGGGAACAAAAGCGACGACATAGCTATTTCAAAAAGCTATCAAGATCACCGGACCAAGACCTTTGATCCAAGAAAAAGTCCCGAATTTTTCCGGGCTGGCGCGCGGAAATACAGGAAATTCCCTGTTTTCCGAGTGACGAAGTCCCGTTTTGGGGCTAGCAAGTTATCCCTGACCCCTTCTGACGGAAGAGAACGAGGAAAGGACCCTGGAGGTATTTCCAAAAAATTAAATTAAGTTAAGGAACACAAAGTTATTGACACTACAAACTTAATGTGCGGACGTGAAAAAGACGAAAAAATTTTCCGACCTCAAATTTTTTTAATCTTCAGTGACGACCTAGTCTGAAATTCATAGTGAAGATAGCTGGGACGTCACCCAACCCGGGTACGAAAAATCAGAATTTTTGGACCATTATTTTAGGACCTTTTGTTAAATTTAGTGTACAAAAGAAAAATTTCCGCCCGCAAAATAATTTGTTTTTGTAGGAAAAGAAAAAAAGGAAAAAGTAATTTACCCATAGTTTTTCGTGTATTTTATGTTCGGAATAGCAGCCCTCAGCTGATAGTGAGTGTACAGAATTATTTTTAAGAGATTACATCACGTAGTTTGCCAGTTATAGCCTCTCCCAGATCGCGGGCTTCTCCCCGATTTCCGCTTTTTTTACAAGTCGTGTAATTGTGGCTATAGCTTCCAAACGGAAAGTCGCAGAGGGAAAATAACAAAGAAAATAAAGTTTTCTAAAGAGGGGCTATCAATAGAACTTTTTCCCGTCCCTCTGCGACTATTCCCGAAATAAATCGGGGTAATTTTGCGTAATTTTAAGAGAATCTCCCCACGTTTGTTTTCTCCCCATCGATTACCCCATTATTTATGTTCAACAAAATTTGTATAATAAATAAGGACGTATTTTAAGCAATCTATTTAAACCATCGTGCATTTTAATTATTTATAAATTTAAATTAAAATTTTAAAATTTTTTCGCCAACCGGGATTCGAACCCGGGATTTTACTATTATTAAAACGCTCATATCTCGGAAACGGAGTCAGTTAGCCTGTTTTTAACGCCAGCCAGCATATCTATACTGCGTATAGATATACTGCAGATTTCTACTGGCTACCCCCTTTCGAACCCCCCCCTTTTTTTCTTTTAATAAATTGTTTAGCAAAATAAATTTCCCCCCCCTCGCCAAGCATCTACCGCGGGCCATTAAAATTATAACTTTATATATGTGTAAGTATATGCAATAACCCCTTAAATTGAACCCTCCCCCCCCACCCCCTCTTCGAACATTACATAACCCCTTCTCTCTCCACTCGCCGGCATAACATACTATTTATGTGTATTCTGCAGCAGTCCCCAGGTCACCCACTTTGATACACCTTTCTCCCTTCCCCGAAATTTATTATCCCCCAAATATCTCGAAAACGGCTGGGAATTTCAAAATTCTGAGAAAATTTCCCCCCCCCCACTAACCCCCCTCCCAGCCTAAACCTACATTCAGATAAGCCCCCTAGACCCCCTTTTTGACCCCTTCCTTTTTGTTCCCAAATACTGTGAAGAAAAATTTTTATAAACATTAGAATCCTTTTATAGTACTAAAATCCCCCGGGCCCCCTATATCTAGTGACCCCCTGTGACCCCCAAAACCCCTCTACTATCTCGTGACCCCCTGTGACCCCCGCAACCCCTCCCTTGATACTCTTGAACCCCCCCCCCCTTCCCCCCTTAAAGCCTACCTCACCCCCCCGGACTCTAACTTCGTAACCGAAGGTCGTAGACCAATCGAGTTTGGGGTCTTTAAAATTGTGAATAAAAGATCTCCTATTTGGCTCCAACGAAACCACGGAAAAAGGACTCCTTTCCAAGTTAATCTAATATATTTATAAAATCGTTCCTCTGGCTCTTTCTGGCTTCCGCGGTACGGATAGAGCAGATATTAGGCTCTCTACAGGGAGAGAACGTCTCTGGGTAGAGTCTCTGGGAAAAGTAATAGACTACTTTAGAAAAGTACTGGCGCGGTTCTTTGTGCATAGCCAGACAAATTTTATAATAGTATAAGGACGAATTTTAGAAAATTTTCTTTTAAGAACTAACTCTTTGTAGAGCGGTTTATATTATTCATTTTATTTACATAAATTAATTTTTTTAATTTTACATTTTACAAAAAGGCCGCAAAAATCCTTTGACGGACTTAACGACGCGTCCCTGATGCCAATTAAAATGTTCGGAATTAGAACTCCGACCAAGAAAATCACCAACACCCACGGATCTCCCAAACATGACGAGAGGGCTGGCCCCTCGACGGCACCGACGCAATCCTCAAATGTGAGGAAGAGTATAGGAGAATGGGAGGCGTCGAAAGATACACAAAAATCGCCTAATTCGCCACACAAAATAATACCACCGGCACAAATAAAATTAAAGATAAAGACGGGCGCAATCGACCCCAAACCACTTGTGCTCAGAACGTCCACAGAGGCGCCAACGATCTCACCGAAACAAAAAAGGGAATACCCCGATAGAGTGACGGAAGCACGCGCCTGTATCAGAAAGGCGAAAACGGCTCTGGGAGAATCCCGCAACTTACGAGCTGACATCAAAACAGATGTCACACAGGCGGTGGAACGACTGTTCCAACTGGTGAAGGAAGCCGAGAGCGCAAAATCGACTTTAAGACATACAGTTTCCGATAACAATAAAGTAATAGAAAGGATACAGTCAGAACAGGTAGTACAGGAAGATAATGGTGAAGCAAAGCAAGGCCATCTGACTCAAATAATAGAGGAACACTCAAAACTCATCCTAGAAAATAACCTGAAAATGGAGGAATTAAAGAAAGAGTTAGAGACAGGAAGACAAATTATAGAGAATAGAGCCACTTATGCAAATGTTGCAGCCACCGCTCCTAAAAATGCTGTTTCTGAGCATGCAGCTCTTCACTCTATAGCGGTTACCTCGACCGATCAGTTGGAAACTGGAGACGAGGTGATCGAGAGAATTAGAAGAGCTGTGAATGCAAAGGACGGCTTTATAACGGTGGACAGAGTCAGAAAGGCCAGAGACCGAAAGGTAATAGTGGGATGCAAGACACAGGAAGAGAGGCAAAAGGTGAAAGAAAGGTTGAGTGAGGGAGGGAACCTCCTAGTGGAGGAAATGAAAAATAAAGACCCGCTATTGGCCCTGAAGAGTGTCTTCAGTTATAACACCGATGAGGACATCCTTAGTGCTTTCAAAAAGCAAAACCCAGACCTCTTCAGAGACCTAAACAGCGACAACGACAGGGTCGAAATAGCCTACAAGAGGAAGACCAGGAACCCCCACACAAACCATGTTATTCTGAGGGTGTCGCCGCAACTATGGAATAGAACACTGCACAAAGAGGCCATACACATTGACATCCAGCGCATCAAAGTAGAAGACCAGTCACCACTGGTCCAATGCACATGCTGCCTAGCGTATGGCCATAGCAAGCGTTTCTGCAAAGAAACTGTAGATAAGTGCAGCCACTGTGGCGGCCCCCATACCAGACCCCAGTGCCCGGATTGGATCGCCGGAGCAGCCCCATCATGCGTGAACTGCACGAAGGCAAAACATGCCAGTACTGAACACAGCGCATTCAGTAATGAATGTACCGTTCGCAGAAGATGGGATGCAATGGCGAGAGCGAGGGTAGCTTATTGCTAAGGGCAACGATAGCAATAATAGGGCAGGCAACTCCACCAGAGGATACAAAATGGCCCAGGCCAACCTCCAAAGAAAGGAGTTGGCAACAAACGAGCTCATGGCGGAAGCCACCGACCAGAAAATTGCTCTCGCTTTGGTCCAGGAACCGTATGTTGGGGGGATTCGGAGGATGAAGAGCTACCGAGGTGTGCGGGTGTACCAGTGCGAGGATGATGGAACAGGGACTGTAAAAGCGGCCGTGATCGTTTTCGATCATGACCTGGATATCATACAGTGCCCAGAACTCACTACGAACAACATCGCAGTGGTGAGGATCCGGTCCAAAGCATGGGAAATCGCGGTAGTCTCTTTTTACTTCGAACCTGACCAGCCCATAGAACCATACGTAGATCAAATGCGGAGGACGATAGAGAGAGCTGGGCCAAGAAAATTAATCATTGGAGGCGATGCCAATGCTAAGAATACCTGGTGGGGCAGCATCGTAAATGACATCAGGGGTATAGAAATGTCCGGGACCCTGGAAGAGTCGGAAATGCAGGTACTCAACAGTGGAGATATTCCCACATTCGACACGATAAGGGGTAACACGAGATACAGCAGCTTCGTCGATTTAACAGCCTGTTCGACGGATATGCTGAGTCTCGTGGAAGACTGGAGAGTTGATCAGGGAGTGACGAGCTCGGACCACAACACGATCCTTTTTAAAGTGCGCCTGCAAAGGGAAAAAGGGATAAATATCCAAAGGACCACTCGGCTCTACAATACTAAGAAGGCAAATTGGGACATTTTCTTTGAGAAAATGGACCAATTCCAAGCGGAACAAAATATCAACGCAACTGAAATAAGTAGAGTCGAGCTTAAACAGGAGTTGGAAAACATGGCAAAAAACATAACAGAAGGCATCACTTTAGCCTGTAGAGACAGCATGCCGCCTAAGGCAACAAACACCGAATTCTCTATGCCATGGTGGTCAGAAGAGCTCGCACTCTTAAAAAGCGAGGTCACTACAAAAAAGCGGAGGATACGCAACGCAGCGAAGGACCGCAAAGAGAAAGTCTTCAAAGAGTACCTGCACGCAAAAGAGAACTACGAATGCCAAGCCAAGAAAGCCCAAATAGCAGGCTGGAAGACCTTTTGCCAAAAGCAAGATAAAGAAGGAGTATGGGAGGGCATTTACAGAGTGATCGGTAAAACCGCCAAACGTCAAGAGGATATGACCCTTAAAAAGGACGATGTGTTCCTAAACCCAAAAGAATCGGCAACTCTATTAGCCGAAACATTCTACCCTGAGGACTCCGAAGAGAAGGATAACTCACATCATCGCCAAATAAGAGAGCTTGCGAAGCAAATAAACGCCCCGAGTCATAATGATATATATGATCCGCCGTTTACGGTAGAAGAGCTAAAGACCGCGAGTAAGAGTTTCAACCCAAAGAAGGCACCTGGAGCGGATGGCTTCACGGCGGACATATGCAGTCGAGTTATCTTCAGGAATCTAGACGTGTTCCTTGCCCTGTATAATAAGTGCCTAGAGATAGGTCACTTCCCGGACATATGGAAGGAAGCCACAGTCGTGGTATTGAGAAAACCGGGCAAGGACGACTATACGAATCCCAAGGCCTATAGGCCGATCGGCCTGCTACCAGTCTTGGGCAAGATCCTGGAGAAGATGATAGTAGCAAGGATCAGGTGGCACCTAGTACCGCGGATTAGTACTCGCCAGTACGGCTTTATGCCACAGAGGAGCACCGAGGACGCCCTCTATAACCTAGTGAACCATATAAAGGGGAACATAGAGCAGAAAAAGCTCGTAACCCTAGTCTCATTGGATATAGAGGGGGCCTTCGATAGCGCCTGGTGGCCAGCTATCAAAGTCAGACTGGCTGAGGAAAAGTGTCCGGTCAATGTAAGGAGGCTACTGGATAGCTATCTCGACTGCAGAAAAATCGGACTGAGGTATGCCGGGGAGGAACACACTAGAAACACCCAGAAAGGTTGCGTCCAGGGATCCATTGGCGGCCCGATACTCTGGAATTTACTACTTGATCCCCTATTGCACGGTCTGGAAAAAGAGGGAGTATACTGTCAGGCGTATGCAGATGACGTGGTGATGGTCTTCAGCGGGGATACCGGATTGGAGATCTCGAGGCAGGCCAATGCCGCTCTCGCCTATGTTCGGGAGTGGGGAGTCCGTAATAAGCTGAAGTTTGCGCCGCACAAAACTTGTGCGATGGTGCTGACGCGTAAGCTTAAGTACGACACCCCACTTCTGACTATGGGTGGGATCGACATTGGAATGTCAAGAGAGATCAAAATTCTGGGGCTGACTCTGGATGACAAGATGACGTTCAACACCCACGTTGCAAAAGTCTGCAAAAAGGCAGCAAATTTGTATAAACAGCTCTCCAGAGCCGCAAAAGTAAGCTGGGGACTGCACCCGGAAGTTATTAGAATAATTTATACGGCAGTTGTGGAGCCGGTCATTTTGTATGCAGCAAGTACATGGGCACCGGCATCTAGAAAAATTGGAACGCAGAAGGCGTTGAATGCAGTGCAGAGGGGCTTCGCACAGAAGCTGTGCAAGTCCTACCGCACTGTCTCCCTGAATTCGGCACTGGTACTGGCCGGGATACTGCCTCTCGACCTTCGAATACAGGAAGCAGCCGCCCTGTACGAAGCAAGGAGAGGGTCGTCCCGGCTAGTGCTGGGAGACAGGGAGACAGAACGTGTGGTGGGATTTGCAGAGATTCCACATCCGGCTCTGCATGTAGAGATGACCTTCGAAAGCTTGACTACTCAAGCTCAGGTTGACAGCAGCAACGGGCAGGCGGTGAAGATTTACACCGACGGCAGTAAGCTTGAGGGCAAGGTCGGGGCTGCCTTATCCATATGGAATGGTGAGACAGAGACCAAGGCCATCAAGCTTAGCTTGGCCGCGTACTGCACCGTGTACCAAGCGGAGATCCTCGCTATATGCAGAGCCGCTAAGGAGGCCCTGAAGGGCAAAGAAAGGGAATATGGCATTTATAGCGACTCGAGGTCGGCCCTAGAGACCATCACCAACTACAATGCCCTGCATCCATTGGCGGTAGAGACGCGCGAGAACCTGAAAAAGGCCTTCAACCAGGGGAAAACTGTGAGCTTTTACTGGGTGAAGGCGCATGTGGGTCTCACAGGAAACGAACGTGCGGATCAGCTCGCGAAAGAGGCTGCACTCTCGAGCCGGAGGAGCCCCGACTACGACCAGGTTCCGGTCTCATTCGTCAAACGGATAATCCGGAAGGACTCCCTTGACGAATGGAACGGGAGGTACAAGTCGGGTGACACGGCCTCCGTAACGAGAGTGTTCCTCCCGGATGCTATAGACGCCTACAGAGTAGTTAAAAAATTGAGGCCAGCGGGGTTACTGACGCAAGTTTTCACTGGACATGGGGGGCTCTCTCAGTACTTGCATCGTTTCAAGTGTAAGGAGAGTCCCGCATGTGTCTGTGACTCTGATACTGCGGAAACGATATTCCATTTGCTGCTGGAATGCCCGGTACATAATAGGGACAGGTACGATTTACAGCAAAGAATCGACATTTTAGTAAAAAAGGAAAACCTAGAGACTTTACTTAGTGACAAACTTACTCGTCAAATTTTTACAGAGTATTGTATTAAAATAGTCAGTATTGTAATTAATAGAAACAAAAGTAAATAAGCATTTACTATAATATATATTGTAAAAATATATCACTGTAGTAAAGATAAGGCGAAAAAAGTAATTAAATAGAAGTAAGAATTTGTATGTATAAAGTTTTAAATATTAGTATGTATAAATACTGTAATACATATGTCTAAGTAAATATAAGAAATAGAAGATAAGTAATTTTAACTAGATTAAGAACTAAGATAGAATAATAAAGTAGGCACAACTAGGGTTGTAAAGAAAATGGAAAACGAATGACAAAGAGATAGGCACAAGGAATGTATGAATTGATTAAAAAGATACACCTTGTAAAGAAAATGTAGACAGAAAGTAGAAGATAGGCACAAGCGGTTCAAAAATGCTTATAAAGGACCGCCTGTAAAGAAAATGTAGAAACGTAGACAATAGAAGTAAATAATTAGTGTAGGACCCTGACAGGGTAGAGTATTTGAATTGTGTAGCGTATTTTTAAAACACGTAGAGCGATAAGGTCTGTGAAATTTGATAAAGTCACAGGGATAAGAAAAAAAAAAAAAAAAAAAAAAAAAAAAAAAAAAAAAAAAAAAAAAAAAACCTAACCTAACCTAACCTAACCTAACCTAACCTAACCTAACCTAACCTAACCTAACCTAACCTAACCTAACCTAACCTAACCTAACCTAACCTAACCTAACCTAACCTAACCTAACCTAACCTAACCTAACCTAACCTAACCTAACCTAACCTAACCTAACCTAACCTAACCTAACCTAACCTAACCTAACCTAACCTAACCTAACCTAACCTAACCTAACCTAACCTAACCTAACCTAACCTAACCTAACCTAACCTAACCTAACCTAACCTAACCTAACCTAACCTAACCTAACCTAACCTAACCTAACCTAACCTAACCTAACCTAACCTAACCTAACCTAACCTAACCTAACCTAACCTAACCTAACCTAACCTAACCTAACCTAACCTAACCTAACCTAACCTAACCTAACCTAACCTAACCTAACCTAACCTAACCTAACCTAACCAGGCGAAGGGCGAGGAATCCACTGACTAGCCACGTGGTGCTGCGTGTAAAGCCAGTGATTTGGCAGCGACTGACATCGGTAGGCCGAATCCACGTGGATCTGCAGAGAGTGGTTGTAAGAGACCATAGCCCGCTGATCCAATGCACAAAGTGCCTCGGATACGGACACAGTAGAAAATACTGCAAAGAACCAGCAGTCCTTTGCAGCCATTGTGGCGAACCGCACACTAGAACGGAGTGTCCAGGGTTCACCCTCAATGAAGAACCTAAGTGCAGAAACTGCAGTCAGACAAAAAAAGACGCAGCACATAATGCTTTTGATAGCGAGTGCCCCACACGGAAAAAGTGGGACGCACTGGCGAGATCGTCAATAGCGTATTGCTAAGGTGGTGGTGGGGACAGGAGCAAAAAAAGACAATATAAAGTATCATGTCGTACAGGCAAACCTCCAAAAGAAAAAACTTGCAACTGATGAACTCATACTCGAAGCTGGGCGCAGGAAAATTAGGTATGCTCTCGTACAGGAACCCTATGTCGGGGCGAAAGGGGAAATGAAGACCTACCCCGGGACCAGAGTAATCCAAGGAACAAAAACGGGTGACAAAGTCATCAAAGCCGCGATAGTCATTTTCGACAGTGAGATGGAAGTGATGGTATGCCCGACTCTGACGACCGAAAACATTGTAGTCGCGAGGTTAACAGTGGAGGACACCACCGCCGTGGTGGCGTCCGTCTACTTCGAGGATCATTTCGACATTGAACCATACCTAGACCAGTTGAGGGAAATAGTGAGAAAGACACAAGGGGCGAAATTACTGGTGGGAGGAGATGTGAACGCATGGAGTACGTGGTGGGGAAGCGAGAGAGAGGACGAAAGGGGAAGACTTCTATCTGGAACCCTAGACGAACTCAACCTACATGTACTCAATTGCGGAAACATCCCAACATTCGATACCATTCGAGGGGGAAAGCGGTACAAGAGCACGGTTGACATCACGGCCTGTTCAGACGACATGCTCCGGCACGTGGAAGAATGGAGAGTAGAAACAGAAATGACGAGCTCGGATCACAATGCGGTAGTACTTAGAATCACAACGAAAAAGGGAATTGGGAATAAAATTAAGTACAGTAATACTAGGGTATATAATACAAAAAAAGCTGATTGGGGACGTTTTCGGGAAGAACTGACAAAATTACTGCAGGAAAATAAAATTGATAAAACATACATAGATAATATTAATAATTTGGAAGGTTTAGGAAAATGTATAGAAGAATTAACAAAATTTATTACAGAAACTTGCGACAAGACAGTACCTAGAATAAAGAAATTTGATAAAACGTACTTACCGTGGTGGAATGAAGAACTCGATCATCTAAAAAATTCCATGTGTACGAAGAAGGGAAGAATCCGTTGCGCAGCTCCACGCCGTCGGGAATGGGTTGTGATGGAGTACCTTAGGGCGAAGGAAGAGTATGAAACTCAAGCAAGTAAGGCACAAACTGAAAGTTGGAAAAACTTCTGCGGGAGACAGGACGGGGAGAGCGTTTGGGACGGTATATATAGGGTAATCCTAAACACCAAAAAGAGGCACGAAGATCTGCCTATAGTACTAAATGGTGAGGCATTAGACTCGGATGAATCCGCCAGGGTCCTGGCGGAAACTTTCTTCCCTGATGATGACGAAAAGGAAGACAACTCTGAACACGCAAAGATAAGAGAAGCAGCAGCACGTTCAGAGGAAGGCACACCAGAAGATAAATTGGACCCACCTTTCACTCTGGCCGAACTTAAGTATGCATCAGGGAGTTTTAACCCAAAGAAGGCGCCGGGCCCTGACGGATTCACTGCTGATATCTGCGACGCCGCCATTAGCAGCAACGAACAAGTGTTCTTGGCCGTAACCAACAGATGTCTCGCGCTGTCCTGCTTCCCGGAAAAGTGGAAAGAAGCCGCGGTCGTCGTGATAAGGAAACCAGGGAAGGAAGATTATACCCATCCAAAATCCTACCGACCGATCGGACTCTTGCCAATGCTCGGAAAAATATTAGAAAAGATGCTAGTGCGGAGAGTAAGATGGCATATGCTGCCCCAGATGAACCCACGGCAGTACGGGTTTGTGCCGCAACGAAGCACAGAGGACGCTCTGTACGACATGATGCAATATATAGATTTAAAGTTGAAGGAGAAAAACCTTGTGGTAGTTGTTTCGCTCGACATAGAGGGGGCGTTTGACAGTGCGTGGTGGCCAGCAATCAGAAGTCGTCTGGTGGAGAAGCACTGTCCACTTAACCTCCGAAAACTAGTGGGAAACTACCTGAAAAATAGAGGGGTTGCGGTTAGATACGCTGGAGCTGAACATAAGAAGAAGACCTCAAAAGGATGTGTACAGGGATCAATCGCAGGGCCCACATTCTGGAATCTCCTCCTTAACCCGCTGTTGGACGAACTAGAGGAGAAAAACACATACTGCCAGGCATTTGCAGATGACGTGGTTCTTATATTCTCTGGAAAAACGGCTCTAAATCTGGAAGTTGAAGCCAATGCCTGCCTGGCACATGTGCAGCGGTGGGGTGCTCTAAACAAATTAAAGTTTGCACCGCAAAAAACTCATGCTATGCTGCTAACTAAGAAGCTTAAATTCGACACACCACGGCTGCGCATGGGCGGGGTTGATATTGCGCTTGTCGAGGAGATCAAGCTGCTAGGATTAATAATTGACCGGAAGATGACCTTCCAGAGCCACGTCACATACGTCTGCAAAAAAGCCATCAACATCTTTAGGCAGCTGTCCGGCGCAGCAAGGGTAACCTGGGGACTAAACCCGGAAGTAGTAAAGGTTATCTATACTGCGGTTGTGGAGCCAGTTATCCTATACGCAGCTAGCGTATGGGCTGGAGCGGCGGATAAGATCTACATCCAAAATCAGCTCAATTCTGTTTTGAGGGGCTTTGCCCAGAAGATAAGCAAGTCATATAGGACAGTGTCACTAAATTCGGCTCTAATCTTGACAGGATTGCTGCCGCTTGACCTGAGAGTCAAGGAGGCAGCATCCCTCTATGAGGCGAAGAGAGGAAAGCCTCAGCAAATTCTTAGAGGCCGATTGGTAGAAGAGAAAGCGAGCTTCCTGGTGAGGCCTCATCCAGCGGATGAAGAGGTTATCGGTTTCCAATGCTTGGAGAGCGACGCGGAAGTACAGCAGCGCATGAGGGAGGGTGCAGTACAAATCTTTACAGACGGGAGCAAAATCGAGGGTAAAGTTGGGGCTGCCCTATCCTGGTGGAATGGGACAGTCGAAACTAAACACAAGAAATACAAGCTCGAGGAGTATTGTACCGTCTTTCAAGCGGAGCTGTATGCAGTACACAAGGCTATGGAGATGATAGCGCATAGTCTGGAAGAAGAGTTCAGCATATTCAGCGACTCCAGGTCGACTCTGGAGCTACTGAGGAACGGTGACACCTGTAACCCACTCGCTCTAGAGATAAAGAAAAACGCCAAACAACTAAAGAACTCGGGGAAAAACGTACAATTTTACTGGGTTAAAGCCCATGTCGGGATACAAGGCAATGAAAGAGCAGATGAATTGGCGAAAACAGCGGCACTAAAAATTAAAACAAGACCTGATTTTGACAAATGCCCTCTCTCATTTGTCAAGCGAACCATTAGAAGCGGTTCGATTGACAAATGGGAAAATAGATATCAAAAAGAGACCAAAGCGAGTGTCACAAAAATATTTTTCCCCACAGCTGCAGACGCTTACAGACTGAGCAGGAACATTCCCCTCACATACCTACACACGCAACTCTTCACAGGACACGGGGGTTTCTCCCAATACCTAAACCGATTTAAAAAAAAGGACTCACCTGCATGTGTATGTGACCCAGTCGCGGAAGAATCAATCTTGCACTTGATAGTTGAGTGCCCAGTGTTTGGGCTTGCCAGATTCAACCTGGAAAATAAAATAGATTTAAAAATAAGTGAAAGAAATATATGTACAATAATGACTAACACAGACATTCGAAGTGAATTTTTGGATTTTTGTCTAAGTATAATAAGAATTGTTATAGATAGAAATAAAACGTAGATTAAGAAATTAACACCGTAAATATAGTGAGCTATATTGTATTGCGTGTTAAGTAAGTAATAAGAATGATAAAAGAAAACAAGAAAAAAAAAAAAAAAAAAGAAATAAAAAAAAATAAGTTATAATAGTAATAATTAAGAATAAGAAATAGAAGTAATGTTGAATAAGAATAAAAGCCCGTAAAGCTCTGAAGTCCCAACCTGCAGTTCTAATAGAACAAACTAAAATATACCACCCAACAACGACAGCAAACAAAAATAATAATAATTATATAGCATCAATTTAGAATAATTGGAAAATAAGCCTCCGACCGCAATATCGGAGAAAACCGTGTCTGTAAGGCAGGAGTGGGTTTTAGCCGGTAAGAGTCCGGCACTGCCCAGACTGGCTCACCAGTGAGTCAGTCTGGGCGTCCATGAGGATTTCCCACTCCTGCCGAAAAAAAAAAAAAAAAAAAAAAAAAAAAAAAAACCTAACCTAACCTAACCTAACCTAACCTAACCTAACCTAACCTAACCTAACCTAACCTAACCTAACCTAACCTAACCTAACCTAACCTAACCTAACCTAACCTAACCTAACCTAACCTAACCTAACCTAACCTAACCTAACCTAACCTAACCTAACCTAACCTAACCTAACCTAACCTAACCTAACCTAACCTAACCTAACCTAACCCGTTATAACTTTGCATCCAGGTGACGCATTCGGAAGCTGTTTTCAGCTGAATCGATCTCAAATAGGTTCCATCCTACTATCTGACTGTTCTAAATTGACATTTACGCGAAAAAATTTTTTTTCGTCTGGGACTTAGAAAAAATTTCAATATTTTCCTTAAGAAAACCTAATTTAATTTTTATCTCAATATTTTCTCACCAAATTCAACTCAGATTTAATTTTAATATATACTTACCTGCCTTACCTGTATTCTGGTGCGCGTTCCGCGTGCTCGAGTCCCGTTCGGTAGTTGTAATTCCCGGTTTTCACGAAATTTTCAGTCGAAAATCACGTTTTTTGACTGAAACTCAAAATTTTTGTTCTGAAATAATTCCAAAAGCTGCATAGGTCGCTAGCCCGCGCGGAGACGCGTCTTTCGACACCTCGCACGTGCGCCTAGCTAATATAAAAAGGCTTCATTTTTTAAATCAAATAAATTCACCAATAGACGAAATCCACCTTAGGAACACAGCAATTTCATCAAATCGTTATAACTTTGCATCCAGGTGACGCATTCGGAAGCTGTTTTCAGCTGAATCGATCTCAAATAGGTTCCATCCTACTATCTGACTGTTCTAAATTGACATTTACGCGAAAAAATTTTTTTTCGTCTGGGACTTAGAAAAAATTTCAATATTTTCCTTAAGAAAACCTAATTTAATTTTTATCTCAATATTTTCTCACCAAATTCAACTCAGATTTAATTTTAATATATACTTACCTGCCTTACCTGTATTCTGGTGCGCGTTCCGCGTGCTCGAGTCCCGTTCGGTAGTTGTAATTCCCGGTTTTCACGAAATTTTCAGTCGAAAATCACGTTTTTTGACTGAAACTCAAAATTTTTGTTCTGAAATAATTCCAAAAGCTGCATAGGTCGCTAGCCCGCGCGGAGACGCGTCTTTCGACACCTCGCACGTGCGCCTAGCTAATATAAAAAGGCTTCATTTTTTAAATCAAATAAATTCACCAATAGACGAAATCCACCTTAGGAACACAGCAATTTCATCAAATCGTTATAACTTTGCATCCAGGTGACGCATTCGGAAGCTGTTTTCAGCTGAATCGATCTCAAATAGGTTCCATCCTACTATCTGACTGTTCTAAATTGACATTTACGCGAAAAAATTTTTTTTCGTCTGGGACTTAGAAAAAATTTCAATATTTTCCTTAAGAAAACCTAATTTAATTTTTATCTCAATATTTTCTCACCAAATTCAACTCAGATTTAATTTTAATATATACTTACCTGCCTTACCTGTATTCTGGTGCGCGTTCCGCGTGCTCGAGTCCCGTTCGGTAGTTGTAATTCCCGGTTTTCACGAAATTTTCAGTCGAAAATCACGTTTTTTGACTGAAACTCAAAATTTTTGTTCTGAAATAATTCCAAAAGCTGCATAGGTCGCTAGCCCGCGCGGAGACGCGTCTTTCGACACCTCGCACGTGCGCCTAGCTAATATAAAAAGGCTTCATTTTTTAAATCAAATAAATTCACCAATAGACGAAATCCACCTTAGGAACACAGCAATTTCATCAAATCGTTATAACTTTGCATCCAGGTGACGCATTCGGAAGCTGTTTTCAGCTGAATCGATCTCAAATAGGTTCCATCCTACTATCTGACTGTTCTAAATTGACATTTACGCGAAAAAATTTTTTTTCGTCTGGGACTTAGAAAAAATTTCAATATTTTCCTTAAGAAAACCTAATTTAATTTTTATCTCAATATTTTCTCACCAAATTCAACTCAGATTTAATTTTAATATATACTTACCTGCCTTACCTGTATTCTGGTGCGCGTTCCGCGTGCTCGAGTCCCGTTCGGTAGTTGTAATTCCCGGTTTTCACGAAATTTTCAGTCGAAAATCACGTTTTTTGACTGAAACTCAAAATTTTTGCTCTGAAATAATTCCAAAAGCTGCATAGGTCGCTAGTCCGCGCGGAGACGCGTCTTTCGACACCTCGCACGTGCGCCTAGCTAATATAAAAAGGCGAAAAATTGCCCTCCCACCCACCCTGTCTTCACTGGCCAGGTAAACTTTCCAGTTTTTGGCAAAAACTATTTTCCTTTTTAGCTCTTAAAGCTTCACTTGTACCCTTCGACAATAGGAAAAATTGAAATTGGCTGATTCAAAGGCCTGTTGTCGTCACCTTGAACGCTTTTAAATCACTGACTTATTTTAACCTGACCAAGTCCTAGCTTTAGGGCTTGTATTTACTTATTTTACTATTTTATTATTAGCTATTTTGTTTGATCCCCCCTTTACAGGGATTTTATAAGTGTCCTCCGACAATAGAGTCTGCTAATAACCTTTGACTTCCATAATGTTTGGAATAAGGACACCCGTCAAGATACCTAAAGCCTCGGAGGGGAGTTCAGACCAGGAGAGACCCAAACTGGCACAGGCTGGTCCGTCGGTTAGGCGCAGTGTGGGGGAGTGGGAGGCTGACAGGCCAAAGTCTGTGCAGCCTCTCAAAACCCCAACTCCACCAAAAAAGGCTCCGGTGACTACTCCGACCAAACTGAAACCCAAAGGATCACTTTCACTCTCATCCAAGTTGGAAGGACCGAAGCAGCCGAAGGGAACTGAGGAGAGCTCGCCGCGGGAAGCGCAACCCGTGAGGTATTTAAATAGGACCACGGAGGCAAAGGCGTGTCTTTCCAAGGCGAAGATACAGCTTCTCAGTTCTCGGAACCTGAAAAAGGAAATTAAGGATGAGTTGACTAAAGCTGTGGAGAGATTGTACCAGCTGGTGAAGGAGGCAGAGGTTGAGAGGGGAAAGGGAGTTGAGGAAACAGTCATACCAGAAAAGATCCGAGAAGACTCGAGGCCGACCTCAGATGAATCGACAGAGCTCATGAAGCAGCTCATGGCGAACCTCCAACAACATGAGCAAGCGTTGGAGGAATGCAAGTTGCATACACGGGCTCTGTCGGAGCGTCTGCAGGAGGCCCCTCGCTACGTCGCAGGCCAGAGTCCAACTTTCGCAGAGATGGCCGCTGGCACAAAGCACTACATCCAAAAGCCTCTTCACTCGGTGGTCGTATCATCTGTCAATGATCAGGACACCGGTGAAGAGGTTGTTGAGAAGCTCAGGACGGCGGTCGATGCCAGGAACGAAGGTACTAGGGTGGAACGGCTGCGAAAGGCGAGGGACCAGAAAGTGGTGGTCGGCTTCAGGACCAGAGAGGAGCTGACTAAAGTGACGGACCGAATAAGAAGGGCGGGCGGTCTGGTAGTGGAGGAAGTTAAAAATAAGGACCCACTAGTAATCATCAAAGACGTCCTCTCCTGTCACTCTGATGTGGAGGTTACCCAAGCCCTGCAGCGGCAGAACGCCCACCTGATTGGGGACATACCTGCGGAGGATTTGAGGTTGGGGGTGAAGTACCGTCGTAGGACGAGGAACCCCCACATGTGCCACGTCATCCTGCAGGCGTCCCCCGCTGTGTGGCAGAGGCTGACGCACGCGGGTCGAGTGCACATCGACTTGCAGCGGGTGCGTGTGCTGGACCAGTCGCCACTGATTCAGTGCACCCGCTGTCTGCGCTTCGGCCACAGCCGTAAATTGTGCACGGAACCCGCCGATCTCTGCACACATTGTGGGGACCCCCACATGAGGGTGGACTGCCCCTCACGGCTAGCCGCGGAGCCACCAAAGTGCCGGAATTGCGTTTCCGCAAAGTTGGGTAACACCGAGCACAACGCCTTCGACGGTGAGTGCCCAACTCGTCTCAAGTGGGACGCATTGGCCCGAGCCTCAGTGGCATATTGCTAAAGTTGTCCCTACGACCACCACCAAGTACAAAATGATCCAGACCAACCTGCAACGGAGTCAGCTAGCAACGAATGAGCTCTTGCTAGAAGCTGACAAGCGTAAAGTCTCTGTTGCAATGCTCCAGGAGCCTTATGTGGGTGGGGTGCGAAGGATGAAGAGTTACCGGGGCGTAAGGGTCTTTCAGAGCTCTGAGGGAGGAGAAGGGACTGTAAAGGCGGCAATAGCTGTCTTTGACAAAGACTTAGATATCCTACAGTACCCGCAACTCACCACAAACAACATCGTTGTGGTGGGAATCCAAACTAGAGCCTGGAAGATCACGCTGGTATCCTTCTACTTTGAGCCGGATAAGCCCATTGAGCCATACCTGGAGCATCTAAAACGGATAGAGCGAGAAACGGGCCCCGACAGGTTGGTTATTGGAGGAGACGCAAACGCGAAAAGTACTTGGTGGGGTAGCAGCAACGAAGATGCAAGAGGCGAGCAAATGTGTGGAGTACTAGGGGAAGTGGGGCTACAGATCCTCAACACCGGGGACATCCCGACTTTTGACACTGTGAGGGGTGGGGTGAGGTACTGTAGCCACGTGGACGTGACAGCCTGTTCGGCGGACATGCTCGACCTGGTGGACGGCTGGCGGATCGAGGAGGGTCTCACGAGTTCCGACCACAACGGCATGGCGTTTAATATTCACCTACAAAAATCAAAAGGAATTGCAATAGAACGGACCACTAGGGTATATAACACACGGAAAGCTAACTGGAGGCAGTTTCATGAGAAACTGTCTCAAATTATGCTGGAAAAAAACTTAACCCTAGTGGATTTGTCAAACGTACACACCATAGACCAATTAGAATTAAAAATAAACACATACTCTCAAGCTATTACCGACACATGTAGAGACACAATACCACACAAAAAGAACACAGAAACAATTACCATGCCGTGGTGGTCTGAGGAACTCGCGGAGATGAAGAGGTTGGTCGCCACCAAGAAAGTGAGAGTTAGGAACGCAGCGCCGGTCCGAAGAGCGATGGTTGTTCACCTGTACCTGGAAGCAAAGGAAGAGTATGAGGCAGCAGCAGCGAAAGCTCAAACGGAGAGCTGGAAGAACTTCTGTGGGAAACAGGACAGAGAGGGAGTCTGGGAAGGGATATATAGAGTAATGGGAAGGATAGCGAAGAGAGAGGAAGATCTGCCACTGCAGAGGGAAGGAGAGACACTGGACGCGAAAGGCTCAGTGAGGCTGTTGGCCGAGACTTTCTATCCCGAGGACCGAGAGGAAGAAGACAACATGGATCATCGCCAAACCCGACAACTGGCAGATATGGTAAATGCATGGAGTCATGATGAACGACATGACCCACCGTTTACCCAAAGCGAGCTTAGCAGATCTGTGATGTCGTTCAACCCTAAAAAGGCCCCGGGAGCCGACGGCTTCACAGCCGACATCTGCTCTCAGGCCATAAATTGTGACCCTGACTACTTCTTGGCACTACTGAACAAATGCCTGGCGCACCACCACTTCCCGAAGATCTGGAAGGAAGCTACGGTGGTTGTGCTCAGAAAGCCGGGCAAGGATTCGTACACTGTACCAAAATCGTACAGGCCGATTGGGCTTTTGCCTGTCCTTGGGAAAGTGTACGAAAAGATGCTGGTTGCTCGTCTCAAATTCTATTTGCTACCTAGGATTAGTACTCGCCAATACGGCTTTATGCCCCAAAAAAGCACGGAAGACTCTCTCTATACCCTCGTGCAATACATCCGCGCAAAGCTGGCACAGAAGAGGATCATCACGCTTGTGTCGCTGGATATCGAGGGAGCTTTCGACAGTGCGTGGTGGCCCGCTATTAAGGTACGATTGGCTGAGGAAAAGTGTCCTGTAAATTTGAGACGGGTAGTCAGCAGCTACCTCAGTGACAGGGTGGTCACCGTGAGGTACGCCGGGGAGGAGAGCAGGAGACAGACCAGCAAAGGATGCGTCCAGGGATCCATCGGGGGGCCCATTTTTTGGAATTTGCTGCTCGACCCGCTCCTGAAACAGCTGGAGAGCAGAGGCGACTACTGCCAGGCGTTTGCCGACGATGTGGTGTTGTTGTTTGACGGCGATACGGCACAAGAAATTGAGGGACAAGCCAATGTCGCTCTTGAACATGTTCGTGCGTGGGGTGTCAGAAATCGGCTGAAATTCGCGCCGCACAAAACCTGTGCGATGGTGCTAACGCGGAGGCTGAAGTATGACACGCCACGCCTGAGCATGGGGGGGATCGACATTGGAATGTCCCAAGATGTTAAAATATTAGGGCTCGTCATAGATGCCAAACTCACCTTCAACAACCACATAGCTGTCGTCTGTAAGAAGGCGATAGCTATGTACAAACAGCTGGCCAGGGCAGCCCGGGTCAGTTGGGGTCTGAATCCAGAGGTGATAAGGGCTATATACACCGCAGCAGTAGAGCCGACTGTGCTGTACGCCGCAAGCGCATGGGCACCAGCCGCCAATAAGTTGGGGGTCAGGAAACAGCTCAACATCATCCAAAGAGGATTTGCCCAGAAACTGTGTAGAGCCTACCGCACAGTCTCTCTGAACTCGGCACTGGTTCTGGCTGGGATACTCCCACTCGACCTCCGTATCCGGGAAGCGGCTGCGCTCTACGGAGCCAAGAGGGGAGTGCCCCAGCACATACTGGGAGACAGAGAGGTTGAGCGGATGGCCCCAGCGATAGAGGCCCCACACCCCGCGGAGCAAATCAGTCTGGAGTTTGGAAGCCTGGTAGACGAGGAACAATATAAAAACCATAGCGATTTCGACGTGCGTGTCTTCACCGACGGCAGCAAGATTGAGGGCAAAGTCGGAGCGGCGCTATCTTTGTGGAATAGCACCACCGAAACAAAGGCCCTCAAGCTCGCCTTGCCGTCCTACTGCACCGTCTATCAGGCTGAACTCCTGGCAATACAAAGAGCGGTAAGGGAAGTGCACAAGCGCAGTGAAGCCACGTTCGGCATCTTCAGCGACTCTATGGCGGCCCTTCAGTCGGTGATCAACGTAAGTTCCCCCCATCCCTTGGCCGTGGAAACTAGAGACACCATACGACGCTGTAAGCTCCAGAACAAGAGTGTCTCCTTGTTCTGGATCAAGGCCCACGCTGGTTTGGAGGGAAACGAGAGAGCCGACCAGCTCGCGAAAGAAGCCGCCCTGGGGTCGAAGAAGAGGCCGGACTACGATCTGTGTCCCGTATCATTCGTCAAGCGAAGAATCCGGTCGGAGACGCTTGACGAATGGAACGGGAGATATAAGTCAGGTGACACGGCTTCGGGCACTAAGCATTTCTTCCCTGACGCGGTGGTAGCGTACGGTGTGGTACGGAAGATGGCCCCCACGAGCATAACCACGCAAATCCTGACGGGACACGGTGGGTTCTCTGCATACCTGAAACGCTTCAAGTGTAAAGAGAATCCATCGTGCGTCTGTGAGCCTGGCGTGGAAGAAACCGTGCTGCACATATTGCTCGAGTGCCCAATTACCGCAAAGATGCGATTTGAAACAGAGCAGCAACTCGCCGTCGCATTGGTCGCCCAGAATCTACCAAATTTAATGGAAGCGAAGAACAGAAAAGTATTTTTAAATTACTGTAGTAGAATAGGAAAATTAGTCATAAATAGAAATAAAACAGCTTAAGAAAATATATGATACTTAATATATAATAAGTATATACTTAAAGTATCATAAAAAACAAAAACAGAAAAAAAAAAAAAAAAAAAAAAAAAAATGTATATATAGTGATAATAACTCATAGATTTGGTACGGTATATATAGGTAAATATAGTTGATCTAGCTTAGATATAATGATATAAGTAGTATAAATATAGCATAGAATAGATAGGAAAAATGATATTGTTGTTGGCTGTCTAGTGAAGGAAAACTCTCCATAACTACGTGTTGGAATTTTAATTATTTTAGATTAACAACTCTAAAAGCAAAACAAGGGCTCTGATCATGTCAGAGGACACCAGACATGGGCAGGAGTGGGTTTTAGCCGGTAAGAGTCCGGCACTGCCCAGACTGGCTCACCAGTGAGTCAGTCTGGGCGTCCATGAGGATTTCCCACTCCTGCCGAAAAAAAAAAAAAAAAAAAAAAAAAAAAAAAAAAAAAAAAAAAAACCTAACCTAACCTAACCTAACCTAACCTAACCTAACCTAACCTAACCTAACCTAACCTAACCTAACCTAACCTAACCTAACCTAACCTAACCTAACCTAACCTAACCTAACCTAACCTAACCTAACCTAACCTAACCAGTCTGGCTTCAACCGCCGCCCCGAACGCCACGTTTGAACCGCGCTCCGCACGTTAAAATCGCGAAAAATAGTAAAAAGTTCTCCGAAATACACGTTTTATACACCAAAACACGCGCTATTGCAAGACGATTACGACAGTGCAAAAAGTTTTGAAAAAAGTGAAAGTTTGTGCAAGTTATCACAAAAATAGTGATTTTTCAGGAACACTGTTCCAATAAAGTTGAATAACTCTGAATTTAAAGCGTGAACATAGTGATTTTAAACCTCTATCAGGACCGCCTCCTTGAGACCTGTGATCTGGAAGAAAGTCCAGAATTTTTCCGCCCGGGCGCGCGGAAATACAAGAAAAAACATCAATCTTCGGGACAAGGTCCCGTTTTAAGGGCTTCAAATCATCCCTGACTATTTTCCAGCCATTCTGACAACTCCTCAAGAAGGAGAACAAGGAGAGGACCCTGCAGGTATTTTAAGATTTTAAATTCGAGTTGGAAATACCATTTTATTAAAATTACAAAGTCGACGTGCGGCCGTGAAAAAGCTGTAAAAATTTTCCGACAACGAAAAATCAATTTCTTCAGTGACGACCTACCTTGAAAATTGTAGAGAAGATAGCCGGGACGCCCCTCAACACGTGTGCCAAAAACCAGAATTTTTTAATGTTAACTTTTGGACCTTTATGTATTATTACGAATGTTGGAAAAATTTCCGGCCGTAAATAAATTGTTTCTTTTTGTTTCTTTTCGCTCGGTCGGAAAGGAAAATAAACTAAAATATTGTCATTGTTTTGTGTTTGCCATCTATTATAAAAACTGTTTGCCGTCAGCTATTTGCGCACTGGTTTGAATTGATAAAAATTTTTTTTTTGATTGAATAATTGACACAACCGTGAACCGAACCCGGGAATTTTATAATTTTAGTGATAAACTGCCCCCTCCCGCGGTCCCCAACATTCGGCTCATAATACTGGTCCTAGCCCTGTATCCCCCGCCACAAGCCCCCCTCCCCCCCCCCCCCCCCGAACCATTCCCACTCCCCCCTTAACCCAAACACCCCCCGCCACTAACAAAACTTACATTATTTAAATATTGTAGTATCCAGTATCCCGAATAATATCCCCTCCCCTTCAAATCTAATTATCTCAGAAACGGCTGGGAATATCAAAATTTTGAGTAAATTTGCCCCCCCCCCTAATACCCCCCTCCCAGCTAGAACCCATATTCAGATAAGTCCCTCAGACCCCCTTTTTGACCCCCTCTTTTCTGACCCCCAATATTTAGTAATACATTATATTTATTTATATGTAGATAGCCCCTATACACATTCTCCCAGGAACTACCTGTGGCGACCCCCTGTGACCCAATTGACCCCCTACGACCCCCTGGGACCCCCTCCCCTCTTCCCCTTCAGAGCTACCTCAGAGACTACCTCTGGAGACCCCTGTGACCCAATTGACCCCTGGGACCCCCTTATCTCTTCCCCCACAGAGTTACCTCACCCCCCCGGGCCGAACTACGGAACCAGAGGTCATAGACACACCAAGTTTGGGGTCTTTGAAATCAGAAAAAAGAGACCTGTCTTTTGGCTCTGACCAATTTACAAAAATTTTCTTTTAGATATCTGTCGCTTTCTTGTTTTTATTAGTTTTTCATACAATTGTAATATTGTAATTTAGTTTATTTTAGACTTACTCCACAAAGAATAAAAGCTTGACCTAACTTGTATGAGGACTGGCTCTACATACATAGAGTTGCTGGCACAAATTATTTTCTATTTTCTGTTTGGCCGGGCTTTGCGGACGTATTGGCCTAAGGGTCTGGGTCTCAACTTTTAGTTTTAATGATAACTATAGCTCTATTGAGCTATAGTTACTAGTTTAAGATAATCATATTTGACTAAATTTAATTAGAATTTAAAACTTATACTGTGTTAGTGTTAATTAGAGGTTTGATACGGGTAACCTATAAGGTCATTTGTAAAAAAAAAAAAATAAAAAAAAAAAAAAATACCAATATATCTTGGGAGTGGGTATTGGAAAGCCCCCACTACATAAATACTTACACTAACACACACGTATTATTGAAATAAGACACGGTTAAATAAGTTATGTCAACAATGATGCGTACGCCACCAAGGTCTGACGCATCGCCATCTGGAGATAACGGGACGAGGGCGGGCCCCTCGAAAACCACTCAGGAGCGGATGAGTACTGGCGAAATCGAGGCAAAAGTGAGATCTTCTCCAACACAAAAGCCGAAACTCTCTACACCGGTTGCTGAGGCGCGCGCCCTCATGCTAAAAGCAAAGGCACAGTTAGACATATCAGGGAACATTAAGACCACCATAAAACAGACTGTGTTAGATTGTCTGAAGTCGCTCTATGAGATCGTAAAGAAAATTGATAGACCGGAGGCGACAGATGGCAAAAATAAAAGAGAGAGAGAAAGTAAGCAGGTAGGAGAATCTGAAGACAGAAGTTCAAGAGTACTCAATGAAATTTTAGAAGTTAAAGAAATCTTGAAGAAAAATGAAAAAGAAGAACTCCCTGCTAGAATAGAAAGATCAAAAGAGGAGCTAAGTAACAAAATCGATATGCAGATGGTCGAAATAAAGGAACTAAAGGCGGTGTCGAAGATACTAGCTGAGAAAGTAGAAGCCCATATGGGAAGCCTTGGAACATACGCACAAGTCGCAGCGATGCCGTCTCAGCCATTGGCTAGGAAAAATATGCACTCGATTATAGTGTCATCATCAAACGAGGGTGACACATCAGACACTGTAGTCGAAAAAATACGAGCGACTGTCGATGCAAAGAGCACAGGAATACGAATAGACCATTTGCGCAGAGCAAAGAATCAGTCGGTGGTCATAAGCTGCTCTGAAAAAGATGACATAGGAAAGTTATCGACAAAGCTCAAGAACTCCAGGGGGGATCTGAAAGTTGAGGAGGCCGTCAATAAAAACCCGTTAGTGGTCGTCAGAGACGTAATGAGTTACGTTACTGACGACGACTTGTTGATGGCAATAGGATCCCAGAATGGACACCTCCTGGAAGGAACCGAAATCAGCGAGGGTGACATCCGGGTCTTGTATAGGCGAAGGGCGAGGAATCCACTGACTAGCCACGTGGTGCTGCGTGTAAAGCCAGTGATTTGGCAGCGACTGACATCGGTAGGCCGAATCCACGTGGATCTGCAGAGAGTGGTTGTAAGAGACCAGAGCCCGCTGATCCAATGCACAAAGTGCCTCGGATACGGACACAGTAGAAAATACTGCAAAGAACCAGCAGTCCTTTGCAGCCACTGTGGCGAACCGCACACTAGAACGGAGTGTCCAGGGTTCACCCTCAATGAAGAACCTAAGTGCAGAAACTGCAGTCAGACAAAAAAAGACGCAGCACATAATGCTTTTGATAGCGAGTGCCCCACACGGAAAAAGTGGGACGCACTGGCGAGATCGTCAATAGCGTATTGCTAAGGTGGTGGTGGGGACAGGAGCAAAAAAAGACAATATAAAGTATCATGTCGTACAGGCAAACCTCCAAAAGAAAAAACTTGCAACTGATGAACTCATACTCGAAGCTGGGCGCAGGAAAATTAGGTATGCTCTCGTACAGGAACCCTATGTCGGGGCGAAAGGGGAAATGAAGACCTACCCCGGGACCAGAGTAATCCAAGGAACAAAAACGGGTGACAAAGTCATCAAAGCCGCGATAGTCATTTTCGACAGTGAGATGGAAGTGATGGTATGCCCGACTCTGACGACCGAAAACATTGTAGTCGCGAGGTTAACAGTGGAGGACACCACCGCCGTGGTGGCGTCCGTCTACTTCGAGGATCATTTCGACATTGAACCATACCTAGACCAGTTGAGGGAAATAGTGAGAAAGACACAAGGGGCGAAATTACTGGTGGGAGGAGATGTGAACGCATGGAGTACGTGGTGGGGAAGCGAGAGAGAGGACGAAAGGGGAAGACTTCTATCTGGAACCCTAGACGAACTCAACCTACATGTACTCAATTGCGGAAACATCCCAACATTCGATACCATTCGAGGGGGAAAGCGGTACAAGAGCACGGTTGACATCACGGCCTGTTCAGACGACATGCTCCGGCACGTGGAAGAATGGAGAGTAGAAACAGAAATGACGAGCTCGGATCACAATGCGGTAGTACTTAGAATCACAACGAAAAAGGGAATTGGGAATAAAATTAAGTACAGTAATACTAGGGTATATAATACAAAAAAAGCTGATTGGGGACGTTTTCGGGAAGAACTGACAAAATTACTGCAGGAAAATAAAATTGATAAAACATACATAGATAATATTAATAATTTGGAAGGTTTAGAAAAATGTATAG
This sequence comes from Agrochola lychnidis, assembly GCA_963680765.1. Lineage (NCBI taxonomy): Eukaryota > Metazoa > Arthropoda > Insecta > Lepidoptera > Noctuidae > Agrochola > Agrochola lychnidis. Next base: position 29,516 of record OY796867.1, read on the forward strand.
AAGAATTAACAAAATTTATTACAGAAACTTGCGACAAGACAGTACCTAGAATAAAGAAATTTGATAAAACGTACTTACCGTGGTGGAATGAAGAACTCGATCATCTAAAAAATTCCATGTGTACGAAGAAGGGAAGAATCCGTTGCGCAGCTCCACGCCGTCGGGAATGGGTTGTGATGGAGTACCTAAGGGCGAAGGAAGAGTATGAAACTCAAGCAAGTAAGGCACAAACTGAAAGTTGGAAAAACTTCTGCGGGAGACAGGACGGAGAGAGCGTTTGGGACGGTATATATAGGGTAATCCTAAACACCAAAAAGAGGCACGAAGATCTGCCTATAGTACTAAATGGTGAGGCATTAGACTCGGATGAATCCGCCAGGGTCCTGGCGGAAACTTTCTTCCCTGATGATGACGAAAAGGAAGACAACTCTGAACACGCAAAGATAAGAGAAGCAGCAGCACGTTCAGAGGAAGGCACACCAGAAGATAAATTGGACCCACCTTTCACTCTGGCCGAACTTAAGTATGCATCAGGGAGTTTTAACCCAAAGAAGGCGCCGGGCCCTGACGGATTCACTGCTGATATCTGCGACGCCGCCATTAGCAGCAACGAACAAGTGTTCTTGGCCGTAACCAACAGATGTCTCGCGCTGTCCTGCTTCCCGGAAAAGTGGAAAGAAGCCGCGGTCGTCGTGATAAGGAAACCAGGGAAGGAAGATTATACCCATCCAAAATCCTACCGACCGATCGGACTCTTGCCAATGCTCGGAAAAATATTAGAAAAGATGCTAGTGCGGAGAGTAAGATGGCATATGCTGCCCCAGATGAACCCACGGCAGTACGGGTTTGTGCCGCAACGAAGCACAGAGGACGCTCTGTACGACATGATGCAATATATAGATTTAAAGTTGAAGGAGAAAAACCTTGTGGTAGTTGTTTCGCTCGACATAGAGGGGGCGTTTGACAGTGCGTGGTGGCCAGCAATCAGAAGTCGTCTGGTGGAGAAGCACTGTCCACTTAACCTCCGAAAACTAGTGGGAAACTACCTGAAAAATAGAGGGGTTGCGGTTAGATACGCTGGAGCTGAACATAAGAAGAAGACCTCAAAAGGATGTGTACAGGGATCAATCGCAGGGCCCACATTCTGGAATCTCCTCCTTAACCCGCTGTTGGACGAACTAGAGGAGAAAAACACATACTGCCAGGCATTTGCAGATGACGTGGTTCTTATATTCTCTGGAAAAACGGCTCTAAATCTGGAAGTTGAAGCCAATGCCTGCCTGGCACATGTGCAGCGGTGGGGTGCTCTAAACAAATTAAAGTTTGCACCGCAAAAAACTCATGCTATGCTGCTAACTAAGAAGCTTAAATTCGACACACCACGGCTGCGCATGGGCGGGGTTGATATTGCGCTTGTCGAGGAGATCAAGCTGCTAGGATTAATAATTGACCGAAAGATGACCTTCCGGAGCCACGTCACATACGTCTGCAAAAAAGCCATCAACATCTTTAGGCAGCTGTCCGGCGCAGCAAGGGTAACCTGGGGACTAAACCCGGAAGTAGTAAAGGTTATCTATACTGCGGTTGTGGAGCCAGTTATCCTATACGCAGCTAGCGTATGGGCTGGAGCGGCGGATAAGATCTACATCCAAAATCAGCTCAATTCTGTTTTGAGGGGCTTTGCCCAGAAGATAAGCAAGTCATATAGGACAGTGTCACTAAATTCGGCTCTAATCTTGACAGGATTGCTGCCGCTTGACCTGAGAGTCAAGGAGGCAGCATCCCTCTATGAGGCGAAGAGAGGAAAGCCTCAGCAAATTCTTAGAGGCCGATTGGTAGAAGAGAAAGCGAGCTTCCTGGTGAGGCCTCATCCAGCGGATGAAGAGGTTATCGGTTTCCAATGCTTGGAGAGCGACGCGGAAGTACAGCAGCGCATGAGGGAGGGTGCAGTACAAATCTTTACAGACGGGAGCAAAATCGAGGGTAAAGTTGGGGCTGCCCTATCCTGGTGGAATGGGACAGTCGAAACTAAACACAAGAAATACAAGCTCGAGGAGTATTGTACCGTCTTTCAAGCGGAGCTGTATGCAGTACACAAGGCTATGGAGATGATAGCGCATAGTCTGGAAGAAGAGTTCAGCATATTCAGCGACTCCAGGTCAACTCTGGAGCTACTGAGGAACGGTGACACCTGTAACCCACTCGCTCTAGAGATAAAGAAAAACGCCAAACAACTAAAGAACTCGGGGAAAAACGTACAATTTTACTGGGTTAAAGCCCATGTCGGGATACAAGGCAATGAAAGAGCAGATGAATTGGCGAAAACAGCGGCACTAAAAATTAAAACAAGACCTGATTTTGACAAATGCCCTCTCTCATTTGTCAAGCGAACCATTAGAAGCGGTTCGATTGACAAATGGGAAAATAGATATCAAAAAGAGACCAAAGCGAGTGTCACAAAAATATTTTTCCCCACAGCTGCAGACGCTTACAGACTGAGCAGGAACATTCCCCTCACATACCTACACACGCAACTCTTCACAGGACACGGGGGTTTCTCCCAATACCTAAACCGATTTAAAAAAAAGGACTCACCTGCATGTGTATGTGACCCAGTCGCGGAAGAATCAATCTTGCACTTGATAGTTGAGTGCCCAGTGTTTGGGCTTGCCAGATTCAACCTGGAAAATAAAATAGATTTAAAAATAAGTGAAAGAAATATATGTACAATAATGACTAACACAGACATTCGAAGTGAATTTTTGGATTTTTGTCTAAGTATAATAAGAATTGTTATAGATAGAAATAAAACGTAGATTAAGAAATTAACACCGTAAATATAGTGAGCTATATTGTATTGCGTGTTAAGTAAGTAATAAGAATGATAAAAGAAAACAAGAAAAAAAAAAAAAAAAAAAAAAAAGTTATAATAGTAATAATTAAGAATAAGAAATAGAAGTAATGTTGAATAAGAATAAAAGCCCGTAAAGCTCTGAAGTCCCAACCTGCAGTTCTAATAGAACAAACTAAAATATACCACCCAACAACGACAGCAAACAAAAATAATAATAATTATATAGCATCAATTTAGAATAATTGGAAAATAAGCCTCCGACCGCAATATCGGAGAAAACCGTGTCTGTAAGGCAGGAGTGGGTTTTAGCCGGTAAGAGTCCGGCACTGCCCAGACTGGCTCACCAGTGAGTCAGTCTGGGCGTCCATGAGGATTTCCCACTCCTGCCGAAAAAAAAAAAAAAAAAAAAAAAAAAAAAAAAAAAAAAAAAAAAAAAAAAAACCTAACCTAACCTAACCTAACCCAGTCACACGGCGTCCCCCGCCGAGAGCAGTTCAGTTCTGACCGCGCTCCGTTGAGAAAAATCGCGAAAATAGATCAAAGTTAATGAAATTACTTGTGTCGCATATTAAAACACGCGTAATACAAAAGCGAACACGGGAGTGGAAAAAGTTTGGAAAAAACCTAAAAATTGTGAAAGTTATCAACAAAACAGTGTAAATATTGTGAAAAAACTGGATTTTTCGAGCTTAAAAGTTGAATATCTTTTAAAGTGGATCGATTACACCAAAATTTTCAACTGCTATCTGCACCGCCTCTTCGAAACCTCCAAATCTGTGAAAAGTCCCGAATTTTTCCGCGCTGGCGCGCGGAAATACAAGAAAATCATTGTTTTGCACCAGTCAACGAGGTCCCGTATTTTGGGAAGAAAAATCATTTTGACCACTCCCCAGGAAGGAGATCCAGGCAAGGACCCCGCAAGTACTAAAAATTTCGAAAATAAAGTTTACCGAACACCCTAAATTGCATGTACAAAGTTATTAAAATTTATATTCGGCCGTCAAAAATTCGACTGAATTTTCCAACCACAAAATCTCAGAAAAACCAGTGACGACCTGGTGTCAAACTCCAGTGGAAGTAAGCCAGGACGTCACTCAACCCGTGTGCGAGAGATCGGAATTTTTTGGACCTTAATACCCTGGCAATAATAAAATTGGTGCTCACAGTAAAAATTTCCGACTGCAATTTAAATTGGTACAATTTGGATTTATAAGTTCTTTATATATAATTTTAGTTAATATTTTTAGTGTTTTTAATTCTAATAATAGTAAGCCCTCAGCTTCTAGTACATTTGCATATTTTTTCAAATTTTTTGTCGTTTTAGTTTTGGATTTATGGTCTCTCCCCGATTGTGGGTTTCTCCCCGATTCCTGCAGGTGTGAACGTCATACGGGAGAGATTATATCTCCGGAACGGAAAGTCGTAGAGGGAAAGTTATTTCTTATAACACAGTTTCCTCCTTAAGGGCTACCCATAGAAATTACTCCCATCACTCTGCGACACTTCTGCAAAAAATTCGGGGTAATTTTACGAACTTCTCCACTGTTTTATTTTCCCCAAACTGATTTACCCCGATAATAAAGCTAAAAATTGTGTTGAACCGATTTGAATTGTACGTTACTTGATGTTATACTGTTTTTAGATTTAGATTTTATAAAAACATTGTTCGGTTTTATTTTAAAAAATTGGTTTCCATCGAACGGGAATCGAACTAGGGACTTTGAACGGCAATAACCCGGGAACGGAGTGAGTTAGGTCAATTTTGACACTGGACTGCATATCTTCAACGCTTCGCAGGCCACCCCCCCTTTTTGTTTGCCCCCCCTTTTCCTTTTAAATTATAAAAAAATATTATTTGCCCCCCCCCCCCCCCCAAAACAAACTTCTATAGTGGTTACCACTGTTCAGACCAATATAGTATATTATTATTATTCCCAACATCTTCCAACTCCCCTCTCATTTATTTTTATTTTATTAAATATCTCGGAAACGGCTGGGAATTTCAAAGTTTTGATAAAATTTCCCCCCCCCCCCCTAGTACCCCCCCTCTCAGCTGGAACCTACATTCGGTTGGACCCCTTAGACCCCATTTTTGACCCCCTTTTTTTTTTACTCCGATATCTGTAATTTAGTATATCTTACAACTCTCTTATATATATAACCTCCCCCGAACCCCCCCTCGATATCCTCCCGGGACCCCCTGATCCCGATACACCCCCTGTACACCTCCCCCTTCCCTCCTCTTATCCCCCCTCCCCCGCGCCCTCCTGATCTGATACACCCCCTGTATACCTCCCCCGCGCCCTCCTCTTCTCCCCCCCTCCCCCGCGCCCCTTCAGGATTACCTCACCCCCCGGGTGTTAACTTTGGAGCAAGAGGTCGTAGACCTATCAAGTTTGGGGTCCCCGAAATCAGGAGACAAAGACCTCTCTTTTGGCTCCAATAAAACCACGGGAAAACGCCGCATATAGAAGATAAGATAAGTTTAGTTTAGATAAGTTTTTATACTTATTTCCTATTTTGGTATTGTGTGGTGCTGCGGTGTACGCTGTGTGTGTGGCGTATGCACTAACTTACCTACTAATTTCCGGCATAGACTCTGACTGTGACGTGTTGTGACTTTTTACATAATTATTGACAGCTGAAAAGCAAAAGAATACAATTTTGTTAGAAACCAAAATTATAGTTTGTAAGGTGTTTATTGTGTGGTTTTATTTCTTATAGGAAATTTGGTGTTAATTATACACTTCTTTATTTTATTTTATTCGTACACAACGTCCCTATTGACGTTTCTAACTTTGACGCATACCTCCTAACATGTTCGGTTATAGAACACCGGCAAAGGCGGCCGACGGGGAAAAGTCACCACCTAAACTTGGGGCATTCCCCCCTTTAAACGTTACACGCAGCATAGAGGATTGGGAAGCCGCAAATAGCACCCCCATCCCCTCTACAACTGAACTGACGTCGCAGGCTGGCCCTGCGAAATCTAAAATAAAGCCTGCCTCTACGCAAGAGAATAAAGCCGTTGCAAGGACCAGGAAGTCCGTCGAAAGTAATTCACCGCCAACTAAAACTAAATACGCGGACCGAACAGCGGAGGCTAAAGCCTGCCTTATGAAAACAAAACTTAACCTAAGTAGCTCCAGAAACACAAAGACCGAGATCAAAACCGGTATCACCGAAGCTACAGAACGACTTTATCAACTCGTTAAAGAACTTGAACTGGAGCTAAGTGTAGCTAAACAAAAAATTACTAGGGAGGGACCTGTATTGACGGAACCAGAACCAGCCGCAATTAAACCAACCCCTTCCAGAAATTTTGACACAAGCATATTAATAAATAAAATAGAACAACACACAAAGCTCCTGGTCGAGGGCAACAGAAAGATGGAGGAACTAAAGGAAACAATCGACCAGCAGAGGGAACTCCTACAGAAGGGCAACACTTATGCGAGTGTGGCCGCAACCCAGGGTGCAAGGTCACTGCCAAACTGCAGTACCTTGCATTCGATTGTGGTCACATCGAAGGATGAGATGGAGACAGGCGACGAAGTACTAAATAGAGTGAGGAAAGCAGTAAATGCAAAGGAAGGGTGGATTAAAGTGGAAAAGGTGAGAAAAGCTAAAGACCGGAAAATAATAATAGGATTAGATACGAAAGAAGAAAGGAGCAGGATCAAGGATCGACTTCAAAAAGAAGGAGTCGACCTCATTGTCGAGGAAGTTAAGAACAAGGACCCGCTTCTAATCCTAAAGAACGTCTTAGTAGTCAATACTGATGAAGACGTCCTTAAGGCGCTAAGAAACCAGAACCAGAGTGTTTTTGGCGGCCTCGACAATGGGGAAGACAGAACGGAAATTAAGTATAGACGTAGAACACGGAATCCGCATACTGGCCATGTCATCATCAGCGTTTCACCCACCATCTGGCGACGAGTACTAGAAATCGGGACCGTTCACATTGATCTTCAGCGCATTAGGGTCGAAGATCAGACCCCGTTGGTCCAATGCACCCGCTGCTTAGGCTTTGGACATGGAAAGCGGTACTGCAAAGAGCCTGCAGACCTTTGTAGCCACTGTGGCGGGCCCCACATGAGACCAGAGTGCCCGGACTGGCTTGCAGGTTCACCACCCGTTTGCCGAAACTGTACGAAAGCAAAAATCGACAACAGCAAAAATCACAATGCATTTAGCCACGAATGCCCAGTACGCAGAAAATGGGATGACGTGGCCAGATCAACCGTTGCGTATTGCTAAGGGCACCTCAATACAAAACACCCCATATAAAATAGCACAGGCGAACCTCCAACGCAAGAAACTAGCTACCAATGAGCTTTTAACAGAAGCCACGAAGCAAGGAATAGCAGTAGCGCTTCTTCAGGAACCATACGTGGCCGGAGCAAAGGTAATGAGGAGTCACAGGGGCGTTAGGATCTTTCAGAATGCTGGAACAGGAGATGGGACTGTCAAAGCGGCAATAGCTGTCTTTAACAGTGACTTCAACGTCAAACAGTACCCGAAACTCACCACAAACAACATCGCAGTGGTGGGAATCCAGACCAGTGCCTGGGAAATCACGCTTGTCTCCTTTTACTTTGAGCCAGACCAGCCAATCGAGCGCTATTTAGAACACCTTAAACAAATAGAGCTCGTAGTTGGTTCCAAAAAACTGATTGTTGGTGGGGACGCCAATGCCAAGAGCATATGGTGGGGCAGCCCGAAGGCTGACCTTAGGGGGGAAGAGATGGCAGGAACTCTCGGCGAGCTAAACCTAAACATACTAAACCGGGGGAAAATCCCGACTTTCGACACCATCCGAGGAGGTAAAAGATATAGCAGTCACGTGGACATTACTGCTTGCTCCAATGATATCTTGGATCTGATAGACGACTGGAGGGTTGACGAAGGACTTACGAGCTCGGACCACAATGGCATTATGTTTAAAATCCTCTTACAGAAATCAAAAGGCATTAAAATTGAGAGAACAACGAGAAAATTTAGCACTAAAAAAGCCAATTGGTCCAAATTTCATGAGAAGTTTGGCCAATTGAAAATAGATTATAAATTCACAGCAGTAGAAATAGATCAAATTCAAAGCATAGAGCAAATCGATACAATAACAAATAACCTCACTAAAGCAATAGATGAAGCATGCAAGCAAACAATACCGACTAAGAAAGCCAAAGAAGTACTTACCTTGCCGTGGTGGTCCGGGAGACTCGTTGAGATGAAGGGAACCGTCGCTACTATGAAGCGCCGGATCCGCTGTGCTGCCCAAATCCGGAAACCGAAGGTCATAGAAGAGTACCTGAAAAAGAAAGAAGAGTATGAGTTGGAAGCGGCCAAAGCTCAGACCGAGAGTTGGAAGGAATTCTGTGGGAGACAGGATAGGGAGGGGGTTTGGGAGGGAATTTACAGAGTAATTGGTAGGACGCGGAGTAGGGAGGAGGACCTGCCATTGGAAAGGAATGGTGATGTGCTGGATGCGAAAGGCTCCGTAAAGTTACTAGCGGAAACTTTTTACCCGGAAGACCCCATAGAATGTGACAACGCTCATCACCGATCCACTCGAATTAAAGCCGAAAATGTAAACTCTGGTGAACAAATTGATCCTTGTGACCCACCGTTTACGATGGCAGAGTTGGAAAATTCGATGGAATCCTTCAACCCGAAGAAGGCACCGGGTTCAGACGGCTTTACCGCCGACATTTGTTGTCATGCCGTCGGTAACGACCCGGAGGTATTCCTAAAATTTGTAAATAAGTGCCTAGAATACCATCACTTCCCCACAGCCTGGAAGGAGGCAACAGTCGTGATCCTGAGAAAGCCTGGAAAAGAGAATTATTCCACTCCGAAATCATACAGGCCGATCGGATTGTTGCCTATATTAGGAAAAATCTTTGAGAAGATGCTCGTGGCCCGTCTTAAATTCCACCTTTTACCAGGGATGAGTACCCGTCAGTACGGATTCATGCCGCAAAGGAGTACCGAGGACTCCCTCTATGCTCTCATGCAGCACGTTCACAAAAAACTTGGTGAGAAACGAATTGTAACGCTCGTATCCTTGGACATAGAGGGAGCATTTGATAGCGCCTGGTGGCCGGCGATAAGAGTTCGTCTGGCGGAGGAAAAGTGTCCAATAAATCTTAGGCGGGTCATAGACAGCTACCTTAGAGACCGAAAGGTTTCAATAAGGTACGGTGGAGAAGAATTTAGCAAGAACACAAACAAGGGCTGCGTCCAGGGCTCAATCGGGGGCCCGATCTTATGGAATTTGCTGCTAGACCCCCTCCTTAAGGCAGCAGAGAACAGGGGTAGTTATGTTCAGGCGTTTGCGGACGATGTTCTCTTGGTCTTTGACGGAGAGACTGCTTTGGAGATTGAGGAATGTGCCAATGCCGCTCTCAATCATGTTCTGGCGTGGGGTGTCGAGAATAAGCTCAAATTTGCACCGCAAAAGACAACCGCAATGGTGATCACAAAGAAGTTAAAATATGACACTCCACGCCTGAGCATGGGGGGGATCGACATTCGCATGTCGAAAGAAATAAAGCTTTTGGGTGTAACCATCGACGAGAAGCTAACCTTCAACACCCACGTCTCACTCGTTTGTAGAAAGGCAATTGCGATCTACAAACAGCTGTGTAGAGCCGCTAAGGTCAGTTGGGGGTTGCACCCAGAGGTTATACGGGTAATTTATGTTGCAACTGTAGAGCCCATAATACTTTACGCTTCTAGCGTCTGGGCACCGGCTGCCAAAAAACTGGGAATTATTAAGCAACTTAGAACCGTCCAACGCGGAATCGCCCAGAAAATGTGCAAGGCATATCGCACGGTCTCCCTGAACTCAGCACTGGTGCTATCTGGGGTCCTCCCCCTTGACCTCCGAGTTCGTGAGGCGGCGTCATTGTATGAAGCCAAGAGGGGAGCGCCCCTGGAATCATTGGGGGACAGGGAGGTCGAGCGAATGACCGCTGCAACCGAGGGTCCCCACCCTGCGTCACGTGACATCCTGAAATTTGACAGCCTGGCGAGCCAAGAGCAACTCGACAACCAATCCAATTTAGACGTCCGCATTTTTACAGACGGGAGCAAGATCGGAGGAGGGGTTGGCGCCTCACTGTCCATATGGAATGGTGAGGTGGAAACCAGAGCCCTCAAACTTGCTCTATCAAATTACTGCACGGTTTACCAGGCTGAACTCCTAGCGATAACAAGGGCGACTAGGGAAATAATCAAGCTCAGGGCATCTTCGTTCGGAGTTTTCAGCGACTCAATGGCGGCTCTCCAAACGATAACAAATCCCGGTTCGCTCCACCCTCTAGCTGTAGAAGCTAGGGATCATTTAAGATCAGCATCTCGCCAGAACAAGGTGGTTAACTTGTTCTGGATTAAAGCTCACGTGGGACTACTGGGGAATGAAAGAGCTGACCAGTTAGCAAAAGAGGCCGCTGGGAACTCTAAAAGAAAACCTGACTACGATCAGTGTCCGATTTCTTTCATCAAGCGAAGCATACGTATGGAAACGCTTGATGAATGGAACCATAGATACGGAACCAGTGACACAGCATCCGTTACCAAGTTGTTCTTCCCGGATGTGAGGGTGGCTTACGGAGTTATTCGCAAAATGGGAATTAACGGTCTACTAACGCAAATAATGACGGGGCACGGTGGATTCTCCGAGTACTTGAACCGCTTCAAGTGCAAGGGGAGTCCATCGTGCATCTGTGACCCAGAAGCAAGCGAAACGGTCCCGCACATAATACTCGACTGCCCGCAGTTTGCAATGCACCGCTTCAACGTCGAGAACGTATTGGGTATAAAAATAACCCTAAACAATATTAAAGAGATAATTATGAGTAAAAATAGAGACATATTCCTAGACTACTGTAAATATATTGCTAAAAAAGTCATAGATAGAAATAAAACCGCATAAGAAAATATGCTGTCATAATATAGTATGTTATATTAGAGACTAGCATAGAAATTAATATGTAAAACATAGTAAGTAAAACAGGAAATTTATATAAATATGGAAATAGAAATAAGCATAGATTAAATATGTAAGAGCAACGCAACAATTGCAACCCCTTCTCTGTGTAACTAGAATAAGGAAAGATACGCGAAATGTAATTTAAGTATAAGACTAGATAAGCTTAAACTAAGTTAAAATGTAAGGAAAGTCATGTAATAAAAACTGTCTCCCTGTTTTGTCTAACACCTAAAAAGAATAAATAACTATATATAAGAATAGAGAGAATACATGGAAGATATATAGATAGATAGTCAGAAAGAAGACTATAGATGGGAATCCAACCCATAAAGGACACAAATGTTGATGAATGATAGAAAGACCAAGTATGAGGAATGAAATTGCGTGGCATGAGTGCGAGATTTGGTATGATAAGTGAACAAACAACAAACAGACAGGCATAGGCTCCGATAATGTTGGAGGTAGAAGTATAACGCCCTGTGATGACGGGTGTTTTCAAAAAAAAAAAAAAAAAAAAAAAAAAAAAAAAACCTAACCTAACCCAGTAACCGACCATACGTCGCACGAACAACATCAGCTCCGCGGAAAAATTTCTTTAAAATTCAACGCGTCGAGATAATTGTGCAAAAAGTTCATCAGTGGAATTGTGCAGTGTTGATACACCAGGATCAGTGTGGGCAAGTGTCTGAGTCAACGGGTTGCGGAGTGGGACCCCCGGGAATTCTACAACGGATAGCACCGCCAAGGAGAGTGGAGCAGTTCTGCAAACAATATCCCGGCAAGTCGCGGCAGAGGCCTATCCAACAAGTCCAGGATTATCAAAATCGGAGCAGGGGTTTGGGAGGAATTAAGGTGCGAAAATCGCTAAAAAGCACGTGGTTTTAGGTTAGAATAACCTCACTTTGGCTCCACGTGCTTCTACACACGAGGCGTGACGCGCGGTGCACCATCCCAGCCCTTACTGAAGACTCCGAAGTCGGGCCGAGGAATCTGCCTGCAGACCAGCCATCAGAGCGACGACTCCACGACCCATCAACCAGGTTAGTCCTGAGGGAACTCCTCAACCCCTAGTCTCATCCCCCCCGAGTTTGGATTCATCTAATTCGGGACTCCAGGACCTCATCAGTCCCTCCAAGTGTCCATTTCCCCCCCTTACCCCGATTTCCTCTACCCCCACCTGCTATCGTGGGCCCCCCCACGTTAAATTCCTCATATCTCCTAAACGGCTGGGAATATCAAAATTTAGACAAAATTTCCCCCCCCCCCCTAGTACCCCCCCTCCCAACTAGAACTCACTACGACATAAGACCCCTAGACCCCATTTTTGACCCCCTCCATTTTGGACCCCTACGACGTACTTGAACTAGTACATCAGAGCCACCAACGCACTTTCCCTCCCTTCCCTGCTACACTCGCTCCCCCACTACCAGCCCCCCCCCCAAGGCATCCCCCCCAAGCATTGTCCCCCCCCCCCCCTCAGGACTACTTCACCCCCCCCGCGGCCTAACTTCGTTCCCGTTGGACCTAGAAAGCCGAGTTTGGGCTCATTTTAAAGGGCACAAATAGCTCTACAACTTGGCCCTTCCATAATCCTGAAACTCGGCATCCACACGCACCAATATCCAGCGACGCCGCAGAGTTCCACTGAGGACCACCACCATCACGCACACTGGGCTCAAGCCATCGAGCCCAACCATTTGTCGGACTACTCATCGGGCAGCAGCGGACAGCAGACGCAGACCACCAGCGAAACTTCCGTGAGTCCATTGATTTAGTTTCTAAGTAGTATATTATATACACAGGCATTACATCACAAAATAAGTACCCTAACTTAGTCTAGTCTTAATTAATTCCCTAAAAATGTCGTCCAACCCATCTACCACCTCCCGGAAAACGACCACGGAGGCAGTAAAAGCCCCAACCTCATTGCGGCAGAAAGTGCTAAAAAACACGGCCAAGTCGGTGGTGTCCGAAAAGGCGGCGCGTCCATCGCAAAAGCCGCAGGCGTCGAAAGCAGCATCGGAGCCGGACGTCACAGGCAGGACGCCACCACTGCCAGCAGTGCCCGGGTCGCCCCAGACACACGACCGAAGCAGGATCGCTGAGGTCGTCATAGACTGGGAGCAGTGTGGCATCTCCCCCCCCACCAGATCATCTCGGACGAGGAAAGCTCGGTGGCCTCCACGGTGAGCCAGGCTGACCGTCCTGTTACCGGACGGCCGAGCATCCTCTACAGAACACCGAGACGAGGCACAGGGGTGGAGATGGATCTGGCCACCAGAGAAGCAAACGACCTGCTTCAAAAGGGGAAGGGCGCATTGGAAGAGGCCGGAAATATGAAGCGGGAGTGCAAAGCGACAGCCCACGAATGTCTGCAGGGTTTGTACGAGACGGTCCTGTCATTGGCAGACTCGAGAGCGCGTCACAAACACAACCTCGAGAAGGAGCGCTCTCGACACGCACAAGAACTTGTGCGTGTTGAGAGGGCTCACAATCGCGAGTTGATGACGCTCAAGGTAGAGCTCTCCCTCATGCGGACGGACGTCTCGGACACAAAGAAAGAGGCGAAGGGGATCCGGGAATGGCTTGGTCACGAGACCCTTGAAGCCCTCACGGGTATCAAGGAGGTAAAAGAGCAGATGGCAGCCGTGAGCCTGGAAAACCAAAAGGAGCACGAGAAAACGAGGCGGGAAGGCGCGAAAGCCACGGGGGACCCCAGGAAGGAAACAATAGGGGTTGACATTTCGCGCCTCGAAAACAGTGTTACCAGCGTTTCCAACCAGCTGGACGTGCTCCAGAAGGCGTTTGATAGGCTCAAGGAAGGCCTGAAACAACCAAGTACCTCCGGAACGGACCCGAGAAGCCAAGAGACCGAGGACACCCTAACCACCACCACATTCGAGCGGGAGATACTTAAACTGTCACATCAAATACAGGCCATCGCCAACAGGCCTGTAGCCTCCCCCCCACCACCACAACCACCGATCAACATCACACGACATCTACAACCAATTTCGGAGAGGCTAGAGATCGTTTCGTCGGACCTCCGCGTGCTGCGCGACAAGGAGCCCCCAATCCAGGCGCCTCCGGCGCTGAATCTGGAAGCGGAACTCGCAGTCGGGGAGGTCAAAAAGACCCTGCAAACGATACAGCAGGGGGTGGCGGACCTGGGCAAAGCGAACAGACCGATCGCACAACAACAGGGCCCGCAAACCTTTGCCCAGGTAGCCAGCAAACCTAAGCCCCCCAAACCACCCACACAGCCCAACCACACCCTGATCGTCTCGTCGACGAACCCCCAGCACACTGGGGACAACGTCATCGAGAGGATCAGGTCTGCCCTGGACCTCAAAACGAGCGGAGCCCGTGTCGACAACGTTAGGAAAGCGCGAAACCAAAAAGTGGTTTTGAGGTGCGCGAGTAAAACGGACTTAGACAAGATAAAAAATCAAGTCCAGTCGAGCTCAGGGCTTAAGGTCCAGGAACCGAAACCGCAGAACCCACTCGTCTGCATCAAAGGAGTGCTGTCCAGTTACAGCGACGGGGAAATCATTGATCTCCTTAAAGCGCAGAACAAGCACGTTCTGCAGAACGTCGCTGTGGATGGACAGACCATAAAGGTGCGCTATAGGAAGCGCGCTAGAAACCCCCATGAATGCCATCCTGTCCTAGAGCTCTCCCCGGAGCTCTGGAAATGCTGCACGCAGGTGCAGAAAGTCCACGTGGGCATCAAGCGATGCTCGATCGAGGATCAGTCCCCCCTTGTACAGTGCACAAAGTGCCTTGGATATGGCCATAACAAGGCCATATGCAGGGCCGGTAAAGAAGTCTGCAGTTTCTGCAGCGGAGCGCACAACGGGAGGGACTGCCACGCTCGAGCAGACGGCAGGCAGCCCACATGCGTAAACTGCAAGGCAGCCAACAGGACGGGCAGCGACCTGGCACACACAGCGTTCAGCGAAGACTGCCAGGAACGCCAAAAATGGGATGATATAGCAAGATCTCGCGTTTCCTACTGCTAAGGGCGACCAAGAAAACCCAACGAGCCAGCAAGTCACCACTCAAAACACAACAAGACCGACAGCAAGATTACGTTTCATACAAGTTAATCTTCAGCGCTCCAAGCTGGCCACAGAAGAACTCCACATGGCGGCTCAGGCAAAGGGAGTTTCAGTAGCACTTGTTCAAGAGCCCTATGTAGGAAGAACAGGTGTCATGAAACAATGTCCTGGCACGAGAGTCATCCAGTGCAGCCTCAGCCGCCAAAAACCAGTAAAGGCGGCGATCGTTGTTTTCGGGAACAACCTGGAGGTCATCCACGACCCCCAGCTCGTGACCGAGAACGTCGCCGCCGTTCTACTGAAAGTTGGCCAGCTCAGCTTCGGAGCACTGTCGGTCTATTCTGAGGGTGACCAAGATATCGAACCCTACCTTTCCGAAACACACAACACAATACATAAACTAAACACACACACACACAATATCCTAGTGGGAGGAGACGTAAACGCCTGGAGCCAGTGGTGGGGAAGTGTCTCCGAAAACCACCGTGGAGCGTCGTACAACTCCTTTCTCAATGAGCGGGACCTCCACATCCTCAACATGGGTCAAACACCAACCTTCGAGACCTACAGAGGAGACAGGTGGTGTACGAGTATCGTCGATGTGACGGTATGCAGCATGTCACTGCTAGGCAAGATCGAGGAGTGGCGAGTAGAAAGAAGTCTTACAACATCAGACCACAACGCAATCACCTTCTCGTTGCGCTTAGAAAAGGCCTTGGAACCCTTAAGGCCAATCTCGACGCGCATCTACAACACTAAGAAGGCTAAGTGGTCCGACTTCTGTGCGCACTTCAAGACTCGTCTGGCGGACAGAGATATTACACCAGCCGGAGTCTCGAGCGTCTCGAACCCAGAGGATCTGGAGGAACTCATCACCGAATACACCCACACCATCCACCGCTCATGCGAGAAAGCGATCCCAAAACTGGGGTCGCCAAAACACGACGCCAAGCCCCCATGGTGGAATCCTTCTCTAGACCGTCTCAAAAAAGACGCCCTGACGAAGAAGAGAAGGATCCGTAATGCAGCTGTAAGTCGGAGACACTTCACCATCCAGGAATACGTGCTGGCTAAGAATAACTACACCACAGCAGCAACGGAAGCAGCCACAGCAAACTGGAAGGAGTTTTGCTCGAAGCAGGACCGAGAGAGCATGTGGGACGGCATCTACAGGGTACTAAGGAAGACAGCCAGAAGACAGGACGACGCCCTCCTGAGAAATACCGCAGGCGAGACGCTCAGCCCCGAGCAGTCAGCGGATCTTCTGGCAAAAACCTTTTACCCCGACGACTCAACGGATGCCGAACAGCCCCACCACAGAAGCCTAAGGAAGCTGGCGGAGGAGAAGAACCCCCTGGGACTGTCTGCCGACGATCCTCCCTTCACGACTGCGGAGCTGGAAATGGTTCTCCAGAACCAGAATCCGAAAAAAGCCCCCGGTCCCGACGGATTAACAGCAGACATCTGCACGGCAGCAATAAACTGCGATCGGGAGGTGTTCTTAGCGATAGCAAATAGGTGCCTGTCGCTGTCACACTTCCCGAAGCAGTGGAAAGTCGCCCATGTGTGCATCCTCCGAAAGCCAGGAAAGGACGACTACACCAGCCCAAAGTCTTACAGGCCAATAGGTCTGCTCTCGGTCCTAGGAAAAATCGTCGAGAAGCTCCTAGTAGGCAGAATGCAATGGCATTTCCTCCCAACACTCCACCCAAACCAGTTTGGATTCATGCCGCAGCGCGGAACCGAGGACGCCCTCTATACCCTAATGGGCCACTTACGAGCCGAAATCAAAGCCAAAAAAATCGTGCTTTTGATATCATTGGACATAGAGGGGGCCTTCGATAACGCGTGGTGGCCAGCACTCAAGCGACAGATGGTGGTCAAAAACTGTCCCAAAAACATCTACACTCTCGTCACCTCATACCTGGAAGACCGGAACATCAGGGTCAACTACGCCAGAGCGACTAGTGAGAAAGGTACCACAAAGGGATGCGTCCAAGGCTCAATTGCCGGTCCGACGTTTTGGAACCTGATCCTAGATTCGCTCCTACATAAGATGGCTAGTAAGGGAGTATACTGTCAAGCCTTCGCAGATGACGTTGTCCTAGTTCTCTCGGACCTCACAGCCGGTCCCCTGCAGCAATCAGCCAACAACGCGCTAGACGCAGTATCGGAATGGGGCGCCCAAAATAAGCTACGTTTCGCCGCACACAAGACCTGTGCAATGGTGTTAACGAGAAAGCTGAAGTACGACGTTCCGGTACTCTACATGTCGGGCACGCGGCTGAACCTGGTCGAGGAGGTAAAGCTGCTAGGTCTCACAATAGACTCTAAACTCACCTTCAACGCGCACGTGTCGGCGATCTGTAAAAAGGCCGCAGACATCTACAAGCAGTTGGCATGCGCGGCAAAGGTGACTTGGGGTCTCAACACAGAGATAATTAGGACAATATATGTATCGGTGATAGAGCCCATCGTGATGTATGCAGCGAGTGCGTGGGCCCCCGCAGCTGAGAAACTGATGACAAGGAATCAGTTTGACTCACTGCAGAGAGGCTTCGCGCAGAAGATCTGCAAAGCATACCGCACGGTATCTCTAACATCGGCACTTATTCTGTCAGGTCAACTCCCACTAGATCTCCGGGTAATCGAGGCAGCAACCCTGTTTAAGATCAGAAAGGGTCACTCCCAAGAGTTCATACCACCGGGCCGCGAGCTGGAGTGCAACGTGCCCCACTCCCAAAATTCCCATCCATCGCTACTCACGATAACAGAGTACGCACGCCTAGAGGACTTGACTCCCGAAACCCTGGAAACCCATCAAGTAATCGGTCCCCAAATATACACCGACGGCAGCAAGATAGAGGGGAAAGTTGGCGCTGCCCTAACTTGGTGGGAAAACGGGAAGGAGTCAACGTTCAGCACTTTTGGCCTTGAACCCCACAACTCAGTCTTCCAATCAGAAATGTACGCTCTCTTCAGAGCTGCCAGGATGGCAAGAGAATCCAGGGCGGCCTCCGTAAGCATCTTAAGTGACTCAAGATCGTCGCTTGACCTGCTGCGGAGACCGTCTGTCACTCACCACCTGGCACTTCAAATCAAGAGTAGCGTCCGCGAGACCAGAGAAGAGGGCAGAGAAGTGAGGTTCTTTTGGCTCAAGGCCCACGTGGGAACTGAAGGGAATGAGAGAGCGGACGAGCTGGCCAAGGAGGCAGCCCTTAATAATGCGACAACTGACTACAACAAGGTCCCCGTATCGTTCGTGAGGAGGAAGATACGGGAAGAGACTATAAAGAAGTGGCAAGCGAGATACGAATCCTCGAGTACAGGAGCGGTCACAAAAGTGTTCTTCCCAGATGTCCTAGCGGCAAAAAGAACACTTAGAGACGCAGTTCTCACACCGGTCCACGTACAAGTCCTAACAGGACACGGAGGATTCTCAGCGTATCTCCACCGCTTCCATCTCAAAGATAGTCCCTCGTGCGTCTGTGACCCCGTTTGCGAAGAGACAGTCTGGCACCTGCTCTTCGAATGCCCACGATTCAGTCACGACAGAATAGAGCTGGAAGTAAAGATCGGAATACAGCTAAGCCAGTCCATACTCCACACCATCATGGGGAGACCGGCTTCCAGAAAACTATTCTTGGCATTCGCGAGCAAAGTCGCCATAGTCGCAGCAGCGGCCAACAAAACGGACGCACCCTTGCGTAGTCGGAACCGACCACCATCTACGACCACAACAACAACCACAGCAAACTCCGCAACGACAACAACAACCACCACTCAAACCACACATACAAACATCACTCAACGGCCAGCACCCACGGTAGCACCAGCAGCAGCGATAGCACAAGCCAGCCTGCACCCAGCACTCAACTCCATGTCCATCTCGGAGTTTCTGGCGTGCGGGGGAGTCGGAACCCCTGGCATCAGACTGCGAGGCGTCGCTCTTTTCATGAACAGAGAAGGAGAAAGGCTAGGCATAAGCTTCTGCGTGGGCTCGAGCCGAGCTGGAGCCTGTATACATATCTCACCAGGCCTTGCCGCCCTGATCAACGGAAGCACCACCAAAACGAGAATGAAAGGCAGTAAGTACGCCGCACTGCCGCATGTGGAAGTAGCCACTCACCGATGCCGCCTGGTGCGAGTCAAAGGGAAGACGATCGCACTAGTCGAGTGGGGAGAGGAGACTCCATTTGCCCAAGCAAGCTCACTGCTTCAAAAGATCAGGGAGGTAGGAGAGTACATGGCAGTCACAGCCCGTACTATCAGCATCGACGCAATGATGATCGAGGGGGAAAGGGGAGACGTCGCAGATCGCTTCGGCTGTCTAAAAGCCTCAGAACACCATGAGGTAGTAGTGTATGAGGACAGAGGGGAAACTCTGAGTTTCCTCAAAGTCCCCAGACACCAAACAGCCGATGCGACGAGCTCCACGTCAGGCTCGATCACTCAAAGCGGATCAGAGAGGGCCCAGCAAAAGGCAGCCGCCGAAAAGGCTGCAAAGGAGCAGAGCAAAACCGCTAGCCCGGAGGACCGGGCCCGGTCGAGGAGTCGCCTGAAAGCCTTCGGCACTTTCCTCAACGCACTGCTCCCAAGCACCAGCCACGCATCACCAACAGCGATGGAGAAGTTCTTTAAAAGAAAGGGGAAAGAACCAACACCTCAGAAGCCTACGCCTACAAGAGCCGACAAGGGGCAAGTCAGCCCGCCGACCCTCGCAGTTGATTCGGGCACCACGGACCACGTAAAGAGTGCGTTCCTCGAGTACGTAGCAATCGTGAGAGCGACCAGAGAGGTCAATCTTATGACATGCAGAAAGATCCTGCAGACCTTCCTTCGAGACACAGAAGGACTGCTAAGGGTACTACTCGAGGAAGCAGAGGCAGCAGTGTACGACAACGTCACATCTCAAGTCATCAAAGGGGAAATGACGGGGTCGTACATGGCAGCCTACAGCGCGCAGTGTGGTTTTGTGACCCTGGACGAGGAGGAAACGGAGCGCTCAGGCAAACTTAAATTTAAAACACCTAACGACGACCCGATAGTGGTTACCGCCAAATGTACCAAGATCATGCTGGACGATAAGATCCTCGAAATGGCACAATCCATTTTGGGGACTTCAGGCACCCCAGCATCACAGGAAAATTGGGCGGTACCCAATATCAGGTGGGTCAACGGAGTCCCGGGTTGCGGCAAAACAACCTGGGTGGTGAAGCACTTCGATGGGGAGAAGGACGTCGTAGCCACCACGACGACCGAAGCTGCCAAAGATCTCAGGCAGAAGCTTGCGCGCCGCTTAGGAGACCAAGTTAAGACAAAGGTGCGCACTATGGCCTCAATTTTAGTCAACGGGTTCAAAAAACAAGAGAAATGCTATCGCCTCACGGTAGACGAAGCTCTTATGAACCACTTTGGGGCCATAGTTATGGCAGTAAAGTTGTCTGGAGCAAGCGAGATTGTCCTCATCGGAGACGTAAACCAGCTTCCATTTTTGGACAGAGAGAACCTATTCGAGTTAAGGTATACCCGTCCAAACCTGGTGGCTGGAATCACCCAGGAGCTGCTTTGCACACACCGCAACCCGATGGATGTCGCGTTTGCACTGAGTGAGATATACTCCGGTATATACTCCTCCAAGTCGTCGCTGTCGCGGGTCCACTCCCTGAGGGTGGAGGGTTACACAGGAGCGCAAATACCGAGCACTGCCCAAAACACCCTATTCCTGGTTCACACGCAAGAGGAGAAAGCTTCTCTTGCAAGCCAGGGATATGGGTCCGGTGAAGGGTCGCGCGTGTTAACCATCCACGAGGCTCAGGGGTTGACCTACGACAGCGTAATCATCGTCAACACGAAGTCCAGGAGGCTCCAGGTCCACGAAAGCATCTCCCACGCGGTGGTGGCGTTGTCGAGACATACTGTCAGTTGCGTCTACTACTCCGACGACGCCGATGACGCCACAGGCCGCTTTATGAAGAGGGCGATGGATGCGCCTACCAAAACGGTCATCGACTACAACCTTAAGATGGCCATGAAACATCGAGACGCAGCAGTCGTGGAACACCTGCTCGGGCTAGCAAAATCCCTGGTCGTGACACCCCGCCTCAAATAAGACTCCACAAACCAGACCTCATCCATACTCCCAACACACTAATACTAACCAATCCCAACCCTCCTCGTACCATCAAAACAAAATCATGTGAAACTTCATGGCAGAGCGAGTCTGTCATGCTTACGTTAATGTCCCGCCGATGGTGGCGTTGCACATCTGGTCGATCGGTTCCCTAAGAAATGGTTGAGCTGAACGGCGCAGATGTGTACGTCATATCCGTGAACGGAAGCCGTCGCCTGGGGCTGGTCGGCTCGCACTGCCATGAAGTTTAAATAAATCAATCAATAAATCTCGTAAAATGTTTGTATAAAATAAATGTGTAACATTAGAATAAGTAATGCCTGTCTTGTGTAGATTAATAAAATTATAATAAAAAAAAAAATAAAAAAAAAAAAAACAAAACAAAAAAAAAAAAAAAAAAAACAATGGAAAAAAAAAAAAAAACAACAAACAAAACAAAAAAAAATAAAAAAAATATATATATATATCTGTATCGAATGGACTCACGTAGTTTTTAAGTAGTAGATAAGCTCAAGTCCGGAGTAGTAACGGCATTTGTAATGATAATAAAAAATGTAAACAAAGCAAACTCGTAAACAAAAGCACGGACCTCCAAGTCTGTGGACTAATTGTGAGGCAGGAGTGTGGTTTTAGCCGGTAAGAGTCCGGCACTGCCCAGACTGGCTCACCCGTGAGGCAGTCTGGGCGTCCATGAGGATTTCCCACACCTGCCGAAAAAAAAAAAAAAAAAAAAAAAAAAAAACCTAACCTAACCTAACCTAACCTAACCTAACCAATTTCATCAACAGACCCAAACCACACGGGAGAAAATGTCATCGAGAGGGTGAGAGTGGCTCTGGACCTCAAAAAGACAGGAGCAAAGGTCGACAGGGTGAGAAAAGCTCGAAACCAAAAGATCGTGGTGAGCTGCGCGAGTAAGGAAGACCTTACCCTTGTCAAAGGTCAGGTTCAGTCCAACAGTGGGCTTAAAGTCCAGGAGCCCAAGCCTAACTATCCCTTGGTTTGTGTAAAAGGGGTTCTCTCCTTATACACCAACGAAGAGATGGTGGACCTCCTCCAAGCTCAGAACAAACACCTGTGGGAAGACCTTGAACAGGTAGGTCAAACTATTAAATTGAGGTACAGGAAACGTGCACGGAACCCCCACGAATGTCACCCGGTCTTTGAACTCTCCCCTGAGCTTTGGAAGCGGCTTACGCAGGCGGAAAAAGTCCACTTGGGAATACAGAGATGCCCGGTAGAAGACCAGTCCCCTTTAGTGCAGTGTACCAAGTGCCTCGGTTACGGTCACGGCAGAACACTCTGCAAGGCAGAGAAGGAAAGCTGCGGATACTGCGGTGGGACACACACTGGGAGAGACTGCCCAGTAAGAGCTTCTGCCGGACCGCCCGCCTGTGTGAACTGCGTTAGGGTAGGGAGAGAGGGAAAAGACCAGGTTCACTCAGCCTTCAGCACCGAGTGTCAAGAAAGACAAAAATGGGACAATATAGCTAGATCACGCGTTTCTTATTGCTAAGGGCAACGATGGGGATAATGGGTCAGTCACGTCACAAAGCGCAAGAGTATCAGTAGGTAGGCTGAAATTCATCCAAGCTAACCTGCAGCGCTCCAAACTCGCGACAGCTGAACTCCACCATACCGCCGAACAGATGGGAGTCTCAATTGCGCTTGTCCAGGAACCTTATGTAGGAAGGACAGGAATAATGAAACAAAACCACGGCACACAAGTCATCCAGTGTACCCTAAACCGGCAAAAACCAGTAAAGGCAGCAATCGTCGTGTTCGGAAACAATCTGCAGGTCATTCACGACCCCCAGATTGTAACCGAAAATGTCGCAGCCGTCTTACTGAAGGTGGGTCAGCTAAAGTTTGGAGTGATATCCGTCTACTTTGAAGGGGACCAAGATCTAGACCCCTACCTCGTAAAAACTAAAGAGGCAATTACAAAATTACAGACGTCTAACATCGTGGTGGGGGGTGACGTAAACGCATGGAGTCAGTGGTGGGGAAGCAACAGCGAAGACCATCGCGGGGCAGCGTATAACTCCTTCCTTTCCGAACAGGACCTTCAGATTCTCAACACAGGCCAAACCCCGACCTTCGAAGTATACAGGGGAGAAAGGCTATACCAAAGTATAGTTGATGTTACCGCGTGCAGTGTGTCGCTACTAGGCCGACTCGAGGAATGGCGTGTGGATAGGAACATAACAACGTCCGACCACAACGCAATCACATTTTCATTACGCCTAGAAAAAGCGTTAGAGCCACTAAAACCGATCTCTACACGCATATATAACACCAAGAAGGCTAAGTGGTCAGATTTCAGCACACACTTCAAGGCAAAACTGTCAGAAAACACCATCACTCCCGACAGCGTAACGGAGGTTCCGAACCCTGAGGGACTGGAGGCATTGGTGTCAACATACGTCGACATGATTCATCGTTCATGCAAAAAATCAATACCCAAGTTGGGCAAAAGAAAAACCGACTCGAGGCCCCCGTGGTGGTCTGCTTCTCTAGAACAATTAAAAAGAGAAGTTCTGACCAAGAAGCGAAGAATCCGAAACGCGGCCCCGAGTCGAAGAAACTTCACCATAAACGAGTACCTACAAGTAAAATTAGAATACTCGACAAGAGCAGCGGAGGCAGCAACAGAAAATTGGAAGCAGTTCTGTTCGACGCAGGACCGGGAGAGCATGTGGGATGGCATCTACAGGGTCTTAAGGAAGACTGCCAGAAGACAGGAAGACACGCTCCTGAGGAATACCGCGGGCAATACGCTAAGTCCGGAACAATCAGCGGATCTTCTGGCAAAAACGTTCTACCCCGACGACTCTGTGGATGCCGAACTACAACATCACGCGTCGGTCCGGAGACTTACGGAGGGGTGTAATCCAGCTGAGATACAAGGTCTGTCGGCCGACGATCCACCATTCACACCAGCAGAGCTGGAAATGGTCCTTCAGGGACAAAATCCAAAGAAAGCTCCAGGTCCCGATGGGTTGACGGCCGACATCTGCACAGCAGCAATTAATTGCAACAGGGAGGTGTTTCTGGCACTGGCAAACAAGTGCCTATCACTATCACACTTCCCAAGGCAATGGAAAGTAGCTCACGTGTGCATACTCCGTAAGCCGGGCAAGGACGACTACACCCACCCAAAGTCTTACAGACCAATAGGACTGCTCTCGGTCTTGGGCAAGATCATCGAAAAGCTCATAGTCGGCAGACTGCAGTACCACTTCCTCCCCACTCTTAACACAAATCAATATGGGTTCATGCCACAGAAAGGAACCGAGGACGCCCTCTATGTCTTAATGGAGCACATACGGGCTGAACTAAAGGCCAAAAAGATAGTGCTTTTAGTATCATTGGACATAGAGGGGGCCTTCGACAACGCGTGGTGGCCCGCCCTCAAAAAGCAGATGTTAAGAAAAAACTGCCCAAGGAACCTCTATACTCTCGTAGCATCATACCTGGAGGATCGATATATCAGGGTAAATTACGCCAGAGCGTCTAGCGAAAAGGGTACCACAAAAGGATGCGTCCAGGGCTCAATAGCCGGTCCGACGTTTTGGAACCTTATCCTAGACTCACTCCTCGAAAAAATGACAGCAATGGGAATATACTGTCAGGCGTTCGCGGATGATGTGGTCCTTGTTTTCTCGTCCCACGAAGTCAGTTCCCTACAGCAGACAGCCGACAGCACATTGCAGACAGTCTCAGAATGGGGTGCAGAAAATAAGCTGCGTTTTGCCGCTCATAAAACCAACGCAATGGTGATAACAAAGCGGCTTAAATACGACACCCCGATTATTCACATGTCTGGTACTCGGCTGAATCTAGTAGAAGAGATCAAGCTGCTGGGACTCATCATAGACCACAAACTCACCTTTAATGTGCACGTGACTGCAACCTGTAGGAAAGCTGCAGACATCTACAAACAACTAGCGTGTGCAGCAAGGGTGACATGGGGTCTGAACAGCGAGATAATCAGAACCATATACGTGTCGGTGATAGAGCCAATCGTGCTGTATGCAGCGAGTGCATGGGCTCCGGCAGCAGAGAAACTGATGACGAGGAACCAGTTAGACTCGCTGCAGAGAGGATTCACGCAGAAGATCTGCAAAGCATACCGCACGGTGTCTCTGACATCGGCTCTGATTCTGTCAAGTCAACTGCCCTTGGACCTCCGGGTAACTGAGGCTGCCACCCTCTTCAAAATCAAGAAGGGTCATTCCGAGGATTATCTGCCACCGGGAAGGGAGGTTGAGCGCAAGGCTGGGCCGTCGCGGATGCCGCATCCATCGCGACTTACAATAACGGAGTACGAGTGCCTCGAGAACCTGGACCCTGGAACCCTGAGTGACCGCCAAGTAACTGGACCCCAGATATACACAGACGGCAGCAAAATAGAGGGAAAAGTCGGAGCTGCCCTTACTTGGTGGAACGAAGGCAAGGAGACCAGATACTCAACCTTTCGCTTGGAGCCCCACAACACTGTCTTTCAGTCGGAAATGTACGCACTTTATCGAGCAGTCAAGATGGTGAGAACATCTAGGATGGCCTCCGTCAACATATTAAGCGATTCAAGATCTTCGCTCGATTTGTTGAGGAGCCCGTCTGTTAATCACCCTTTAGCACTCGGCATAAAGAGAGGGTCGTGTTTAACTACTATTGTGAACGGACGTACCGATCGCGCGCGCGTGCTCTAGTTTAGAGTATTTTGCAGACGCATCACAACACCGTAGTCGCGGTGTACGTCGATCTATCGGGGCCACCGCGATGACCCAGTTACAAAGTGCGGAAATCGTCATGAAGTGTATATTATAATTGTTTAAGTGTCACGCTCGCCTTAAAACTAAATAATGGCTGCAAAACAGTCAATTAAAATAAAAACTGATCTGGAAAAGCAGTTGTATGATTGTTACATCCAGGAGAAAACGGACAGAGAAAACCTGCAGCAAATGGTGCGTCAGTTGAACGGCCATATACAAAGCTTGCAGGAACAGGTACAAGATCTTCAAGGACAATTAAAATGCCTAAAGACACAAGAGCCCTCAGATAAACAGGTCAGTGAGACCATAACACCTGCTCAGCCTCCTCAAAGTGACATTGAGTACTGCACGGATGAGGATGAACTCGCCAAAGAGACTGAGTGGATTAGGGTGAAAAACAGGAAGAAAAGGAAGTTGAACACCTCCCTTACTCCACCACCACTACAACAAGCTAACACTAGCGCTCAGCAGCAGCAACTTAACAACAAAGAGAAGGCAACCACTAAAAAAATTCTAGCACCACCTCCAATCGTAGTGGACGGTGTTAAGAATTATCAAACATTCTACGATTTTTTGACGAAATCCCAGTCAGTAGAAACATTTACCGCCAAAATGTTAAGCGGTAATAGTGTCAAAATAAATGCTAAAACTGAAGAGTCTTACAGAGACATTGCTCGACGCTTAACAGAAAATAACTGTTTATGGCACTCTTACGAGGATAAGCAGACCAGGCCAATAAGAGTAGTGGTGAAAAAATTACATTCCTCCTGCCTACCGGATCGGATTAAAGATGATCTAACGTCGCAAGGATTCCAGATAGAAAATGTAAGTAATAAGTTAAGCTGGAGAACAAAAGAACCGCTGAACATGTTTATTCTATCGTTCAAAAATGGCGAAGATGTCAGTAAAATATACGGCATTAAACATATCTTAGGGTGTAAAGTTGAAATAAACCCGCTTAAAACATCAAAAATAATACCGCAGTGTAAGAGATGCCAGGCTTATGGTCATACTCAAAAGTATTGCTCAAAAGAGCCTAGGTGTGTTAAATGTACAGGTAAACACCTCACAGTTGATTGCAACAAACCTGCACAAGAAAAACCTAAGTGTGTCCACTGTGGCTTACCTCACCCAGCAAACTACAGAGGGTGTTTAGTTGCCAAGGAGATGCAAATGATTAAGAACAAAAACTCGAAAAATAATCCACCTGCCGCTAAGGAAATTGTTAGAAACACCGACAAACAGTCAACAAAACAAAGTGCACAGTCTGCACAGACAGCCGCGATAACTGCACATGCATCTAAAAATGTCTCATACGCAAAAGCGGTAAAACCAAGCACACAACCATCAAGTCTTGAGGACAAGCTCAACCAGATCTTGAAGTGCATATCCTCATTTGACAAGAGACTAGAGAAGTTAGAATCAAGCACTATACAAATCAATCATGAATAACACACTAAAAATAATGGCGTGGAATTCCAATGGACTGCTGCAACACCAACATGAGTTACAAGTAGTCCTAGATACAGAAAATATTGATGTGTGTTTGATCTCTGAAACGCACTTCACTAAACAGTCTTTTGTAAAGTTCAGAGGCTATAAGGTTTATCACTCACTGCACCCTAACAACGCGGCCCGAGGTGGTAGCGCGGTTATTATTAAAGAAAATATCTGTCATTACGAACAGTGTACATACGAAGAGCCAGACACGCAAGCAGTAGCGATATCAGTCAAAACAAATAAATTTAACGTGACAGTAGCGGCCGTATACTGTCCCCCAAGACACACCATAAGCAAAGAACAATATGTACAATTCTTCAGACTCCTCGGACAGAGATTTATATTAGGCGGTGACTTTAACGCTAAGAACATTCATTGGGGATCGAGATTGACTTCAACCAAGGGAAGACAGCTTCTAAGTGCAGTAAAAGACATGCGCTGTGACGTCATAAGTACTGGAAAACCTAGATACTGGCCTACTGACCTCCAGAAACTACCAGACCTTATTGACTTTTTCATAATCAAAAATATATCAACCAATTATCTGAGTGTAGAAGAGGGGTACCACATGAACTCCGATCACTCTCCGATATTATTAAAATTAAGTCACAAAATTATTAAGAGAAAACCACTTGACATTAGTTAACAAGTTTACAGATTGGGAAAGTTTTAGCTTAGACCTACAAAATATAATTGACCTAAAAACTTCATTAAAAAGCAAATATCAGCTTGATTCTGAAGTAAACAACTTTAGCAACAATATCCAACAATGTGCATGGAACAACACACCACAGTTTACAAAAAAATTTAAAGGCAATACCTACCCAAGAGAAATAATAGACTTATTATATGAAAAAAGGACTCAAAGAAAAAGATGGCAACAAACTAGATTCCCGCAAGATAAAACTCTATTGAATAACCTTACGAAAAGGTTGAAGAGAAAAATACAAACGTTTCAAGATGAGGCTTTTAATACTAACCTACGTCAGTTAACCAGCGACCATACAACGCAATACTCTCTATGGAAAGCGACAAAGTCACTCAAAAGGCCAATTACACCTATACCTCCTATCAGAGATAATAACGGAAAGTGGGCCATAAGCAATGAGCAAAAAGCTCTAAGATTTGCACAACACTTAGAAGAAACCTTTCAGCCAAATGACGTGTCTGTAGACAACTTACAATTTGCCAACATTGTGCAAGACCAAAGAATTAAGCTTGTGACCCCGAAAGAAGTTGCAAAGGAAATTCAAATCATGAGCCTAAAAAAATCCCCAGGGTATGACCTTATTACGGGAGAAATCTTAAAACATCTTCCGCGAAAAGCCATCGTTAAGCTTACTAGGCTCATCAATGCTGCATTCCTGCTAAAACATGTTCCTGAGCCATGGAAAGTTGCTGAAGTGATTATGATCGCAAAGCCCGGTAAACCACCTCACGAAGCATCATCATACAGGCCCATTTCCCTGTTGCCTATACTATCAAAGCTGTTTGAAAAATTGTTTTTAAAACGCCTTAAACCTATCATAAACGAGAAAAACCTGATCCCTGACCATCAGTTTGGTTTCAGAGAGAAACACTCAACAATAGACCAAGTACATAGAATTACCAACATCATTGAAACAACGCTTGAAGATAAAAAAATCTGCTCCACCGTATTTTTAGATGTGGCACAAGCTTTTGATAGAGTTTGGCATAAGGGTTTGATATACAAGCTAAGAATATTGCTGCCCAATGATTTTGCCGATATCTTGCAATCATACATTACAGATAGAATGTTCCGAGTAAGGCACGAGGATGCCTTTTCCGGATTAAGAATTATTAAAGCTGGTGTGCCTCAAGGTAGTGTGCTGGGTCCAGTCCTCTATCTGTTGTACACGTATGATATACCAGAGCTGGAAAATAATACTATTGCAACCTTTGCGGACGACACTGCCATTATGGCTACAGGGTCATGCCATACGGAAGCAATCAAAAAGGTACAAATCGCTGTAAATGAAGTTTATGGCTGGGCACAAAAATGGAGAATCAAATTAAATGAATCGAAGTCACTTCACATTGATTTCACGAACAAGAATTGTGATTACCACCCAATCTTCATAAATGGCCAACAAGTGCCATACGCAAATACAGCCAAATACCTTGGCATAACGCTTGACGCAAAACTGCGCTGGAAAGCGCACGTCAAAAAGAAAAGACAGGAGCTAGACATGCGTTTTAAAAACATGTATTGGTTGATTGGACGGGGTTCTTGCCTATCGATACACAACAAAATTTTATTATATAAGCATATTCTCATGCCGATATGGACGTATGGCATCCAACTGTGGGGCTGTGCTAAACCGACGAACATCAAAATTATACAAACATTCCAGAATAAGGTACTCAGGAGTATTGTTAATGCGCCCTGGTATATAAGAAATGACGACCTCCATCGTGACTTAAAAATGGAACCCGTCACCAGAATAATCCAAAAATTTGCTGAGGCCCATGAACACCGACTCCACCGACATGTGAACATCGAGGCAATTCAGCTGCTAGACCAAACAAATATAGTGCGAAGACTAAAACGAACAAAACCTTTTGAGTTAGTGTAGTGTAAAAAGTGTAGAAATAATAGTGCCAATGACACACATATAACACATGAACAAAGTGTTTATATTAAAATATCAGACTCTAAGAAAGTGGAACGAACTTGTGTAAAGTACAATCAACACTATTCTAATTTTTAAAATAATCATTACGTAAAAAATTAAGTTAGATTAAAATTGCTTATTAGTCTTATAGGCTAGATTGTAATTAATTATTAAGAACTAGGTTCTTTTTAATAAAGGATAAAAAAAAAAAAAAAAAAAAAATAAAGAGACTGGTCCGCGAGATCCGAGAGGAAGACAGAGACGTGAGGCTGTTCTGGTTGAGAGCACACGTTGGTACTCCTGGAAATGAAAGAGCTGATGAGTTGGCAAAGAAAGCAGCACTCACCAAGAAGACAGCTCCGGACTACGACAAAGTACCAATATCATTCGTAAGGAGGCAGATACGTGAGGAAACTGTAAACAAATGGCAGCAACGCTATGAATCCTCCAGTACAGGCTCAGTGACCAAGGTGTTCTTCCCCACCGTTCAAGGGGCAAGAAAGGTCCTCAAGGGCATGGCACTATCACCTACCCATGTCCAAGTATTTACCGGACACGGAGGATTCGGGGCTTATCTCCATCGCTTCCATCTTAGGGACAGTCCCTCATGTGTCTGCGATCCCAACTGCGAAGAGACGGTATGGCACGTGCTCACAGAATGCCCAAGATTCGGTCGTGAAAGAATGGACCTGGAAACTGAAATCCAGCTATCAGTAACACAGTCCACACTCCATTCCATCATGGAGAAAAAGGCCACCAGAACACCATTCTTGACATTCGCGAGCAAGATCGTGCAAATCGTAGCGAGGGCTAATGGCTCAACTCTTTTTATCCCACTTGCACGTACTTCTACACCCACACCTGCACCCACACAAGCACTAACAATCCAGACCGTTGGTACAGTAGTCGTCACCACGGACAGCTCAGACGTCAGCAGTCCCCAGCTGATGACCACCCCCTGCACCTCGGCTTTACGCCAGTTACTTTCATGCGGGGATAACGGACAACCAGGCATCTGACTGCGAGGCGTGGCCCTCTTTATGAACAAGAACACTGAGAGACTCGGCGTAAGCTTCTGCCGTGAGGAAAGGGGGAATAACGTCGCCATATCACCTGGCCTTGCAGCTTTGATCAACGGTAGCACCTCAAAAGCGAGCATGGAACGCACCCACTTTAACGCGTTACCCGTAGCGGAATTTGCCCAACACCGATACCGTCTAGTGCGATTACAAAACAAGACAATTGCACTATTCGAGTGGCATGGGGAAACTCCGTTCGCGCAGGCATGCTCACTGCTTACCGAAATCGGAGACGCTGGTCAGTCTGCGAGCAGTTACCCCCGGATAATCAGCGTGGATGCAATGGCGATTGGCTACGAGAGGGAAGAGGTTGCCGATAAGTGCGGATGCATCAAGGCCGCACAAAATCACGAAGTGGTGGTCTATGAGGACAGGGGGGAAGATCTAAGCTTCCTCAAACCTCCCCATAAGGTTATGGAACCGGAACAGACCACGTCTGATCATCAGGCATCCTCTATCTCAGCCCCGACCACGCCTTGCGGCTCAGAGCGACTGCAACAGAAGCTTACCGCCGAGAAAGCCGCTTCAGAGGGAAAAAGTGGCCGTTCAAAAGAGAAGATTAAGGCCAGGGAAAGACTGAAGACGGTCTCAAGTTTTCTCGGTAAGTTGCTGGGAGCAAACAAAAACAAGCCCGTTAAGCCACATCAAAGTAGCCAGGTGGCCGCAGTACGGGAGTTTACGAGGGTCACTCCAAATCCACCAAAGGAGCAGCGACCAATACCAACGAGGGCCGACAGAGGGCAGGTCAGCCCGCCAAAACTCAGGACGGTAACGGAGCCTGGAGACCATGTTGAAAACGCCTTTCTTGAGTTCCAAGCAATTACAAAAGCAACAAAAGCCGTCAATCTCATGACCTGCCAGAAAATTATGCAGTCGTACCAATTAGAGATTGAAGGTTTGCTTAGGGTGAGACTCGAGGAGGCCGAAGCAGCCATATACAATAACGCCACCTCCCAAGTCATCAAGGGAGAAATGACTGGCCAGTACATGGCTGCATACAATGCAACGGATGGCTTCGTACTGTTGAATGAGTCAGAAACTTCGCGGACTGGCCGCATTACCTTCGTGACACCCGAATGTGACCCAATAGTGGTAATAGCCCGGTGTACCAAAATTATGCTGGTAGACAAGATCCTCGAACAAGCGGAAGCAATCTCGAGGACCATAGGTCGAAGCAGTAGCTGGGCATTGCCAAAAATAAATTGGGTAAACGGCGTTCCGGGATGCGGCAAGACGACATGGGTTATTAAAAACTTTAATTGGGAAAACGATGTCATCGTAACCACTACAACCGAAGCCGCAAAAGATCTGCGGCAGAAGCTAGCGCCTCAAATTGGTAAAGACAACAGAACCAAGGTGCGCACTATGGCCTCAACACTATCGAATGGGTTCACAGGGCCTCACAAATGTCAGCGCATTCTTGTGGACGAGGCTCTAATGAACCATTTTGGGGCTATAGTGATGCTGGTGCGGTTGTCAGGTGCTAGTGAGGTGGTTCTCATCGGCGACATCAACCAACTGCCCTATCTGGACAGGGAAAACCTATTTCCCCTTTCCTACGCCCGTCCGAACTCTGTGGCGACCATCTGCCAAGAGTTGTCCTGTACGCACCGGAACCCGATGGATGTCGCGTACGCCCTCGGAGAAGTTTATCCCGGCATCTACTCGTCAAGGAAGCAGATCCACTCCCTGCAGCTGAAGAAGTTCACGGGCGCCAATATACCCAGGACCCTCCCCAACACACTTTTCTTGGTCCACACACTGGAGGATAAAAAGACCCTCATTGACCAAGGATATGGAGTGGGTACTGGGTCGAGCGTGTTGACGATGTATGTAAAAATTGTATTATGTAATTATGAATGAGACGAGTTGGTGGTGCACGACTGGCATCACTTTGATGGTGGCGTGTGTGTTGGACCACTCCATCCCCTAAAATGGTGTCGAGTGGAGCGGACTCAATACATACGTCGGGTTAGGGATGCCAGGTGGGCACCAAGGGAAAGTTTTTAAGGTGGAAAAACGTTAGGCAGAATAGGAAAAAAAAAAAAAAAAAAAAAAAAAAAAAATATATATATATATATAATATGTGATGGACTCACACTAGTTGATAAGAATTTATAAATAAGCATGTGAATGTTGTACTCTGGAGTCACCACTTGTACGTGGAGCTCATGAGGCAAAACGTAAAGTAGTAAAAAAAGGCACGGACGCAAAGTCTGTGGTAAAATATTGTAAGGCAGGAGTGTGGTTTTAGCCGGTAAGAGTCCGGCACTGCCCAGGCTGGCTCATCTGTGAGGCAGTCTGGGCGTCCATGAGGATTTCCCACTCCTGACGAAAAAAAAAAAAAAAAAAAAAAAAAAAAAAAAAAAAAAAAAACCTAACCTAACCTAACCTACGGGCGCCACCCGTCATCCTTCTTCCTCACCAGGTGCAGAGCTGAAGACCATGGGCTTTCGGAACGCCTTGCTGTTCCATTGGCTATCATGTCGTCGAACTCTTTCTTTGCGATCTTTAATCTTTCTGGATCCAAGCGTCTAGGTCTGTTTGCAACAGGCGGTCCAGAAGTGGTCTTAATAAAGTGCACCGTATTATGTTTAGGTATGTTTTGATTCACAGTATCTGCAGGGCGGGTAACCTCTGGGAACTCACGCAGCATATGGTGAAACTCAGTCTCTCCGGTGACAGTTTTGACAGATGCCACATCATCAGGAACCCGCTGTGAGGATGCTGCCACGAAGAGTGAGGTAGTACGATCTATAAGCCTGTGGTTGCGGCAATCTATAAGCAGATTATAATAACTTAAAAAATTTACACCTATTATTAGTTATTCTAAAAATCTACGCTTTGACACGTCGGCTACGGTAAATTTCCAAGTAAATGAACGGCGAAGACCTAGGTTGAGGTTGAGTTGCACTGGACCATAGGTATTAATAATACTTCCATTGGCTGCCGTTAAACTAAACTTCGTTACGTTGCAGGGCGTCTTGATTGCTGACCGAGGGTAGACGCACAAATCTGAGCCTGTATCGACGAGAAATAACATTTTAGAATAACGGTCAGTAATAAAAAGACGGCCTGATGCTAGTGGGCAGTCGTAGGCCGCTAATTCGGGCTGCCTTTCGAGTTTTCCGACCTCCATGTACAAGGCTGTATACACTTCTTTGCACGGCCGCCGAATGTGAAATGGTACCAACAATGCGGGTGGTTTTCTGGTGGCTGACATGGCCTAGATCTGGATCTGCTTCGCCAGTTGTCACTTTTTGACCGTGAATGAGAACGACCACGTACCTGCCTTGGATTATCCACTCTAGTAGATAGCGAACTCACTTGCTTGGTTAATTCCGCTATTTGACCTGCCATCTCTTTCATAAGGGTTGATGTACCTGAATCCACTACGCTTGCTACTTGCATGGGCCTCGCCGGCGCGATCTCATTAACCGTGTCCGCTAAATCCGCTAATTTATCCAATGGTAGGTCAGGTTGCGACGCTATAACAGTCTGTAGGTTGGTCGGTAACCGATTCGACCATAATGTCCTCAGGAAGTCTTCCGGTACTGACGGTCCTGCTAGATGCCGTAAATGACGTAAGAACTGAGACGGTTTACGGTCACCTAGCTCCTCGTGCATCAGTAATTGTTTAACCTTCCGTTCCCGCGAGGCTGACAAACGCTTGATAAGTTCCGTCTTCAATTTTTCATATTTATTCTCCTTTGGCGGGTTGGTGATTATGTCTTTGACCTCGGTGGCGTAGCGGTGCTCCAGCGCAGACACGACCTGGTAATATTTTGTTAGGTCTACGGTAACGTTTGCCAACGCGAACTGGCACTCCATTTGCGCGAACCACATTTCCGGGTCATCTGGCCAAAATGGTGGTGGACGAACTCCCACACGCGAAGTTTCAGCAGTGTCGGGCATTGTCGGGGTCACCAATATGTAGAGTTTCGGTCCACCAAATAAAAGTCCAACGGTAACACAAAACGTTATATATTCGAAATATTTGAAAACAGTTTTAGGCAAGCGAGCGCGGGAGTGCCTTGCGCAGCGGCGGACAAAGGACTGACTAGGGATGTTAAAAAATAATCCATTTTTATTTTAATCGATTATTATTTTCTAATAATCGATTTTTTATTGTCGATTTTTATATTAATATTAATCGATTTTTAGTAAATCGATTATATAAATTACGTGTTTAAATCGATTTTCAGAAACAGCTTGTATCTATGAGACGGATGAAAAAATCTAGTAGTAAGTTTCAATTTTATAAACAGCGCCGCCGCCGTTTATTATGCGTTGGATGAAAAATCTCGAATTAAGTTCATACGTATAAGTTGATTAAATAAAAACGGCGCCATCTGTAGGCATTTATTTTTTATTTGATTTATATTTTAGTTTTTGAGACAATAAGTTTGTCATTTTGTTGGGATGCTCATCATTTAATTTTTATTATAATAAATAAAACATTTAATAGAACTAAAATTTGTATCAATAATGCTATTTGGTTTCCTAATTGCTTACCTTGAAATTTTAAAGAAACCTTTGATTTTTAGTTTTGAATTGATTATTTTTTTATTCATATAACATTATTTGATTTTTATCTGAAAAATTGTTAATATGAATCTCTTAGGTTTATTATTGGAATTTGAAAAGCATGTTTTTTAAATAATACAAAAAAATCGATTTTTTCGCAGAAATCGATTATTTATTTTTAATAAAATCGATTTTTGACAAATCGATTAATTTTGAATAAAGAAAAATCGATTTTTATTTAATCGATTATTTTCCATTAATCTCACATCCCTAGGACTGACGCGTGATGTATTGGCGAAACCGAGCCTCCACGAACGGGGCGCGCGGCACGGCGGAAACAGCCGAACATAGACGATCGCTTCGTAGTGTTGCGGCCACGTTGCGGCGATGCCGCTACAGTGCGATGTTTTGTGCTCTTCAATGTATCTTCCAATGGTATACCTAACCATTTATAGTTTCCATTGAGACTAAAACATTTATATAATTTATTTTTTACAGTTCTAATCAGTCTCTCTACAATTGATGCTTTTTTAGTAGAAAACGATGAGTAGGTAATGGTTAATGTTGTGCTTTTTCGTAAGTGTTTGAAAAGTGGTGTTATAAAATTCTGTACCCATATCAGTTTGTAAGTAACAGGATTATTACGACTACTAAGCAGTATATGTTCGAATGCACGAGTAACATCAAATTTATTTTTCGATTTTAACGGTTCAGCCCAGGCATACTTTGAGAAGCAGTCAATCACCACTAAGATAAAATTGTAACCTTTGTTATACTTTTTCAGGTTTTGCATATCCATCAAGTCTGCTTGCCGTAAGGCATGGATTCCTTTCAGAATAACAGAACGTCGAAGGAAATTTCTTCGTACCGCTTTGTGTATTTCGTTTACAATTTGTTGTTTTACCATTACGGAGATTTTTGAAGTAATTTATCTACCTCTGCTTTAGTATAAAGACTTCGATCCATCGGTGTATACTCTCAGCTCTTCCGGGCCTGAGTAGTCACACTGTTCTTCTCATCTTCTGTAAGTATTATGTTGTAGTGCTTTTGAAAGTGGTGTGATTTCGGGGCTTTGTCGCAGGGTGATGCCATCATCGGCTGTCGCTTGATCGCATCTTCCTTTATACGCGTTTGCTTAACTCTGGAGTCTTTGCTTAGGGTTCCTGATAAATGGAGTCTAAAGGCGGCCAGGGCCACCTCTTCCTGCACAATGAGGTGCAGAGGCGGCAGTCCAAGCATTGCCTGTAGGGCGGCAGTGGGTGTGGTTCTCATACTGCTAGTGATTGCAACACAAGCAAATGCCTTTGGAGTACGTATGCTGTTATTTGTGAAGTCATTTTAACCGGAGCGGCTCGTCTCGGATGTACCTGTCACAGAGTCTCTCCAGGGTTTTCAGTAGGAAGGATGTAAGACTTATGGGCCTATAAGCCTTGGCTTGTGTATAATCGGTTTTTCCTGGTTTGGGTATGAAAATGACTTTCACCTCCCGCCATGCGAGAGGTATGTGTCTAAGTGCTATGCAGGCTCGGTAGATCTGCACTAGCCATGGTGTCAGATAATCTTATCCCCATTGCAGTAGTGCTGGGAAGATGCCGTCCAGTCCTGCCGACTTGTATGGCTGAAAGGTATTGATAGCCCACTTTACTCGGTCTTCTGTTACTACGTTGTGGGCTCTTCTTGACCAGTCTTGATCCGTTGGGGTCCATTCTGGTTCAGCCTCCCACGTTCTGTCCTCTAGGACTCTACAGTCTGGGAAGTGAGTCTCGAGAAGGACCTTACTGGTTTCATGGTCAGTTAAAGTGTATGAGTTATCAGGTTTTTTAAGCGCGCCGAGAGTCCGGTCCTGATCGGTTGATAGGATTTCCCTTACCCTTGCGGCTTCATTATTAGTCTCGATTGATGCACAGAATTTCCGCCATGCTGTTCTCCTGGCGGTTCTGTTTTGTATTTATATTGGGTCTCTTTGTATATCTCCCAGTCGCCCGGGAGTCTAGTGTTTTTGGCTCTATTAAATTGTTTGCGTAGCGCCTCTCTGAGTTTGCTAAGTTCAGCGTTCCACCAAGGGTTTCTCTCGTTCTTGCTTCGTGGCGCTCTTAGTTTGCAGCATGCGTGGTATGCTTCAGTTAGGTATTCTGATAGCTTTGTTACGGTGTATTCTAATTGTGCCTGATTTTTTATGATGGTTACTTGTGTTAGGTGTCTAGTTAATAGGGAAGCCAAAAGGCGTTTGTACCCGGGAACATTGGCGCGCCTTGGGTTTCGCCTCGATTCGGGTTTCTTAGTGTTGGTAGTTAGTTTAAAGCGCATCCTTCTATGGTCTGAGCAAGAAGGCTCGTACGATACGTGCCAGTTGCCGTTTCGGTCGGCCCTTGTTTGTGTTTAGACGTGTACATGCATGGTGTGAATGTGTGAGCGCGGGGCGTATGCGGGCACGCACACTGTCACACTATGCATGTACACGTCTAAACACAACCAAGGGCCGACCGCGCTCGTGATTTGCAAGAACTATATAGGTACTGTAAATCCTTTCAAGGAAGTACGTGATGCTTTGACAATTCAAAGAAAGTTTTTATTTAAAATCTAACCTATACTTATAATGCAAAATAATGATGACTGTTCTGGCCGAAAAAAGTTCTCTAGAATTAATGTATGTTATGTATAGTATACATTAAATTGAAATACCTAAATAAGAGGGCGGCTAATTTGTCTTCCGCCTCGGGCGGCCGACACCCACGCTACACCGCTGTATAAAACTTATCTTGCAAATGAGTTGAAACGTCAGGTATCCTTGCTTTTAAAGGAGCCTGAACTGTACCCTTTGCATCTTTTATTATTTGAGAACGCAATGTACTAATCAGATTATTAAATTCTTTAAACATATTAGCATTCAATAGATCGACATAATCCTTGTTTACAGCCAGATTATTTATTTCTTTTATCGTGTTAGCAACCGATCTACATAATCCTTGTCACAGATAATATAATACTACGTCCTTGTTCACAGCATCGTCTGCTTCTACTAGAGATCTAATTCCTCTGTCTTGATGTTTTTAAATAAAAATCTCCGTTTTCTGACTTTAACAATGCATTCTCATTAAACTCAAATAACTCTGATAAACGCATTCTTTTGTGAATGTAGTGTCCGAATTTGTCCACGTTCATGTAGGTGTATTGTATTGAGAGGCTGATAGTAAAATAAACACATTTTTAAATATTTATTTATTTATAACTTTACTTTCACGCAGTTCTTCAATGATAGATATAATTTCATTATCTAATCCTGTGTTGCCAGCATCTCTAGATGCAATTAATAATTTCAACCTTTCCACTAATTCATTAGGATTATCCCAGTATACTAAATCTACGTTTTTTCTCCACTTTTTTAGTAACGGTAGACCCTTCCCCTGAACAGTATTCTTCAGTTTAAAAAGAGGTTTAATAACTTGCAAATATTTTTGCCCTTTATTACTTTTTATTGGTTTACTTGGCTCATAGTCACGACGGTACGCATTTGTTTCAAGTAGCATCGGCTTATAATTTTACATATCACTATCTGTAACCAAGCTTAAGTCTACATCTTTCATAAGTAACAACTGTTTTAAACCAGGTGTATTTCGGTATTTATGTCCAGCCACGGTGACGTGTTGGTCGTTGATTGTTATGCAAGCAGAACCTAACATCAATTTCCCGCGGTCTGCTCTAACCCCAAATGGAATATCTACCAACGCTTCTGAAGATACTGACCAGGATGACGTATCACGATCTTGATTCCTTTCGACTACTGATTCATAGAAGAGTCACTGTTGATATCGGATTCATATTTGTCTTCATCGTTATTATTATCATTACTTCCTGCGCTACCAGTTCCTTCTTTCTGCAAAATTTCGTTAATAAACGGAACATCAGCAAAATCATCGCTAGCACGCAGGAGAGGAGTTTGCTTACTAGCATTAGCAATTAGATTGAGAGGTTCTGTTACAGGTTTGAAAACCGATTCCAGTGCTTGTTTATTGTTAATTTCAGCATCTCTCATTTTTTTTTACAGCTTTTGCCGCATCAACAACTTGTCGTTTCAATGATTTTTCCATATTAGTAAAATAGGTCGTAATTGATTTAGCGTCATAAGGTGAATAATAAAGTCAGGCAGGTAATAGCCTTATATATGTGTTAGTGTTCTTAGTCAAAGACTACAAACGTATCAAATTTACTCCTATAACATCCTTTGTTTTTGGAACAATCTTTATTAATTACAACATAATTGAAAGGAATACACTCCATATTTTTGAACACATTTCACGAAATTCAATCCATGTCATATCAGTGTTGACGTGTTCTTCATAAACATGTCTCATATTTCGTTAATCTTGTTTAAAAAGTATGATTAGGTTTGCGTTGTCTCTTACTAACTGTTTAGGGATTTTACTATACGTCTGATTTAGATAAAAACAATCAATGAACTTGTGTCTCCCCATAGCAAAATAATCACGCATACTATTTTGATTTTCACAAGCAACATCATCAAATACAATTACAGAATTCGGTTTTGCGGTCTCAACACTCAGTAATTTTCATGATATTTTTTAAATTAAATGCCTGGTACTCGTTGCAAGACCTTTTCTAAAAAAACGTACTTGGGTTGATGTAAGGTTTTCGAATAAACATAAACATTTTGAAATCTTAAACCATTCTCGTGTATAAGAAGACCAATTAATAAATTAGTTTTTCCACAATTTGACGGTCCGCAAATAATGCATCGTACCGATTTAGGTAATAATTCTCCATGGCGAAAATCAGTCTCCTGAGAATAAACACAAAGTTCGTTTACATGTTACGATTGTGGTTGTTTTACAAATTTCATGACAACTGCTTGAAACGGTTATATTAATAATGAGTCAATTAATGTATTACATTGACATTTATAACTCGTTCCATCGGGTGGAATAGGCCCCGAACCAGTATTTTAACTACGCTATTCTCCACCTTACTGCACTTGTAGGAATTCACACTATTTGGGTTTGGGGCATTTAGGTTATTGGGCATCTACTCCACCGATAGTGACGAGGCGAACGGAGTGAGCCGTTGGAACGAAAGGTGGGGTAGAATGCCCAATAACCTCCTACTTTCCCCTATTTTTTTTTTCTTACTTATCTATGCAGTGTACATAGTGGTAGCACAAAATTATTTAGTGGGACGAATGGCGCTAATCTAAGAACATATTCCCGTTCGTCCCCCTAAAATCATGAATGGGACGATCGGGAACAAATTTAATATTCTTTTTGTAAATTCCCGTTCGTCCCACTACGGGGACGAAGTCAGTGGGACGAACGGGAATACACGATTCTGTCCATGGTGGGCGGGATGTTTGAGTGAAAGCTTCCTCAAAGCTCGATAGATGGCGTTGTACCATTTTCTAAATCTCGCTGTTAAGATTTTCCTCAAATGTGTTGTAGTGAATCGTTTTTCTAATACATATTGTCCTCGCTGAAACTTTGTTTTTTTTTGGGATATTGGGCAGCTGTCGGGTGTATTAACACTATGTTAATAATTCCTTTGTGTGATTGCGTAAGAATTTTACCTGAATGAGGTTTGTTTGGTTCACACTTTCATCAGATATTTTTGAATTAGCAAATAAAAATAACCAGGAGAATATTTGATCGTTTTTATAAAATAAAAAAGTTCTTTTATTGACAAATCT
The DNA here is from genome assembly GCA_963680765.1 of Agrochola lychnidis. Lineage (NCBI taxonomy): Eukaryota > Metazoa > Arthropoda > Insecta > Lepidoptera > Noctuidae > Agrochola > Agrochola lychnidis. The sequence continues at coordinate 70,775 of OY796867.1, forward strand.
ATCAGATCTCCAGTTAAATGCAATCAAGTATTTTTATCACTAACTACATTATAATACAAAATTAATATTCTTCACTATCTTAATGACTTAATTCGCTGCAAAAACGCGCGAGTCTTTGGTGTGAGTAAAAAGCAGAGCGCGTCACTGGGCGCCCGCGTCAGCGTCGGCGTCGGCGTCGGCGTCAGCGTCGGCCGCGCGCAGCGTGCAGCACGTGACGTCGTTGGGCCGGCCCAGCGCCAGCGAGCGGCCCGGCGACTGCACGCGCGTCTCGCGCACGCGCCGCACGCGCAGGCGCCGCGCGCGCGCCTCCAGCGTCACCGTGCGCGCCAGCGAGTGCGCCTCCGTGCTCACGCGCACGCACAGCGCCACGCCCGAGTAGAAGTCCAGGTCCGACGCGATGCGCAGGCGCGGCTCGGCGCGCACGTCGGCGTCCGCGCTCAGCTCGGCCCACGCCGTGCGCAGGCGCAGCCGGGCCTGCGCCGCCAGGCCGGCGCGCAGCTGCAGCTCGGCGTGCGCGTTGCGCCACCACAGCGACACCTGCGCCTCCGCGTCCAGCGCCAGCGCCAGCGCCGCCCGCACGCGCGCCCGCACGCGCACGCCGGCCAGCAGCGGCACGGCCGCGCGCTCCCGCAGCAGCGGCCGCAGCGCGCGCAGCACGGGCGTGGGCGCGCTGGCCGAGCCCGCCCACACGTGGCCCAGCAGCTCCGCCTGCAACGCGACGCGTCAGCACCGACCCGTGGCGCACTGCCACGCACGGCTAATTTTTACGATACGACGTCGCATCGCAGTTTCGTGTACGAGTCCCCACTCGCTTACCTGTCCGTCGAACAGCGGGATGTCTTCCAGGCGCGCGCCGGCCACGCTAAGCCCGAGCCCGCCGGCGGGCTCCTCGGCGGGCTGCTCGGAGTCTGCGCTCGCGTCCCCGCCTCCTCCGCCGAAAGCCTCGAGACCGCGTGTCCACACTTCTACCTATAATAATAAGTACTTTCCTTTTTTTTGTGTAACATTTAGTAGGTGACGGACTCGATAATCGAATCTCTAGACTACTCCATGCGACCGTCCGAAGCGGCGCGCGATACTCACTTCGAGCGCGTCGAAAGTGTCGCCTCGGTCGTCGTGCGCCATCAGCCGCACCTGGCCGCGCCGCAGCAGGCCGGCGCGCGCCACCTGCAGCGACACCAGCTCCGCGCGCCAGCCGCCCGCCGCCCAGCCCGGCGCGCGCGCCAGCAGCGACGACGTGCCGCCCAGCGCGCGCGCGTCCCAGCCGCGCAGCTCCGGCGGCAGGTGGCGCGCCAGGCCGCGCAGCGCCGCGTGCGCGGGCGCCAGCGCCGCCACGCGCTGCCACAGCACGCGCCGCAGCTCGTGCGCGCCGCGCGCGTGCAGCTCGTGCGCCACCTCCGCCAGCGGCGCCGGCACGTCGGCGCGGCGCCGCACCAGCAGGTCCAGCGCCGCCGCGCGCACCTCCAGCGCGGCCGCGTCCCGCAGCGCCAGCGCCTGCAGGCGGTCCAGGCGCGCGAACGTGAGCGCGGCGGGCGGCGCGGCGTCGAGCGCGCCCAGCGCGGCCAGCGCGGCGGCGGGCTCGGCGCGCTCGGCGTGCTCCAGCAGCAGGTCGGCGGTGTCGGCGCGGCGCAGGTTGCCGAGCGCGCGCAGGCGCAGCGCGCGGCAGGGCTCGTCGCGGCAGCGCGCCAGGCCGCGGCCGAGCGCGTCGCGCACGGCCTGCGCGGCCGGCAGCGCGCGCGCGGCGGCGGCAGCGGCCAGGAGCGCGGCGCCGCGCACGGCCGGCGCGCGCGCGTCGTCGCCCAGGCGCAGTACGTCCAGCACGACGGCCTCCTGCGGTGGGGGGGCACGTTAAGGGGGCGTGGGCAGGGCGCGGAGCGGGGGCGGCGGGGCGCTACTCACGTCGGGCCGGTCGGCGAGCGCGAAGCCGGCGAGGTAGGCGCGCGCGAGGCCCGCGAGCGGGTCGGGCGCGTGCAGCTGCAGGAAGTCGTCGGCGGCGGCGTGCGCGGCGCGCGTGCCCGCCAGTCCCAGCAGGCGACACAGGCCCGAGCTACGACAGATTTTATGGAATTTAGATGGTCACTCGAACACTATAAAATATGCGTAAGAATACAGTTGGATATGTAGTAGAAATGCAACAGATACATCAAAACATATCAATAATCCGAACTAGACAAACCAAAGTCAAATCATTTATTTCCTTTTAAACGTCAAAATTTACAAAATAATAGAATTGATTCTAGTCGCCCCTTCCAAAAGATAGTTTTCGTATGGAGAAGAATGGGCAAGAAACTCCACCATTACTCTTTTAAAATCCATTACATACACATAACACATCTAACATAACATCACGCCTTGTTTCCCCGAAGGGTTGGGCAGAGGTGTCCCTGTAGCAGGTACACCCACATTTCGCCAGTTATGTTTAAGTCCCATGTAATAGGGGGCGAGCCTATTGCCATCAACCGGGCACAAATCCAGACTCCGAGCTGCTACTGAGAAATTTCAGATAGAAATCCCAATACCACTTTGCCCGACCCGGGAATCGAACCCACGACCTCATGCTCAGCAGTAGCGCTTGCGACCACTAGACCAACAAGGCAAATCCATTACTCCACCATTATTCTTCCTAATGATTTCTAGAGGTAAAATTTGCAAAGACGTATATCACAAATTTAAATGTTGGTGTATAAGTTGACGCGGCTTTCGAAGGACCATACGCGGGAAAATAATTTACGTGGGGTGGAATATTAGCCGACACAGAATTGAGCTACACACAGGTACGAGTAAGAAATAGGGATGGATGGACTTACTTGGGAATCTTCTGGACGAAACACGTTGACTCAAGGACAGCTCAGGCTATCCTGGTGTTCACTAATTCAACTCACTGTGGTGCACTTTTATTGGGTATTTAAATGTCACAATTGTATCGGCCTTACAAATAGAGAGCTTTTGAATTTTGATATAGTATGGCGCGGGCGGGAGCGGTGAGCGGTCACTGACAAGTGTCCAAAATTTGAGAAGTTCCCTCAAATCACAGGAGATGCGATTGGCTCTCGCTACAGCGGAGCCTCTGATTGGTGCGTGCGATGAGCGTCCGTCTCGTTCCGTTATACGGGAATTGGGAAGGAAGGAATATAGCTCAAAACTGCGTTCGGATATTATAATAAAAAAAAAACTTATTACTAAAACTTGCGCGAGCAAATGTGATATTATATAATGTAATTTTATTAGATTTTTTAATGATAATTATTTTTAATTTCTATTTACTGCATTTATTTTAAATCATGCTACTACTCATATTTTATGTAATTGTTGTGCCCGACAGGGTCCATGTGAACTGTATTATTATTATTAAGACCTTGTAAACACATGTGATATGCAATAAAGATTTAAAAAAAAAATGTTTTACAGTAATTTGTATAGATATGTACATTAGTTTAATAATTATATGTGAAGACGATGCACCACCTAGAATAAAATTACTATACCACAATAGGTAAAAAGAATTTTAAAAAACTTTTTACAAAAAGAAACAACCGGCTTCCAAAAAACACTACAAACTGAAAAATAAATTTAATTTCGGAAGTCGGTGTCTTTAGTTTTGAATTTTTATTTTTTGTCACCGACTTCCGAAATTAAAGTTATTTTTCACTTTGTAGTGTTTTTGGAAGTCGGCTTTTTTTTTTGTAAAACGTTTTTATTTTTCACTTTTTAGTTGTGGTACCTATCCCACACAAATTTGAAAACCACTACCTGCTATGTAAATAACAGTGACAGGAACTTTTCATATCATCCACATACTAAGTAGGAAAAAGTACGTATTATTGAAGCTAACTCAAAAACTATCGAAGCAAAGTTAATAAAATTTATATGGGACCACCTCGAGAGCATACCCTTTCAAACAAAAAAAGAATTCTCAAAATCAGTCCACAATTGACGGAGAAATCGGTGGACATACATAAAAAAAAGAACAAACGTACGCGACGAACATATGACCTCTTTTTTGGAAGTCGGTTAATGAAATAACGACAGATACTTAATTTAATTATGTGATAGATGCATGGTGCTCACATATTCACAAACATTGTAAAAGTAGACGATTTTCCTAAAATTTTATAGTCAGTGTGTGAGGAACAAATAATCACAGAATGTAAAATCAATGTCATATAAAAAAAAAAAAAAATGTTACAATTAAATTAGCGTGTTGTACTTCGTAGCAAGACCATGAAGGCATTCATTATAACTAGATGGAAATAAAATCTTTTTAATTTGTACTATTTTATACCACTCATTAGAAATTTTATACCATTCAATTATCGCAGATATACAGGTTGTGCTGGCAAGATTCCTTTCCAGCACGACCACGCTAAAATTCTAGCTGGCAAAGAAGTTTATGAAACGGGAGCATGCCTAAAAATTTGTACTCATTATGTAGGTACTCCTATTTCAATACAGGTAAATTGTCCTAAATTGTTAAAAAAGCAATAAAAGATTTTCTACCTTTAAGCCTGTATATTATTTTTATACTTGACACTAGATGGCGTTAAATGCAAAAAATAAAATTACACAAAATAACATACTACATAGCTACATTTGTTTAGCATAACAAGCATGCGCGAAAATATTTACATAAAATCATTGGGAAAACTTTCATATTTTCATCAAATAATGAATAATTTTTCTATACTAATATTACTAAAGAAAGCAGCCTCCTTACTACAGCGCCTGCACGGTAGTGAATCCCTCCGGTTGACGCCCTAAGTCGAGGTTCGTTCGTATGAACCTAGTTTTAATTAGCATAGTTGAATAACCCCTGGCTGGAGGTTTTAAGTGTAGTAGCTTAAGGCACCCACAGGAAAGCCCGGTTAAGTAGTCCAGGATGAATATACAAAACTTTAAACATATACGTGCTATGTTTTTCCTTTAATAAATAAAATACAATTTGGTTATTGCGGGGCGACGGATGCCACAGTATAAAATATTTGCAGTTGATCAACTGAATTAGAATTTTTTTCTTAGGTTTGATTTTTTTTTCCTTAGGTTTACATGTTATGATACCTACAGTGTAGTGAACTAAAATTGTAACTTAAAATTTCCTGTGTACCTAATGGGCGTTTTGACATTATCACATAATGACACCACCCAGATCCAGATACCGATATGTCGGCAGCTATGCACTGACATCGATTCGATACCGTAATCGGCCCTATGATATTGTGAATATCGATGACGCGACGCATTAAACAACCACAGTCCTAAGTATCGACGTCTCAAAGTCGAAGTACGAAAAATTGTGTTCAAGTGAAAGAATGCCCCCTACTCTCACCCCGTACCTACTTTGTCTTCGCCGGTAGATCAATCTGCCTAGCCTTTTCCTAACTATGTTGGGGACGGCTTCCAGTCTAACCAGATGCAGCTGAATACCAGTATTTTGCATGGAGCGACTGCCTATCTGACCTCCACAGCCCAGCAACTGGGTAATACGGTACGGTACCCCTTGGTAAGACTGGTGTCAGACTTTCGGGCTTCTGACGACTCGTAACGACTGTCAAAGATCAACGAATGAGGACTTAAAAAAAATGTAACGCCTCACACACCTGTGTATCTATTACCTATATTTACGAATAAATAATCTGAATCTGACAGCCAGGACCAACAGCTTAACGTGCTTTCCGAGGCACGGAGGAGTCTCGGTATGTAAAGATGGGCCCCCGTCCACGGACCAACCCCGGCAAGCGTGTCGCTTGAGCTGCGTTCCAATGCGGACGCGTTTGCATATTCTGTGTATTAACTGGCGCGGCGCAAACTGTAGCTCGTCATTTTACTCGCCATTTTACTCGCCATGAGCAATGAACTTGTGGTGAATGAGCTGTTGGCGTTCCTACAGCAAAAGCTGGATGTGATGGACGAGGTGTCCGCTGTCCAGATCTGAACAACGACCTTCAGCGTAGATGACATAGCTGCTGTTAAGCTGTTGTTGTTCAGTGTGCTTAACAAGCGCGACCAGATGGTGTGCCGCCGGCGTGACGGGACTAAGAGAAGCCTGCAAGACATAATCACGCTGTTCAAGGAGACCAACCCGGACGACGTGCCGACATTTGTTGCGAAGGAGCTACACAAGCTTCCTCCCGTCATCTTCGACCACGTTGATGTAATGAGCCTTCTGAAGGACATTGTCTATCTAAAGGCCCGCCTCGCGGATGTTCTAGCGAAACTAGATGCATACCAAAACTCCGTCGACGATTTGCGCAAAGAATTTAGAGAGTTGCGCAACAGTGTGGCGGTAAGTAGGTCATCAGTCGATGCGTCTAACGTAAACAACTTTCGCGGAGCTGGCCTCGATGTATCGTCGTCAAATTCCGCGTCAGCAGTTTCGTCGCCAACGCATCCGTCGTTTGCTGAAGTTGCAGAGCGTTCCGCCCGCGTGCATCGCAGCCCTGCGCCCGTCACCGCAACTCCTCCACGCAGCGCTGCCCGAGCTCCTCGCCCCGTCCCGCTGCCAGTGTCTGCAGCCCTGGCGAAACCTATACAAAAGGATTTCGCTGGCGTCACCGCGAGTGCCCCAAACGCTCCAAGTATGCAACCTATGCCAGAAAAGGTGCCGAATATATCTGATGCCGGGGGTTTCGTGACAATGCAAAGGAGGAAGCACCGATTGTGAACAAAAAAGAACCGCTGTGGCAAAGCTCCTACAGAGTCCGAAGTTAACTTGCGTGCCGCAAAGCCGAATACACCGGTGTACATCTCCCGCCTACACTACACCACTAAGGCGGAGGACATCGTGGATTACGTGCGCCAAAAGACGAGGTACACGACGAGGGTGCAGTTGCTGGAGTCGCACCGCAACGTCAACTTCAAGGCGTTTGTGGTGCGAGTACCGAATTGTTTTCTGTCCATCGTCATGGAGGAAGACTTTTGGCCACAGGGCATGGTGTTCCGTCGCTTCCGCGGACAAGTACCACAGGACAGCACAAGGATAAGCTAGTGAAGTGCTACTAACATAGTTTTAAGCTATTTATTAACGCTAGTTTTTAAGTTTTGTTTTAAATATTAAAATATGTATCTTTAGGTTAAGGTATTTTTCTATGGGCCTGTGACGCCTGAAATAAATGGTATTATTATTTTTTATATTTTAACAAATCTCGGGACCATGATCCCGATCCTTTAGAAGTCGTACGAGGGGCCGAAGCCAACTCGCAGAGGCCCCTTACACATTTTTAGGTGTTGAGGCACCAACCGACGATTAAACCCGGTCCCCAATATGCAAGGGCACCCAAGGACAACCCCCGGTTGGTGTAGGACTATTGCAGGATAAGGAAACAAAGATATTGGACTATGGGTTTGGGTGGCTAAAGTAGACTGATTACCTGGAACTATGGAAGGACTATGGCCCCTGCCTGATCAATGTTTAAATGTAAACGGATAAAATGCCAGGGAGTGACTTGCACATTCAATAATGGGCCCCCGAAAACGGTCGCTAGCACAAAGTGTCGTAGCGACAAGGGGGCAACATGTCCTGAGGTGCTTGTGAGGAGTGGAGAGGTATTCCACGGCTATCAGGACAATCTCGAAAGTACGGTCAAGATCCCTACCAGCATCTTACTACAAAACTTCCTTCCTCCGAGCACGTTTGCTCTTGCGAATCTCCACTCAAGCCGGCCAATTAAGGTAAGAATGAGGTGGGAGCTCCGTTCCTCGTCATTGTTCACTCCAGCCGGCTAATAAAGGTAAGCCAAAGTTGAGGAACAGGACTTCTCCCGGGAGATAGGGTCTAGTCTGCGGATTTCTGTATCTCTCTTGATCTGGCTCCTCATCCTAGACCTGTTCCGGCAAAGTAAACTCTACCGGCACAGGCCTAGAGTTTGGAGCGCGCAAGCCCCACCACGACGTCAACGTAGAGATTCAGAGGTGGGGTTATTATTATATTTTTTATTTCATTTTTAAACATACGAATTAAATTTTTAAATATTCTTATAAAAAATATTAAAAAAACATTTAAAAATATAAAAAATAGTAGCCTACCGGTGTCGGAAACAGGGTCCAAGCCACCGGTGGTCAGGGCTCCTGAGAGAGGAACCTCCTAACAATACGTGCCGTGTCCAGGAGTACCGCTTTCTGGATCAAGCCCTTGATCCAGCTGCCTAACGAGAGCCTCCTCAGGTGTAGGTCGAGGCTCTTAGCTATTATACCATTGGCCGTAACAACTATCGGCACAATGATTGCTGTATCCACATCCTACAAATCGACAACCTCGTGAGCCAGATCAAGATACTTAATCTGTTTATCTTATTTAGTTTTCACGAGGTTCTCGTCATGCGGGACTGCTATATCAATAGTCATTGTGCGGCGCTCTAATCGATCTATCACCACTATGTCTGGCTTATTGGCAACAATAGCCCGGTCAGTGATGATAGATCGATCCCAATACAACGTGATATTGCCATTTTCGAGGACTGGGTCGGGCACATATCTATAGTACGGTACTTCCGATTCCACAAGACTGTATTTCAGAGCAAGTTGCTGGTGGATAATCCTGGCTACAAGGTTGTGCCTATGCAAGTAGTCTTCGTTAGACAGACGAGAACTGCCAGAAATAATGTGTCTGATTGATTCTCCGGGACGGTGGCATGCCCGACAGATGTCAACCGTGCCGTCCTTCAGAATATATTTCCGGTAGTTGTTCGTCATCATAACTTCGTCCATAATCGCAAAGACAAAGCCTTCGGTTTCCCCAAAGAGGTCACCGAATCGCAACCAGGATACGGACACTAACAGGTCTACATCGGGCCCATGTAAGGCCCGGTAAAAGCGCCCGTGAAGCTCTTTGCTCTACCATACCTCCCTGCGGTCATTAGTATCTAATACTATAGGTTTGTGCCAGTTCTAGTTAGCCAAGGATAGCGGGGTGAGGCCCTTGTCCACTGAGACCACATCTCGGTGCATCCCCACGTCGGTTTCTAGGAAGTATTCCCTGAGACTGCATACTGAGACTGCATACCTCACGGTTGTGCAGGGTCTTGGCATTTAAGAAGCCTCGACGTCCGCACTTCCGCGGGATATACAGTCTCATCACCGATGAACGTGGGTGATGCATCCGATTTGCGGTCAGCAGTGTGCGGACCCTCTTATCCAGGGCGTCAAGTTCCGTCTGAGTCCATTTGAGTATGCCGAAAGAGTACATCAAAACCGGCATGACCCAACCGTTGAAGGCGCGCACCTTGTTTCCGCCTGATAAAAGACTATTAAATACTTTATTCAGGCGGCTAAAGAAGCGCTCCTTCAGCGATTGCTTCATGTCAGCAGCGTTGATACCTAACGATTCCGACATACCCAAATACTTGTAGGTTTTGGTTGAGGAGAGGGATCTTAGGTGTATGGAATCCGAGAGGTGGGTTTCCACGGATTCCACAATCTCCCCTCGTTTTACATGCATGACCGCACATTTGTCCACACCAAATTCCATCCTGATGGCACTACTGAAATTTTCGGTTACCTTCAGTAGCTCCAGCAGTTGCAAATTGTTGGGGGCAAAGAGATTCAAGTCATCCATGTAAAGGAGGTGAGATATAACCTGACCACCTCTTCTCAATCGATAGCCCAGCCCTGAATCCTCCAGCAGTATGCTTAGAGGATTCAAGGCTAGGCAGAACCAGAGTGGACTCAAACTGTCACCCTGGAATATACCTCGCTACATACCCGAAGCGCTGCAGAACCGAGGCAGCCCCATCACAATCCTAAACGCATTATTATAGAGAACACGTAGGTCGCTATAGCACTTCTTTGTGTAACGAGCCCATAGACTGCAGGTGTACAGGGATGTACAATACGCTCTAAATAGTGTCACCTTCAACCTCCCTGAACACCTAGCAAACCTGCGGGCTATCATGTTGGCTCGTATTGAGAGCGACCTCCACTCTCTCTCTATATCCTCATTATCATTTAGGTCAGGCGTAAGAATATGTCCCAAATATTTAAATTTATTCACCCTCTCCAGAGGGGTCCCGTTCAGTTTAACTGACGGAATATTCTGGGGACTCACTGCACCGACATCAAAAACCATGAACTGGCTTTTTTCCACATTATATCTCAAACCATGATCACGAGCATAGTCCTCACATACCTTTAACAACCTCCTCAGACCACATACCGATGCACTCAGCAACACCATGTCGTCTGCATAACTGAGATTATTCACAGACACTCCATCAATATGGCAGCCGACATGGCAGTTGCTGAGCGCGACGATCAGGTCATTCATGTACACGTTGAAAAGTGTAGGAGATGTCAACCAGCCCTGCCTGACACCACATTCAAGTTCATATTGCTCTGACATTGCCCTCTCCCATCTCACACAATTCTTTTGATGCCCATACCAGAACCGAAATAGGCCTGTAATTTCATTCGGTAAGTTAATCTGGTCTAACTTGTTCCACAGGACATCACATTGGACTAAATCGAAAGCCTTGGAGAGGTCCAGGAAGCATGCGTACACCGGCGTGTTCCTCTTCGTATAATAGTTGACGGTGTACTTAAGGCACAGTATCGCGCTCTCCGTTGATAGCTGCGGACGAAACCCGAACTGGTTGTCGTGGAGAGTTACGTTATTGTTCAGCTGTACATTAAGGCTCCGTGCCGCCGCACCGCACGAAATCACTGATTTTGATCAATTTTGTTTATTCGTTGTGAGAAAGGGAACCAGAATTTAAACAACATTATTTGTGATTTGAAAAGTCCAATTCTTCGTCTTGTACATAGGGGAAAGGGATTTTTGAAATAAATTAAGGATTCGTGGGAAATCACTAAAATTCGCAACAAGTTTTCCAAAAAATGACGCGAGACTGACGTTTGATCGTTTCGTTAGAAGAAACTGCTTTTGATGTTGAAAATTAAAAAATATCATCAACATCATTATATGGTCTACTTGTACATAGGGGAACCACTTTTTTCAACTTTCATACAAAATATAACAGAAAAAAAATGTTGAAATAACGTAACTTTCTCAAAACTTCAAGCCAAATAAATATTTTTTTCTAATACTTAGAAACACTTTTAAGGAATTTAAAAAATTATATATTAATTTTAAGTTAATTGTTTAATAGAATCTAAATTTTATTTTATAAATAAACAATTACTTCATTACGTAAATAAATGGCAAAGTGAACTATATAAACGATCGCGGAAAATCTATTCCGTCAGTAGCGAACGGGCCTTCCCAGCGTGAGGACGTATCACTTTGCGTCGCAGCACGCACACACGCACGTACGTGTCCGATGTTAACATATTCCAGAAATTGTACGTCGACTACCACATTTTGATCCGCATTTTATTTTAAAGTACTTTGCTTGTTTTTGAAGAACATTAAAATTTTGCATGCCTGGCAATAAATAAAATACCGGTGTACGTGTGTTCGTAATTCTTCTTATCCTAAACGGCTTGACTGATTTAGATGTTTTTTTTTTTAATTCTTTTTGTGTAATTTGGATGGTTCATAACTATAGTTGGACTCGCGTGGCGCTGTTGTCGCAGGACAACATCTGCCTGCTGGGTTCACTAGTTATATTTTGACTTTAGATTTCATAGTTTTGAGTGATTTTTGGTAGGGGAAAAAGTTATGGGTTCGCGTCACCGATATGCCCGCGCCGATATGCTGTTGTAGCAATAAGTGAAGTATTTTTGGAACGAAGTTCTTTAACGCTACTGAACACTACTTTAAGTCAAAATAAAGATCCAAGATGGCGGCTGCAAACATTTAAAAATATTTCGTCATGGGTATCGTTTTCATAGTTTTCGAGGATGCTAAAGCTGATAGTGAGGTCAAAATATAAATCCAAGATGGCGGCTGTGACAATATTCAGATTTTTCGTCATGGGTGTCTTTTTCATAGTTTTTGATGATTCTAAAGCAGATTTTGATGTCAAAACGTAAATATAAGATGGCGGCTGCGAAAATTTTCACATTTCTTCATAACATCACGCTATCAATTTCAAAGTGTTGGGCCCTTTGAAATTGATGGCGTGATGTTATGAAGAAATCTCATTTCCGCAACTTTTTCGCGCAAGTGGGTTCGCGCAAGTGTCTTTCGCGAAAATGTCTTTCGCGCAAGTGTCTCAGATCCCTTTATGGATACTGGTGCCAATTCTCTTGTCACAAATTAATGCCTCAAAACTAGACTAAAAATCACCAAAGTTTCGTTCATTCCTGTCAAACGATGATTTCCCATCGTGAAATAATTATAGAATATATTTTATTTTGACAGCACTAAGATGGCAATATGGTGCCGATTCTCTTGTATACCGAACTAAACTTACTAAACTATCACTAAAATTCCTTACTTTTGGCTATGAAAATCTTGAAGCTATTCTGCAACAAAAAATTTCTAAATTTAAATATTATTTTGACACACTAAAATTATATTTGACAATCGCGAGTCCACGTGGTACTTGTTTGCCCTACCCCGTGAATTTTTTTTAGAGCTGGAGGCGCACAGGGGGCAGCCTTGACGTTTTATATAGAATTTTTATTTTTTGTAAGGAAAATAAGAAAAAATATTACCTACATGTAGAGTGTCAGGGGTTTAGGGGTTTTATAAAGGGGATCGAAATTCTCATTATTTTTGCGATTGGACGCACCATTTTCGAGATATATGCAAAAGAAAAAAAAAGATACAGTACTGTTTTTTGCACCTGAAGCGAGGTGTTGGTGTGAATTTTAGTTCAAGATAACTAATTTTATTCCGCACCTTTTTAATCGCGATTAAAAATAGTCAGATTTAGTTAGACATGGTGCCGATTCTCTTGTCACAAATGCCTCTAAACTAGACTAAAAATCACCAAAATTTTGTTTTATTCCTGTCAAACGACGATTTCCCATTCTGAAATAGACTAAAGTGACACAACTTAACTAGATTTTAGTTTGACAGCACTAAGATGGAACTGAGATTTTCATTTAGTGAAAATAGCAATTTTACTATTCTGAATTTGACGTTTTTCACTTAAAATTTAGATTTTCTAACCGAATCTGACTATTTTTCGCGATTAAAAACGTGTGGAATAAAATTGATTGTCATGAACTTTAAATTCACACCAACACCTCGATTTCACATGCAAAAACAGTACTGAATCTTTTTTTTTTCTTTTGCTTATATCTCGAAAACGGTGTGTCCAATCGCAAAAATAATGAAAATTTCGACTCCCTTTATAAAACCCTTAAACCCCTTATACTCTACATGTAGGTAATATTTTTTCTTATTTTCCATACAAAAAGTGAAAAGTTCCATATAAAACACGTCGAGCGTGCGCGCCTCCGGCTCTAAAAAGATTCACATGGTTAGGTATCACGTGTGGAATCGCGATTGTCAAATTTGATTTAGATGTGTCAAAAATTTTCTTAAACTTAGAGAATTTATTTTGCATAATTGTGCCGATTCCCTTGTTCACAAACTAAACAAAATTTAAGTGCATCTTTTTCTTTCTATTTCGTTAAGAAAAGGACAGAAGATAAATTTTAGTTTAGTCCTGTCAAATTAATCAGCGCTTGACGTTAATTGACGTAATTTTAGTCGGCAAGTTTTTAATCACGTCTAAACTTTTATGGAGAGTAATAGGCGGTGATTAATTTGACAGGACTAAACTAAAATGTATCTTCTGTCCTTTTCTTAATGAAATTGTAAGAAAAAGATGCACTGAACTTAAATTTAGTTTAGTTTGTGATCAAGGGAATCGGCACCAATAGCTTTGAGATTCTCATAGTCAAAAGTAAGAAATTTTAGAGATAGTTTAGTAAGTTTAGTTCGGTGTATAAGAGAATCGGCACCAATCAAAATTTTAGGTGAAAAAAGTCAAATTCAGAATAGCGAATTTTTCATTTTCACTAAATTAATAACTCATTCAGTTGCAAAAACTGTACTTTATCTTTTTTCTGTTCTTTTGCTTATATCTCGAAAATTGTGTCTTATCGCAAAAATAATGAAAATTTCGACCCCCTTTATGAAACCCATAAACCCATAAAACTCAACATGTAGGTAATAATTTTTCATGTTTTCCATACAAAAAGTATAAAATTCCATATAAAACAGAATTGTTATAAATATACTAAACGAATATACAAAAACATTCCAGACTTATTTCATAAGCGTACCTACGTAACTTAACAAAATACCGTCTATAGGATCAAAACTGTTTAAGCGATCACTACGCTCGATGTTTAGGCGTGTGTTCGTGAACGGTGCACACAAACATAGCATCGCAAGAATTTACCTAAACTCTGTCGAGTGAATTCACAGCCAGGAGCCTTAAGCAGACCATCAAAGACTTTAGCCGCTGTGGTAGCGAGAGAGATAGACCTGTAGTTATTGGTATCAGCTAAGTCACCCGTCTTATTTTTAACTACCGGCACTACCACGGTTTTCATAAAAACATCCGGCAAGTAGCAGTGGCTTATACACAGGGAGTAAAACATTGCTAATACTCGCGAGATGTGAGGTCCAGCATGCAGGAGGCATTTATGGAGCAGGTGGGTTATTCCTGTCGTTAGAAACTGGGGCAGCGACCCTGACTCTAAAGCTGACTGGAACTGGGATGCCAAACGGGTGTGCGACCTTTGGAACCATTTTATCCAAAAGTTGTGCAGCCCGTCCGGCCCTGGTGATTTCCAGTTAGGTAACAGACGGACTGCACGAGCTACATCTTGGGGGCTGATGGTGAGTGCCCCCATTTCTGATATTTGCTCGCACGCTCGGTCGATTTTCCTAGTCCAGTCAGCTTCGTTGTGATTGACAGGTGCCGACCAGATGCTGCGCCAGAACGAACACATGGCATCATCATCCGGCAGGCGCGTGTCAATCACACCTTTGTCCGGTCGCTCCCAAGCCCTGTAAACCCACCTTTCATCGCTCTGGAATGTGCGATTCTGAGTGTACCGCTCCACTCTACGCTTGTATCGTCGAATACGGTTTGCCCATGCACAGATCTTCTGCTTCAGGAAGTCGATACGCTCTGTGACGCGGGTCAAATAATCTCGATAGCTAATTTCAGTTCCCGAGAACGCCTGCTTCACAAAGCGCATCACTCTAGGGCGAGTATTGCCCTCCCTGAAGCAGATTAGCTTACCGATGAGTACTCTAGCTTCACCGATACGGCGCTCAATCCTGCACTGCCAAGCTGGTACAGCTGGTTTTGGTCGTGGAGCGCTGTCACTGTTGGAAAATTCAACATGAGCTGCACAGTACAAGATCGAGTGGGTATCGGCGAGGTCTTTGCTGCCGTCAAAACAGTTTGACAGCAGCGAGTCTAGAGCACACACCAGCGCCTTGTTTTTCTTGTGCATGGACAAACGAGGTAAACGTGGTCTAAGTCCAGGCGGAATGGAACGGTACTCCCGGAAAGCATCCTCCAAAGCGCTCTTCAGTCGTGCGTTGCATTGGGAACTCAAGGATATAACCCCGTCATCATCCTCTTCACCAACGCGGTCGGGTCGCGGTGAAGAACTGAGTAAATTTTGCAATTGCACCGCGACCGGTTGCGAAGCAGGTGTAACATGGTTATTCCGTGATTCGAGGCGTAGTCGATCAAGTACGACGTCATCCAGCATATGGTTACGCTGGATGACCCGCACCTGATCCGACAGTCGATGCGCTGACACGTTGACAGTTGGTTCAAGCACCTGAAACAGAGGCCGCATTCCGAGTTACGCCAAAAGTGATAATATCGCGAATCCGACCAAAGTCCAAAGTTACAATTATTACTCAATAACCCTCATATTTTGTGACTATTAAATTTGGTCGGATTCGCGATATTATCACTTTTAGCGTAACTCGAAATGCGGCCAGAGAGAGCATCCGACCACGGTACGCAGTCAGGTTACTTCCCCCCTCTGTAGCCCCAAAGTATGCACGTGTGAGATTACTCATTATTTATAGATTTTAGGAGAACATATAATTGTATTGATCACAATATTGATTGTTTACAAGAATTTATCCTAGTATGAACGTCAGCTGTCAGAATAATAGATGACATTTACGTATGGAAACGTTCCATTTCAACAATATTTTAACTAACGTAAATTAATGTTTTGTGAATAGAAAAGGTTTTATTATTTGATTTGCATTTCTTTAATTGATATTTAATAGACAGATGTATTTCATAATAATATAAATAGTTAATAATGTGACTTAAAAGGCTGTTTCACAAACAACGATTCTTGAGTTTTCGAACGTCATGATTTGTGGTATAGATAGATAAAAAAAAATGTTTATTATATTAGCAGTACAATAAATGATTATGTAAATATAAGGTAAATATAAAATAATTAATAAGGTACTAATAATATTTATCACGATTTTATATTGCAATTTAAAGTAACATGGTGTTAAATTGGTGTTTCAAACTATTTTCGAAACATCCAGTAGATGTTATTATATTATGATATTTTACTTAAAGATTACAAATAAATACAAACTAAATAGCAATATAATCTTATTAAGTTTTAAGATAGTTCCACTACATAAGACATACAAACAGCCACAAATAAATCTAAAGCAGTATGGCAAATAATCAATAAATACAAAAACAATAATCCCCCTGAAAAACTTAAGAGAATAAAATATAATAACCAACTAATAACTGCTCCTGATGCTATAGCACAAACATTCAACAACTTTTTTATTGATGACATTTCAAAACTAACGAATAATACAATAAACTACGCTAATATTTTAACCTATAACAAACCAAACTCCTGTTTCTTATCACCAGTTACCCCTTACGATGTTGTCAAAATAATCATGAACTTAAAAAACACTAACAGTACGGGTTGTGATGGAATTTCCACAAAAATTATAAAACGTGTAGTGTACGAAATTGCTCCAATCATCACCTACATAATAAATCGGTGTCTTGAAGAAGGAATTTTCCCGACATATTTGAAAACTACTATAGTTAAACCAATTTTTAAAAAAGAAAACATGGAAGATGTACGATGTTATAGACCGCTCTCATTCCAATAATGACAAAAATATTTGAAAAAGTACTATTTTAATAATCTTAGTGAATATTTCGAAAAAAATAACATAATTATAGATAATCAAGTTGGATTTAGAAAAGGGAAATCGGTTAATACAGCAATGCATCAGTTTTTACAAAAAATTACAACGGAACTAGATAAAAAAATCAGATCACAGCCCTATACATGGATATGACCAAAGCTTTTGATTACGTTGACCATGGGCTACTACTACATAAACTAGAAATATACGGCGTTCGAGGTAAAGCACTAGAAATAATCAAATCCTATCTCAGTAATAGAATACAGTTCATTGAAATAACACAATTATGTCCATTCACAAAAACAGAAATTAAGTACACATCGAGCCCAAGGTATATAAAATATGGAGTACCTCAAGGGTCGATACTAGGACCTCTACTATTCCTCATTTATATAAATGATCTGCCTAACGCTATTCGGCACCCTATGGTTCTATTTGCAGATGATAGTACGGCTCTTTTTACAAATAATAAAAATAATAATCATGAACTAGAAATAAATGATTCCCTATCTAAATTAATAAATTGGCTTACAGTAAATAATTTAAAAATAAATATTACAAAAACGCATTACATGAATTTTAAGAATAAAAACGCAAAATTAATTCCATTATCTATTGAGTATAATAATGCAACTGTATCTGAGGTTACAAGTACAAAATTTCTAGGTATTTATATAGATTCTAATATGTCATGGAAAACACATGTAAATAGTGTATGTAGCAAATTAAATCAGTTCTCTTATGCCCTCTACATGCTCAAAAAAGTATCTAACCAAACCACACTACTTAGTGCTTATCATGCCTATGTGGGGTCCACTCTATCTTATGGGATACTATATTGGGGAAACTCAACTGATAAAGAAATTGCGTTCAAAGCACAAAAAAGGTGTATTAGATCAATATGTGGGATACACCAAACAGATTCATGTAAACCTCATTTCATAAACCTCAAGATATTAACCCTCCCTGCTCTATATATCTACTCGGCCTCAATTTTAGTTAAATCAAACATCAGTAGCTATGACACATTAACAAGCAGTAGACTTAAAAATACATTACGCAATAAAGCATCCCACACTGCAGTATATAGAAATAGCATTTTTTGTATGGACATTAAAATATATAATAAGTTACCCATAGACATTAAGAACCAACATACAATCGGTATTTTTAAAAGGAAGCTAAAAGACTTCCTGATTAAAAAGACATATTACTCTATTAAAGAATTCCTTGAAGAAAAATAATTATTTAATATTTAAATGTTTGTGATACTTTATAATGTGATATAAATTATAAGAATAGTATGATATAATATCAAATGTATGAATAATGATAATTAATATAATATAATGTAAAATGTATAGATAACTGGAATATTGAGTATGTTTATGTTTTTTTATTAAATTTTTATATCCATTTAATTGCAATGCCTTAACAGGCAACTAAGTTCTAAGAACCTACCTATTGTTAACATCTTCAAAATATTGTACACTTAGTTCGCAATAAAGAATTTGAATTTGAATTTGAAATGAAAACTAAAAAAAAAAAAAAAAAACTAAAAGATTTGTTAATTATTACTTAGTTGAGAAGATAATTAGCATTTATATAAGAGGTGCATTCAATAAGTACCTAGCCTCATCGCCAGAGGGCGCTGTACTTTCAAAAGAGTTTTACCACAGTGTAGCACATTCTTTTTAAATTCTTTTTTCAAATTTTCATTCCAATCCCTTCATTTGTTTTAATTTGACAACTTATGGAAGCGAACGTGTCGATCGGTTTTACAAAAATGGAAAAAGAGCAATATCGTTCGGTGATTCGATTCCTATTTTTGGAAGGGAAAACGCGCATCGAAATCAAAGAGCGCTTGGATGCTGTGTACGGTGACTCTTCTCCATCGATGGCCACCGTCAAGAATTGGTTCAACGAGTTTGCACGTGGCCGTACGTCGGTTTTTGATGAACCACGTCCAGGTGCACCGAAAACAGCTGCTACGGAGGAAAACATTAAAAAAATCCATGATCTCGTATTGGCAGATCGCCGATTGAAGGTTCGGGAGCTAGCTGAGACTGTAGGCATTTCAGAAGGAACAGTGCATCATATTCTTTACGAGGAACTCGGCATGAGAAAGCTGTCGGCGCGATGGGTGCCGCGTTTACTCACACCAGAAAACAAGCGCAACCGTGAGACCACATCGGAGACGTGTTTGGCGCTGTTTAAGCGGAATCCAGCGGAGTTTTTGCGTCGTTTTGTGACCGTCGATGAAACCTGGATCCACTGGTACACACCAGAGACCAAGAAGCAATCAAAACAATGGATCCAGACCGGGGAACGTGCTCCAAAGAAGGCGAAAACTGTAAAATCGGCCGGAAAAGTTATGGCCACCGTTTTCTGGGATTCACAAGGTGTGATCTACATCGATTACCTCGAGAAGGGTAAAACAATTACAGGGCTTTACTATGCCGATTTATTGGGCCGATTCGACGCCGAATTAAAGAAAAAACGACCCCATCTGGCGAAGAAAAAAGTGCTGTTTCACCACGACAACGCACCGGTTCACACGTCTGCCGTTGCCATGGCCAAATTGGTCGAATTACGCTACGAATTGCTGCCCCATCCACCGTATTCTCCATATTTGGCCCCTTGTGACTTCTTTCTGTTTCCTAATCTGAAAAAATCACTCGCCGGGAATAGATATGGATCGAATGAGGAGGTCATCGCCGCCACGGAGGCCTATTTTGCAGAGTTTGACAAAAACTATTTTTCGGACGGGTTAAAAAAGTTGGAGCATCGCTGGGCTAAGTGTATCGAACTAAAAGGAGACTATGTTGAAAAATAAATTGCCACTTTTCCAAAATTTTCGTTTACTTTTTGTAGGCTAAGTATTTATTGAATGACCCTCGTATGACCATCTATGGTTGGTCTAAAATGGCGGGAATGATTTATGACTTGAGTAAGATTGGGAGACTATAAAAATAAAGTTTAATAAAAAACTGTAACCCGACTACTTGCTTGTTTCGTACTTTTTAGATCATTTTTATTTTCCCGTAGTCGGGTTACAGTTTTTTATTAAACTTTATTTTTTATTTTTTACTTTTCCGTTTTTACGCTTGCTAAACGTTCCGACAACGTAAATAAGAGTAATGCAATAGGTCAGTAATTAACCTATTTTAAATTCCAATAGCAGTGCATAGTGCTTTAGACGAAACCATAGCGCGATTTATTTCGACGCCAACACCATACTCAGAAAATTTTACGACTAACAGTTTTTGTCTATGGGACACTGGCTAGTTTTGATAACGATTAAAACTATGACTCTTTATTTAAAAAAAACTCAACATTCCAAATTCGAAATTCCCTCCACATTTGTTATGAGCAAAATCAAAATACTCTGTCTCACTGAAAATTTAATTTACAACGAGAACATTTTCGCGTGATGATTTTGTACGATTTCAAATGTCGACTAAAACCAGAAGAATCATTTGAAGGACTTCGAATGGTGTTCATAGACAAAAGCCCTTCTAAAGCGACTGTTTTCTGCTAGTACAACGAATTTAAGTGTGGTCAAGCAACTTTGGCGGACGAATAAAGAAGTGGCCGTCATAGGGCTATGACGGCTGTTACATAAGAAAACGTGCTGGCTGTGAAAAATTTAATTTAAGAGAATAGGTGAATTACATATGAAGAGATTCAGCATATACTGCAGATTGGATCGGGAAGTGTACATGAAATTCTACATGGGTATCTTCGGGTAAGAGTTTCATGCTGGGTACCGCACAATCTAACGCAGGCTCAAAAGGAGGTTCGGGTATAACGGTGCCGAGACATGATAGCAAAATTTGAAGCAGGCTCGTCTCGACGCGTTTATGATTTCATTACGGGTGAAAATTATGAATTTATCATTTTTGTTCCCCAAAATAAAAAATCAACTCAAGGGAAAACAGTTTTCATCACCGGAAGATGCACTGGCTGCATTTGAGAAAGGGATTAAAGGTGGGAGGTGTCTGATGCGTACTGGAAAATGTGTAATGAAAATTGGTTTAGACGCATGAAACTGTGATAGACGCCAATGGAGAGTTATTTGAAAAGATTTAATAATAAAACATAACCTGTAGTATATTTTTTTTTAATACCTATCGCAAAATTTTCTGAGTGCCCCATGTACATCGACAGACATGTGCTTCGAAGAAATCCAAAATACAAATATAATCGTTACTATTTATTAAGATTTGATTAACTGCACGTTGGTTGCATCTTGCGATACTTCGTAGCGCAGTTTCACTTTTGCTTGTTTTAACAATTTAAACATATTATTTACTTTGAAAGTATAACATTAAACACATATTTGTAATGTGCTCGTCAAGACCTTTCTTTTGATACCAAACATGTCATGATCATCTCATTTTAATTTTTTTTGAGGTTAGAAATTTACGTGTAAAGTCCACCATATTAAATTTAGGGAAAATTTATATAGCCTATGTCACCCGGACTATTATTACGAATGTATTGATACCTCATTCACCAAAATCGGTTCAGTCGTTTAGGCGCTACGGTGGAACACACGTAAAAGCAAACATACATACATACATACATACATACAAACATATAAACATACATACATAAACTGCTAAAATCATAACCCTTCCTTTTGGCTTTGCCGTAGTCGGGTAAAAATAGGGGTACCCGCCAATTCTGGGACTCTTTGATTTAACTGTGGTGAAAGATGGACTACCTTGGTTCACGTAAGTTAATTGATCACATAGCTTTATTATTGCTGATAACTGTTTTTCTGTGTTATAATATCGATACCGGAAATTTCAATTGTCGTAAAGGACATTGTATTCCCTGTCCTTTACGACAATTGAAATTTCCGGTATCAATATGTATTATTACTTGTGTGTAAATCGAATCAGGGAATATTCATGTTTTGCTATGTCTTTGAGAGACCTATTCTCAAAGATCCCTACCAGCATCTTACTAGAATACTTCCTTCCTCCGAGCACGTTTGCTCTTGCGAATCTCCACTCATGCCGGCCAATTAAGGCAAAAAAGAGGCGGGCGCTCTGTTCTTCGTCAGTGTTCACTCCAGCCGGCCAATAAAGGCAAGCCAGAGGTGAGGAACAAGACTTCTCCCGGGAGATAGGGTCCGTGGGGTCACTACTGCCCCACAGCTCGCCACATGCTGCCCTGCGGGTTTTTGTATCTCTCTTGGTCTGGCTTCTAACCCCAGACCTGTTCCGGCAAAGTAAACTCTACCGGCACAGGCCTTGAGTTCGGAGCGCGCAAGCCCCACCACGACGTCAACATAGAGATGCGACGGTGGGGTTATTATTATTTCCTTCATTTCATTTCAAAA
The DNA here is from genome assembly GCA_963680765.1 of Agrochola lychnidis. NCBI lineage: Eukaryota > Metazoa > Arthropoda > Insecta > Lepidoptera > Noctuidae > Agrochola > Agrochola lychnidis. The sequence goes on from OY796867.1 coordinate 93,166, forward strand.
CATACTATTTACATTTTTAAATATTCTTGTAAAAAAATAAACATTTAAAAATATAAAAAATAGTCGCCCACCGGTGTCGGGAACAGGGTCCAAGCCACCGGTGGTCAGGGCTCCTGAGAGAGGAACTCAGATCAAGATACTTAATCTGTTTATCTTTTTCAGCTTTCACGAGGTTCTCGTCATGCGGGACCGCTATATCAATAATCATTGTACGACGCTCTAGTCGATCTATCACCACTATGTCTGGCTTATTGGCAACAATAGTCCTGTCAGTGATCGATCCCAATACAATGTGATATTGCCATTTTCGAGGACTGGGTCGGGCTCATATCTATAGTACGGTACTTCCGATTCCACAAGATTGTATTTCAGAGCAAGGTGCTGGTGGATAATCCTAGCTACAAGGTTGTGCCATCTATGTAATACATATGGAATGCAATAAAGTATTGAGTATTGTATGCAAGTAGTCTCCGTTAGCCAGACGAGAACAGCCAGAAATAATGTGTCGGATTGATACTCCGGGCCGGTGGCATGCCCGACAGATGTCAACCGTGCCGTCCTTTACAATATATTTCCGGTAGTTGTTCGTCATCATAACTTCGTCCATAATCGAATAAATCAAATAAAGTACGAAAAGTAGCAAAGTTGTTCCGAAAATCCCCAACAAAACAAGCAGTACTGAAGAAATATGTTGTGGAGGACTTACAAAAAGAACTTAAGTTGATGATAGACTGTAAAACCAGATAGTCTAGCATGGCCGATATGGTAGAACGTTTTCTCAAAATGAAAATGTGCGTTCGAAAGGCATTGATTGATATTGGGTCTGGAATAGAGTTCACTGAATCGGAATATACTACACTCGAAGCGATTTCAAATTCACTTGGTATCATAAAAGTAACCTTAGAGGCACTATGTAGACGAGACGCAACACTTTTGACAGCGGATACAGCATTGAATTTCTGTCTACAGAAATTAGACTCACAACAAACTTCATTGAGCGTATGACTCGCCAATTCGCTGCGTGTTCGTATTAAGGAAAATAGACTGATTGAAGCCAGTATCTTACAATATTTACACAATCCTTCTCAGTTTTTTTAAAAGAAGCTTGATCCAGATTTTGAAACTTTAAACAACGATGAAATTACACTATCCTTAAAAACATTGTACGAAAGATTAAATAAGTCTACAAATGATAATTTAAATGCAGTTGCAACAAACACTAATAGTGATTTCAATGATATTACGCTTTCGGAACTCACAACAAAAGACCAGCTTGAATACGAATTAAGTAATTTGACAAACCCCAAAAATAAGGATACTTCTGTCCACGACTTAAAAACAACTATGCAAGTTAAAAGAGCATTGTTTTAAAATGGCGGAGATAGGGGGAAATTCATAAACAAGTGCTACAGTTACCTTATATTTGTCCCTCCCACGAGCGTGGAAGCAGAGAGGGCCTTTTCCACTGCAGCTTATTTTTGTAACAAAATAAAGTCCTATCAGAAAATACATTGAATGCTCTTTTTACGAGCCCACTTCAAAAATGAGAAAATCTGATAATTTTTTTATATTCCTTTCATTTTGTTTATTTTCAGTTCACTGTAACATTTTGAAAAATAAATGACCTTATTGAAATCTTGTATTCACTAACGAAATACCTAATCCCTACCTAGACTACCTACATAAGGGCACAGAAATCAATTTTTAAAAAGTCTCGAAAGCCTAATTTTTCCCGGGAATCCCGGGACCAAACCGAGTCTTGATATTTTTGTCCCGGGATTCGAAAATATACCGAGACTGGAAGCCTTAATGTGTACATTGCATTAGATCGGTCAGCAAATGGTCGTCGAGCATTAGCTCATTATTATTGTACATGCAATATCGGCAAGAGGACCATTGGATGCTGCTCTCATACCATGACCATAGTCTGGTACATGGGTTATGCTAGACATGACCCATACCTCACCCCCCCTGCAATAGGATTAGATGATGTATATGTTAGATTAGGACAAATATAAATGAATTAATACAATTGCACGTTTTTTCATTTTGCTCTTAATTACCTATATTGAAGGTACTGAATCTAAATGAGGCGCTGTTGGGATTGTTGCTTGTTTTTTTTTACATTTAATATATTTGACCAAATGTATTAAAATAACACATCTTAATAACATTTTATTTCACATTGTATTTTTTAAAAGCATGTATCACATCATAACCATAGGGCGCACAGGTTTGGTGTTACAGTAAAAAATAATAGGAATTGTGTGATCTATCCGAATATTACGCTTTCTTTTCTGGCACTTTGAAAATTTTCAGAGCCGCCATCTTGGATTTACATTTTGACCTCATTATCGGCTTTAGTACCCTCGAAAACTATGAAAACGACACCAACCACGAAAAATTTGCCATTTTTATTTAGACCAAATTCATACTTTCTCTTTCTCTTGCCAGCCTGTTACTTGTTCATATAATGTTCGTGTTTGATCTCTTTGGTAATTGGAACTTTTACTAACAATATCCACAATCCAAATTCAAATCACTGTTAATCCCTGGGGATTAAAAAGCTATTTTAGTCCCTGTTTACGAGAAATAAACTAGCTCTTTTTGAATAGATGTGATAAAAAGAAATTTTTTCACGCGCCAATATGTTAATTTGTTTTTTCTTAACTCTAAACAGCTCTATTTGCTAAGCCAGTTCGAAATTTAAATAAAATCTTTTATAATTTACCTCCTTGGTTGTTATGGATCGAAGTAAAAAGTTAGTTCCATTTTTAAATAAGTGATGAGTTTTCATAGTAGCAGGTCGCGGTACTCACAGATGGTTGGGGTCGGCGCGCTGCAGCAGCTGCAGCGCTGAAGTGGTTGGCGCGGCGTAGCGTCGGCAGCAGCTGCGGCGCGGCGATGCAAGTGTACCTCAGAGTAGGCAGGTACTACATGGGTGCGGTCGCAGTACTCACAGGTGGTCGTGCAGGTCGGCGCGCTGCAGCAGCTGCAGCGCTGCGGAGTGGTTGGCGCGGCGCAGCGCCGGCAGCAGCTGCAGCGCGGCGGCGGCAGCGTGGGCCGAGCCGCCCTCGCCCGGTCCGGCGCCCGCCAACGCCGCGCGCGCCTGCGGCAGCGCCACACTCAGCTCCTGGAGATAATATCGAACTTCAGTCCTGGTTCAGGCCATGGTGCGGAGTGAGAGGAAATGGCAGGCGTCACCTCCGCGTGCGAAGCAGTAATGCTCGCGAAGGAGGAGGTGGAACGCGTGAGGGAGAGGCAAATTTCGCGCCCTCACGCTCCAAAACCGCCGCAGGAGGAGACGCCCGGGGCGGGAATCGCGAGCCGATTTCTAAGCAAACTTTCAGCAATGGGTTTTACACCGAAATTACTCCAACTCTTTGCTAGTTACTTGGGTGACCGTAAGCAATACGTTCAGCTCGCTGGGTATAGATCTCAGTCATATTACACTAGATCTGGAGTAAGTCAAGGAAGTACTGTGGGACCTATTCTATTTCTTATCATGGTCAATGATCTACCCCAAGTCATCAAAAATGTAAAATGTCTGATGTTTGCCGACGACCTTAAATTATACATGAACGTGGGGTCGGTTTGCGACTGCGAAGCTTTCCAAAACGACATATCCAACGTTATCGAGTGGAGCACCAGGAATAGTCTACAATTTAATGAAAAAAAATGCCGAGTTATGACCTATGCTAGAACTAGGACCCCCATTCAACACAGTTATCGAATACTGGAAACTACGCTGACAAGAGTCCATGAGATGCGTGATCTAGTTGTGACTTTTGACCCTCGCCTTAATTTTAGGGAACATATCGTGTCTGTGACGAAAGCTGCTAACAGAACTCTCGGTTTTATCATGCGTCAAACTTACAAGTTTCAGGATTGTAGACCAGCAATCATGCTATACAATGCCTACGTTCGCAGCCGGTTAGAGTATAATGCTCTCATTTGGGACCTGTACGAGGCCAAGTACAAAAACATGATATAAAATTCAAAACACAAAAAGTTCTGCCGCTACATATACAAGAAGAAGTATGGGTACTACCCATTTCTCTATTCCTCGCTTTTTGTAACGGGTATGCTCGGACTCGACACTCTAGAGCTGAGAAGGAGCTTGCAAGCAGTTATACACTTTTACCATTTACTTATCAATAAAATCGACAATCCCTTAGCACTGAGAGATATAAGCCTAAACGTCCCAATGGGAGCTATGCGGGGTGCGGGGGAGCACGGTTTGCGTCGGCGGCGGCCCCTGCTGGCTGTGGCTGGCTCCCGCACCCGTGCCACAAGAAATGCAACTACGCGACGTACTCTTACGCTCCTCAACTCGATCGTACTTACTCAAGATGTGGACCTATTCACTGACAAACTGTGCAAAATTATATCTGCGGTAAATATCCACCTCACACAATGTCATGCAGGCTAGCTCATCGAAGCTGTATTCATTATAAGTTAGTAGTTAAGCATTAGTATTTAATAATATAATATGTTAAGCTCAAATTGTAACTGTACGCGTATATTACGAAATGTAACTTGTTTGTAGACGCCTTGGGTTGACCTGTTAAGTCTACAAAATGTTCAATAAATAAATAAATAAGAAGTGCATTGTTTTGACATATATTTGCTGTAAAATACTTAATCATAGTTAAGTAATAAATACCTAGCGTATCAGTGAAAGCTGACTAAACTAGTAATGGGATAGGGGTGTGCACCTACATGTGATGTTATTTATGTATTTATATATAAAGTCCTCCAGACCGTATTTTGGCCATGGTGGCCAATTCCAACGGAGATTACCCCACTGACAGACATACGGTGACTTGCCTGTTATGAGAAGTCAACGAAAAAGTTATAAAAATATCTGTCAGTATCTGAGACACAGAGATAATAGCCGCCAGCTTCCAACGTGGCGGGACGTGGCGGCTCGCGGTCCTATCGCCGCGCGCAGATAGCGCGCCCCGGCGCCCGGCGACCCGGCGACCCGGCTTATCTGTAGCATGTAGCACAGCACTGTACTGACCTCGTCGTCGGCCGCGTCGTCGCCCGGCAGCGCCTGCAGCGCCAGCGGCAGCTCGCGCAGCGCCCGCGGCAGCGCCTTCAGCGCGTCCTGCAGCGACGCCGCGCGCGCGCCTTGCGCCGGCCCGTCGGCGCGCTGCAGCGTGTGCCACGAGCGCGCCTTGAGCCCCAGCGCGGCGTGGCCCAGCACGAGCAGCTCCTCGGCGTGCAGCGCGCGCAGGCCGAGCGCGCCCAGCGAGTAGCGCGCCACGCGCCGCGCGCTGTGCACCACGCCCGCGCCCTCCGCGCAGCTCCGCTACGGCGTCACCGTACACCACCAGTTAATGTTACTCACAACTATTTATGATAACACCGAGTGTGTACCTTGATATATTATGTTGTCAAAACCTTGCTTCCCCAAGGTTAGGCAGATAGATCATAGGGGAAAATTATAACTAATTGTTATAATTTTCCCCTATGATCTGGTTGCTGTGACCAGTTAGAAATAGCGGCAATTAAAATACTTTTACAAATTTTCACAAAATTCTACCTACTTATCAATCAATGCTAGTAATAATATAAGTATTTTATTATGGAAAGTTTAACATGAACATGTCAAGTATCAATTGACTGACTGACAGATCTCCGATCAATGTTATTAACTTTTACAAAGTAATGGTAATCTGTAATTAGACTATGACATTGTTTGCACTGAAAAGATTATAATTTCTGAGTCCAATTAAATGTTCATAACAAAATGAACACCAACACCCACCCACCTTGATTTTTCTGAACACCTCTGTGGAAATGGTCTCATAGAGCACTTGGCAGGGGCCGGACACATCTGTCTCATTGTATTCACCATCCAGCATTTGTACCTGAAAATAGTTTTTAATTAATATTTTATTAGTAGACAAACTAGCCTATTGCACACCTTATGTTAAGTGGTTACTCCTGCCTGTGGCAAAAAAAGCAAAAAAATTAATGAAATAGTTTGAGTAGTTAGTATAACACAGACAAATAAACAAACTGAATTCCAGTACAATTTTTTGTTAGATTATGTATGCATGCAGCAAAACATTACCTGGAACAAACTGAGTAGGGACTTCTTGTAGTTGAGCACATCAGGCAGCTCACTGGGGTCCAGGAAGGCTGCCTTGATCACACCACGGCTCCAGTGAGCGTAGAACGTGCTGTCACTGTATGAGTCCCACACTGACTCATATGGCATGAAGTCTGCGTTAACATGCTTTCCTCGTAGATATAGTTTAGGGGACCGCAACTAAACACAAATAAAATTTTACTTTTGGTGTAGCTTGCTTGATGGATTGCAAGAGGAAAAAGTAACTCTAGATAGTGTTCCTTCAATAATAATAAACTTTTAATCATATCGGATAAATAGAACAAGGGTAGGAGTGCGGAAGCTGCGATACTGACCTGGAACTCAAGCAGATAGTCGTCCTGATCGCCGACCCAGCGCGGCACCACGGCGAGGCGCGCGCGCAGCTTGTAGCCCACCTCCCGGTCAGCGCGCGCCGCGTCATTGAGTTGCAGCGTGGACTCCAACTCGAAGGCGGCCGGCGCGCCCAACAGGCCGCGACCTGCGCCGCCTGCGCCCAGCACCGCGCCCGCCAGCGCCAACACTAACCACAGCGCCGCGCCACCCATCGCACTACTGCTATTACTAATATTTACGTAAATACGTCTTTACTGCAGACCGGACACCGGCGCGATTAACTGGCATACATAGCGTCAACGCTCGCTCGATTCGAATCACAGACTAAGTAGTAAGTACGTACATTCAAATGGTGAGTGATTAACTGATTACTTGTGATACGAACGAATACGATCCCTGCGTTCTGAAATGCGTTTTAACTATAAGTAATAATATCGCGAATCCGACCGAATTTTATAGTCACAATTATTACTCAATAGCCCTTATATTTTGTGACTATTAAATTTGGTCGGATTCGCGATATTATCACTTTTAGCGTAACTCGGAATGCGGCCAGAGTTGACTTGACACCATTGATTGACACTGACAGCTCGGCGCCGCGCCGGCTGGGGCCGGCCGATGCCCGGTGCTTGCGCAAACAGCGCGGGCGCTGGCGAGGGGAGCGGGGGCACCGGTGACGAGGGGGCGGGAGCGCGGTTGATTTCGGAGTTCGGTTCGAACTCTCCGACTACTGACTAGTATATAGTTATCTGTGGTTCGAACGTCGTGGCACGTCCGCGGGCGCGTCGTTCGCTGCGTCGCTCTCGTACTCGTTCTTCCGCCCAGGGCTCAGAAACGTTATTTAAAATAACGTTTTTAAAGTGCTAACCGCGTCCCGACAGAGGTGACCTTGGTGGTTTACAACCGTGTAGAAGATAGTTTACGACTAAATTTCAAACAGCTCTGACTGTCGCCAACCAAGGTCACCTCTGCCGGGGACGCGGTTGGCAGTCATGTAGCAGGCACTTAAAACGTTTCGAACAGTTCTTTGTACACACGGCTACATATCAAGCTATACATTCCAGTATAAGCTGACCTCACATTGTACGGTAATCCTAAACAATGCGAGATCAGCATAAACTGGAAATGAATAGCTTGATGTGTAGCCGTGTGTACAGACGCCAGCACATCAAGCTACTATAATCTGTCAAATTTCTTTAATAGATTTTCAACTTTACCGCTAAAGCATAAGGTTTAAAGTTGATTGGGAAAATTTGACAGTTTCGGGTAGCTTGATGTGCTGGCGTCTGTACAACCAGTACTACATTTTGTTCGGAACGAAAACGAAATGAGAACAGTTCCAAACACTGGTTTAAGGCTTGTACAAACCAACGCGACACAAAGGCACCGCTCGTCGCGCGACGGTGCCTTTGTGTCGTGTCGCGTGCCGTGCACAAGCCTTTATTCCGCAGGACAGGACGCAGCCGCGCACGGGGCGACGGCCGTCGCGTGCGCCGACAAGCATGAACTTGTTTAGTTAAATTGTACCTTTTCTTCATTTCATAAATAACATCATTCATTCCAGTGCGTTTGCCGCTTACTTACCTATTGATTTGGGTTGTGTTGCAAGTTTCCTATCGATCAACCCAATAAAAAAATAAAGTTTAATAAAGCCGTGGTCGCATGCCTGTATACCATGTTGGTGCCAGGAACACCTACAAAACTATAATGGCATGCGACGACGGCTTTACCTTGACCATTTTTGTACCTATGTCTTGATTTCTGTCTGAAATATTTGCTTGTTTCGTACTTTTTAGATCATTTTTATTTTCCCGTAGTCGGGTTACAGTTTTTTATTAAACTTTATTTTTTTATTTTATACTTTTCCGTTTTCACACTTGATAAACGTAAATAAGAGTAATACAATAATAGTTCAGTAATTAACCTATTTTAAATTCCAATAGCAGTGCATACTTAGTGCTTTGGACGAAATCATAGAGCGATTTATTTCAACGCCAACACCATATATCGATATCGAGCTTCGAAGAAATCCAAAATATAAATATTTCGTTGTACTTGTTTTTCTTCATAAGAGTGGAATTACAAATCGTTACTATTTATTAAGATTTGATTAACTGCACGTTGGTAACATCTTGCGATACCTACTACGTAGCGCAGTCTCACTTTTGCTTGTTTTTGTACGGTCTCATCGCCGTACATTTTTGCTTACTCTGTAACCTACTTTAGGCCAACGATGCGCGTCATAATTTAGCGTGTTATATTGACATGACTAACGAATAAAAAGAGAGTCAACTTATAACTGTGTAACTGTCAACAACTGAGAGAAATAATCGCCTTCCATTCACTTATTGTAACTTACCTTAAACTTAAAATAAACTTAACTATTTAGTGCAACTTAGTGGAACGTGTTTCTCTATACTAACTAAACTTTCAAACCTTCACGACAAATCGGTGTACGGAGTTAACTACTACAACCCGTACAGTTTTTAACGATTAAAACATATTTATTAGTAGGGTAGAATTGGGGGTTCTGTATCAATTCTTCCTCGCTCCGCTCGGAATATGATCCAGAACCCCCAATTCTCCACACATGGAAATGTGATCCAGAACCCAGGGTGACTTTGAACTGGTACAGTGGAACAAAATTATTGAATGCGCTTAGTGATAATATAAACAGCAATATCAAGTACGACCGCTGCGTTACATCGAAATGATGCGGTGCACATCTTGTGTTCCTATATCCATTGATGAATTAATTATATTTGACGAAGTGTACCGACTGTTCACAGGTAGAACTAAGTATGCGATTTGCAGTATTTCAATTTGCTTGTACATGTATGTCTAAAGATGATAGCTGGTTATAGAATCTTAAGATAGGATTTATCTACATCGATTACATTGACTACCTAATATGAAAATTATGCTTGCTGAATATAGGATAAAAGAGTAATTGGAATTTAGAGATGCTCTTCTGCAAATGAAATAGACTGGAATGCTGACTTTTCAATCTAATAAACCCCTTATATGAATTTATCTATTCAATCTCAGATATCACTTTTCATCTGAAGGGACAATATAATAGAAAACTGGGAATATGCTCTAGTCACGGCACAACCTGATGGTGCTAGTCCATGAGCTCAGCACCGCAGAAGTAACAAGCTGCTAAATCATTTATAGTGGACCCATCTATCCTACCTACTAATAAAAGTACCTATTAATAAATCTGTCATACCTATTAATAAATGTCATCGGTGCCTTGGATACGGATACATTTTATTTATTTCATTAATAGCGATGGCATAAGTATACAACTTCCTTTTTAGAATTTCATCGCAGGTATCTGCGACGGTGTGGCGCCGTTTACTAAATTGGGAAAGTATGGAATTTGATTATATGTGTAAACCACCCAAGGATCATCGTAAATCTCCCAATCTTAAAAGCGATCCAGTATTTTGTCACATTTTCGACGACACGTATGGCGCATTGATTAAGAGGTCATCTCGCTGCATCACAATGTAAATATTAGTTTATAAACGTGCTGTTAGTAAATACGCCAACTGTCGCGGGTTCGATTCCCGCACGGGACAAATAAGTATTTGTTTCGGTCTGGATTTTGTTTTCATGTTTTATTTTTTGCCATTATTTAATTTAATATAAATAATATATACAGTTCTATCATTCATTCCATTTCCGTAATAAACCCGCGTCAGCAATCTGCAACTTATTGTTCTGAGAGAGTACATACCACTTCCTTTTTAGAAAATCGTCTCAGGTATACGCGACAGAGCGGCGCCGTCGACAAATAAGGAAAGTAAGGATGCGATCATATTGAGTAAGTAACAATCAATTAATTTTAGACTCTATTTGCTGATGACATAGAACTAATTTTTACCACACATATCAAAATCGCTTTCTTACTTTGTGAGCGATTTATTACTGTAACCACCGCTTTAATAATGTAATCTATAAATATGACTGCATTTAATAATTTCATTTTAATTAGTGCGCATCCCGGGTACTTGCAGCTGTTTCTTTTTTCAATATAATTGTGAACAATAAATAGTACAACAAGTATGTGCGTATAACTCTACAATTATTATTTATATCGAATAATATAATTAATTGAACTTGTGAGTGAAATTTATTGGTGTTCTTCATTTTAGGTCGACCAATCCCTTCGATTCTGACTGTGAAATACCAACATCTCAGCCAGCACCATCGGCACAGAAAAAGAAGGCAGGGAAAAAGGCTGCCGGCAAAAGAAATAAACCTGCAATAAAGAAAATTACCAGCGCTCCGGTGGTAAAATCTAACTTTTTTGGGTCCGACACGGAGTCGGACGTTGATTTGCCGACGCCATCAACATCGGTCAAAAAAAGGAAGCAGTCGGATTCAGAGGTACTTATGCTGAACTTTTTTATTTGCAAATACCTTTTTAATTTTTATTTTACATTATTGTTTATTCATGCCTCCTCCCCCCACGGGTAGAAGGCGTGAGTTTACGTATGTATGTCATTGTTTATTTGTAATGTGGGTCCTTTTAATTTTTATTTTCCATTATTTTTAGGGTTCCATACCTCAAAAGGAAAAACGGAACCCTTATAGGATCACTCGCGTGTTTGTCTGTCTGTCCATCTGTCCATCTGTCACATCCAAAGACTGACTAAGATATTCTAAATACGATTCCCTGATCAGTTAAAATCTATGGGTCAGTACATTTTTGAAGGTTGTATTCATGCTTTTTTTAAATTGTTCTAATGATAATCATTTCTAATTTCAGAACGAGCAAGAACTTGGCGGTGAACCCATCCGAGCGGCTGCACTGCGGAGCTTCTTGTCAAGACGTAGCGGTTCCGGTTATACACTCCAGCGGGATCCCACCCGGCAGGGCAACTACTACGTGGAACTGCGTGTTTACAACGCTCGGGACGCGGAGGCGCTTAGCAACGACCGCTGGAAACGGGCACTAGTTACCTTCAAATCGGCTGTTGATGACAGCAGTACGGTATGGAAAGCAGTCACAAAACTTGTGACCGCTGCTAAAGAAGATTATCAGAAGATACAGCCCATACTCTATCAGTCTAACGTATTTTAAAATTAGATAAGCGTCTTACCCCCAATTTAAAGGACTCCTTAATATTTTTGCTCTTTTAATAATTATGCTTATTATATTTTATTATAAACTTGTTTAAGAACATTTTTTTACATTTAAAGGGTCTTTAATATAATGGCATACCTATATTTTTTCTTTTCATAATTATAATTGCCAGTATTTTCATTTATTGTTGAATTGTTGTTTCCACATTGTATAAATTGTTTGTAACGATTAATTTATAAGTGTAATCTATATTTTATATTGTTTGAATTTAAGTAAGTACCTGCGCCATGAAGTCTATAATTGTCTTTTCTTTTTAATGTTTGCTTCCTCAGATAATTGTAATTAAATATAATCTTACATAGGTACTTACTTAAATTTATTTTTATTTTTTATTAATCATTATTTGTATGATTTCTTTCAGTAAGCCAAAAAACTAAAAACTAAAAACCAAAAAACTAAAAACCAAAAACCAATAAACTCGAATTAATGAATCTCAAAGCTTAAAATTCTGGACCAGTAATTATGACCTTGAATCATATGCTTTAAGTATATAAAAACATTCAGATCAGTAATTCAGACCTTTAACCTTAATCTTGAAGTAGTTAAAAATTCTAGACCAGTAATTTTGACCTTGAAGTACCTAAATCAAAACTCTTAAAACAATTTTAGGTCAAAATAAATATAAGTATAATACATATATTTTGATGAATATAATTAACGTTAAATTAATAGATTATTGCTTTACTTTTTGTACTCAATTAAAAAAAACATGAAATTTTGTCCATATTGTAAGGTTTAATTGCCAGTATTTTCATTTAACGTTATTTGTTGTCTCCACATTGTATAAATTGTATAAACAGATGTTAGTAACGATCACAAGTCTAATCCATATTTTATATTGTTTGAATTTAAGTAAGTACCTGCGCCATGAAGTCTATAATTGATCTTTCTTTTTAATGTTTGTTTCCTCAGATAATTGTAATGAAATATAATCTTACATAGGTACTTACTTCTATATTTTTTTTAAATCATTATTTGTATGATTTCTTTCAGTAAACCAAAAAACCAAAAACTAAAAACCAAAAACCAATAAACTCGAATTAATGAATCTCAAAGCTTAAAATTCTAGACCAGTAATTATGACCTTGAATCTTATGCTATAGGTACTTTAAAAAAAAAATCAAATCAGTAATTCGGACCTTTAACCTAAATCTTGAAGTAGTTAAAAATTCTAGACCAGTACCTAATTTTGGCCTTGAAGTACCTAAATCAAAAAACTTAAAACAATTTTAGGTCAAAATATAAGTATAAAACATATATTTTGGTGAATATAATTAAGGTAAAATTAATAGATTATAATCTACATTTTATATTGTTTGAATTTAAGTAAGTACCTACCTGCGCCATGAAGTCTATAATTGATCTTTCTTTTTAATGTTTGTTTCCTCAGATAATTGTAATGAAATATAATCTTACATAGGTACTTACTTATTTATATTCATATCTTTTTATTAATCATTATTTGTATGATTTCTTTCAGTAAACCAAAAAACTAAAAACCAAAAACCAATAAATTCGAATTAATTAATCTTAAAGCTTAAAATTCTAGACCACTACCTAATTTTGGCCTTGAAGTACCTAAATCAAAAAACTTAAAACAATTTTAGGTCAAAATAAATATAAGTATAAAACATATATTTTGGTGAATATAATTAAGGTTAATTTAATAGATTATTGCGTTACTTTTTTGTATTCAATATAAACAAACATGAAATTTTGTCCACATTGTAAGGTTTATGTCCAAAAATATTCATCACATAAGAAAAGTAATATACATAAATCAAACTGTTTGTTGAGTACTGAATTTGATAATGTGCAAATAATAGCTACTGCTTTCAAAAATCGAATTGCTAGTTACAGATTTAATCCAACAAGTTTAGATAACATTTCACCAGAGATGTTTTTATCAGATATTTCTAGCATGATTTACAAGATTATTGAGACATTGCGATTGAAACATCGAGCGATTAAGATACAATTTGAGCTTTTTGTATTGTACAAGTTGCCTAAAAATGAAGAATTGTCTTTGAAATCTTTCAATACAAAGTATTATGTGATAATTCAGAATACTAATATAAAACTATTTTTTGAAGAATGCGTGCAAAAAATGTTGTATAAGTGCACAGAATTTGAATTATCAGAATCTGGTTGGGCTATAGAGTCGATTAATCATTTGGAAATGAATATAGTTAAGTATAATCCCTTAAAAGCTGGCAGTTACATTTCTTTACCGATAAAAATTCTTAAAACAAAGTCATGTCTTAACATTTGCAATAAAGATAGACATTGTTTTCTCTGGTGTATTGTAGCACATATGTATCCAGTACGGTATAACAGTAATAGAGTTTCATCATATCCACATTACTCTAAATTATTAAATTTAAATGGTATATCTTTCCCACCAACATTTGATGACATAAAACAATTCGAAAAAAATAATCCACATATAAGTGTAAATGTTTATGGTTTAGAAAATAATAATACTGTAACTGGACCATTATACAAAACTTTACAACGGAAACTGACCCATGTAAATTTATTATTAATTCAAAAAGGAGACAAAAATCATTTCTGTTTAATAAAAAATTTTGCGCGATTAGTTCATGATCAACTAACAAAACACAAATCTAAAATTCACTTATGTGATGAATGTTTTATATACTTTGATTCAGAGGCGAAATTAGATAATCATAATTGTGCACGAATGCAAACAGTGCTCCCAGAAGAGAATAGCAAGCTTCGGTTTTCCAATTATATAAGGACTCAAAGAATTCCTATTGTTATTTATGGAGACTTTGAAAGCTTACTTCGAGAATATTCAGATAAAAATAAAAGTCAGTATGTCGAAAACATACAAATTCATGAAGCAACTTGTTTTGCCTATTATATATGCTGTGAGACTAATCCAGAACTTAATAATTTAGTATCTTATCGAGGCCCAAATTGTTCAAAAAAGTTTGTAGAATCTATTACTAAGGATTTAGAAAGTTTATATGACATTTTGTCTTTGCCTAGAGACATGTCCCCGTTGAATGATGAAGAGCTTCTTTCATTTAAGACTGCTACAGTATGTCATATTTGCAAAGATTTTTTTTCTAATAATGACCATATTGTTCATGACCACGATCATTTCACAGGTAAATATCGCGGTCCAGCTCATAATTCATGCAACTTAAATAATAAGTCTGTAAAATTTATTCCCATAATATTTCATAATCTTTCGGGATATGACTGTCATTTATTTATAAAAGAACTTTCAAGTGTTTGCGGTCGAATCAATTTAATTCCAAGAACCAAGGAAAAATATATTTCTTTTACTAAATTTTTCCCATTTAATTCTCAGAAAGTAGCCCAATTAAAATTCATAGATTCTTTTAATTTCTTAAGTTCGAGTTTAGACAACTTAGTAAAGACACTGGACTCCAATGATTTAAAGCATTTACAATCATTTTTCACTGATGAAAATTTATTTAGATTGTGCCTTAGGAAAGGCGTGTATTGCTATGATTATATAGACTCCTGGGAACGATATGCGGAAACTCGGTTACCAGAACGCTCAAATTTTTATAATAAACTCACATCCGATACAGTGTCTACTGACGATTACAATCACGCTTTAAATGTGTGGGCTAAATTTGGTATTACGAATTTAGGCGAATATACTGATTTATATTTGAAATGTGATGTCTTACTATTGTGTGACATATTTGAGAAATTCCGATCTATGAGTTTATGTCATTATGAGCTTGACCCTTGTCATTATGTTTCATCACCGTCATTAAGCTGGGACGCTATGCTCTTGCTAACTAAAGTAGAATTAGATTTAATATCTGATATAGAAATATATCAAATGCTAGAAAAAGGTATCAGAGGAGGTCTTGCTCAATGTTCGCTGCGACATGCAAAGGCTAATAATAAATATTTGCCAGACTATAATGAAAAAGAACCCAACGCATTTTTAGTTTACTTAGATTGTGTCAATTTATATGGTCATGCTATGACACAAAGACTTCCCAGTGGAAATTTTAGATTTTTAACAAAATTTGAAATAGCTTTATTGGAAATTGCATCCGTTTCTGCTGATAGTGACGAAGGGTACATACTTGAAGTTGATATTCATTATCCTCCTAATATACATGACGGGCATTCTGATTTACCATTTGCGCCAGAAAAATTATCCGTTCCTATTCCATGTGATAGCAAAAACACAAAACTAATTGCTAATCTGTATGATAAATATAGATATGTCATCCACTATGTTCACTTACAAGAATGTTTAAAGAATGGTCTTATATTATTAAATATCCACAAAATTCTAGCATTTACTCAAAAAAAATTCTTAGAGCCATACATAAATCTTAATACAGCACTCAGACAAAAAGCTAACTCAGATTTCGAAAGAGATTTTTTCAAGAAGCAAAATAATTCAATATTTGGTAAAACGATTGAAAATAAAAGAAAACAAGTGAATGTTAAATTAGTTAATGTGTGGAAAGATGACTTTAATAAGACAAATAAAATAAAGGGGGCAGAAAAATATGTGAGCGCCCCTAATTTTAAAAATATGGCTATTATTTCAGAGAACCTTGTTGCTATTCAATTAGAGCCCGCTAAAGTTGTTTTAGATCGACCAATATACATTGGTTTTACAATACTGGAATTAGCAAAACGTCATTTGTATCAATTTCACTATTCTGTTATGAAGAAAATATATAAAGATGACATAAAACTTTGTTATACTGATACTGATAGTCTCTTGTATATAATACGTACTGATGATTTTTATAAAGACATGAAACAAAATATAAAATATTTTGATACTAGTAACTTTGAAGAAAATAATATTTATGGTATTCCGAAAGCGAATAAACAAATACCTGGCTATTTTAAGGATGAAATGGGTGGAGATGTCATTACTGAGTTTATTGGTTTGAGGGCTAAATTATACTGTATAAATAGTTTAAACAATACAATTAAAAAAGCTAAAGGAGTTAAAAAACCTGTTTCTAATAAACTCACAATTGAAAAATATAAAAATACTTTGATTAATGACATAAATCTTAGAGATACTATGTATGTCATTCGATCTAAAAATCATAAGTTGTATACACAGAAAATTAATAAATTAGTACTTAATGGAAATGATGACAAACGTCAGATAAAAAATAAAATTTATACTATGCCTTGGGGTCATCATCGTACTATGTTTTAAGCTATTATTTTTGTTATCTACTATTTACTTTCTTTTATGTTTGTAAAGTTACTTTATTATATTATTGCATAAACAATATAATCTCATGAATTATAATATTTCTTGTTTAATTTTTCATAAGATAATATTTTTGTAAAATCTAGAAATTAAGTAAATATTGTATTTTTTGTGATGAAATAAATAGGTATCTTGTATTCAAATAAATGTGTTTTATTATGTTATTTTACCACCTATGTAGTCTGACACAAAATGAAACTAGTCAAGTTGAAAATTATAATATTTATTAAACTTTCACATTCATTATTATATTCTTACATGAAAAAGACTTAAATATTATAAAAACATAATTAAAACAAAAAAATCTAAAATATTCTAATTAAATAGTAAAATTCATTAAACATTTGTTACAGCTAATAAACACACACTTGCATGTTCACAATCACAAAATAAACTTTTTCGTATTACACACATTTAATACTGCTTATTACTAATTTTCTTCACTATTTTGCCAACTAGATGCTCAGTTTCATCCAAAATATCATCATAATCATCTTTTACAAGGTACTGGATGCTTACGTCGGCGCTATCATCAACATCATTGTCAATGTCACAATTTTGTTTATTGTCTTTATCACATCTGGTAAGATCATATATATGTATTTTAATCAAATGATGGGGTTTTCCTGTCTCCTTCCGAATAATGTAAGATGAAGACTGTGTAGGAGACTTTTTTATGACCTTCTTATTAATATTAGATTTCTTTCTTTTAGGGTCTTTAGTTTCCTCAGATTTCTCTTCCGTTTTTTCATTTAAATACTCCTGATGCGCTAGTTCTGCTTCTGCGGTATAAAAAGTTTCCCTGTCTTGCGCAAAAAGAAATGGATTTCCAAGAGCGTAGGTGTTGTCTGGACAAAGATTATTCGTCTCCTGTAATAAAATAAAATCATTATAACATAATTAAACATAATAATTAAACTGTTTGTCTCTGCATCACTCAAAGGTTGACTGGTAGAAAATGCCTATAGCATTCAATCCGCCTCTGTACATTTGTGTGCTTGAAGTATTTACGTTTATTCATTTATAAACAAATAATTCAATTTAAAATGCTTCAAATAAGAATAAATTAAATACGCACCGCAAAAAAAGCACTCTCCACAGGACTATACGATGGGGAGACGGACATAATTCTGTAAAACAAAGAAAAAAAAAATTAAACATAAATTCTAATATAAAATCTAGGTATTGATGAATCTTAATTATAAAAATACTTGCCTAGAAGATTGAATTCAATTGTAATTCAGTTGTATAGGTCCTACTTATTGCAGCAATAGTAGTCAAATGAACTATGCTCCTGCTTCACTATATTGAAACTGTCTTTGGTTTGCTATGATGTGTGATAATATTATTATGTTCATAATAAAGGAATTAAGTTACTTACCATATAAGTCTTGTATATATATGAAGGTCACTAAAGAAATTAAATAATAAACAAGATGAAGTTGATCAAACAACTCATATCTCTGAACGTTAATAATATAAATTTTAGTGACTCTGCTCACCAAATCAAACACAGCATTTTACTGCCTAACACAATTCGTTGTGTAATTTGCGGCCCTTCGAACTGTGGTAAAACAAACGTGATGATCAGTTTGCTTCTGCATGAAAATGGACTGAAATTTCAGAATCTTTATCTTTACTCAAAAACAAGTTTTCAGCCAAAATATCGTTTCCTAAGCGAAGTATTAAGAAGAGTACCTCAAATAAAGTTCTACGAGTTTAATGATGATAAAGATGTAATATCTCCGAGTGAAGCTTTAACTAATTCTGTATTTATTTTTGATGATGTGGCATGTGAAAATCAAATAAATATCCGCAATTATTTTTCTATGGGTAGACATAAGCAAATCGATTGCTTCTATTTATCACAAACTTATTCAAAAATTCCGAAACAATTGTTACGTGATAATGTTAATTTTCTTATAATATTTAAACAAGACGATGTGAACTTAAAGCACATTTATGAAGAACACGTCAGCTCTGATTTATTATGGAATCAGTTTAAAGATATTTGTAAAACGGTTTGGAAAACCCCTCATAATTTTTTAATTATTAACAAAGAGTCTCCTATAAATAAGGGAAGATACAGACAGAATTTCGATACCTTTTTTTATTTCGAATGAAGTTTTATATTTATAAACGAATTTTATAGAAATAAAAGTTTAGTGCTATTCTATCCTTAGCTGAATTCAGTTGTTATAAAGGAAGATGGAGAAAACAATTAAAATGGAGTTAATGAAGTCTGTTGACACCATAAAAAATAAAATGAAACAAATGAAAAATCAAGAACATGAAATGAACATGTCACTTGATAAAATGCTAAAACCTGTAACAGATCCTCTTAAAGCCTTAGTTGGCTCAAATAGGTTTGTAAAAAATGTAAAAAATATAGAAAATACTACTCTTACTAATACTGAAGAAATTGAAACGGAGGAAAATAATACTAGTTCATCTACCAAGATCAGTGACTATTACGATCCAAAACGAAACTCTACACAACTCGTTGAACGAAATACTACAACGGAATTAGCAGATAATTTAGAAATGTCATTAGAGGGTGATGATATCTATGGTATTTATGATGGTATTTCCATACCATTTGGAATTAGAAGCGAAAACAAAACTTTATTGATGGGTAATTCAGAAATATCATTTTCTAAAATCGATAGTTTGAATAATGATACTTTAATTATGATTAAAATCGGCAACAAACCTTACAATTTAACATCTGGCCTGAAAGAGCTTTTACTTCGAAGAAAACCTGATTTAAAGTTAGTTTCGAATGAAGATAAACTTGTCTATAAGGATATGTTACATCATACAAATGCCCATAAGAGAGATTTTAATCCCAAAGGTCAAATAAAGGGTGATAAAGGTCTCAAATATCGTGAAATAATCAAACCATTATTTACCGAAACGTCAGATGATAAAATTGATTCTAAATTTGGAGGAAACTTACCAAAACTAAAAAAATATAAAAACAACACTGACTTGGTGTATTGGGATGATCCAAATGAATTGGTGGAGAGATTAAAATTATTAGTCGCTTCAAGAGATGCTGGCAATACAAATCATGATAATGAAATTCTATCTATAATTGAAGAATTAAAAGAATCTAACATAATTAAGGCATAAATACTAGCAATGATTAATATTTGTTTTAGTATTACAGACTCATTCATCATGAGCATTGGCAAAATTAGTCACTGAACAAGTTCAGAAAAAAAACAAAAATACACACCAAAAAAATATCTGCGAAATGAGTAAAGCAGATGTGGTAAATGAGATCCATAAAAATGCAAGGCTAAACTTTCCACGAAGAAATGTTGTTATGAAGGATATAGATGATTTATGGCAAGCGGACTTAATTGATATGCAATCAATTTCTAAGGAAAATAAAAACTTTAGATTTATTCTTGCTGTTATTGACACATTTTCGAAATATGCATGGATCTTTCCTTTGAAAAGTAAAAACAAAGAAATTGTATGTAACAATTTTGAGCGTTTATTGGGAAAAGGGCGTATCCCCAAAAATCTGCAAACTGATAATGGGACTGAGTTTTATAATAATAATTTCAAAAAACTTATGACGTCTTATCACATTAATCATTATTCAACTTTCTCAACAAAAAAAGCTTCAATAGTTGAGCGATTCATCAGAACACTGAAATCTAAACTGTATAAAGAATTTAGTTTAAAAGGTAGCTATAACTGGATAGATAATACCATCAACAGCGTTATAGATAAATACAATCACGCCTACCATCGGACAATTGATGAAATTCCGGCAAATGTGGATAATATTAATAAGAAACGTATATTAGAAAGATATGAAATGCTGGTAAGAAACAATAGCATCTATAAAAGTAAGTTTAAAATTGATGATTATGTGCGTATCAGTAAGTATAAAGGAACATTTGAAAAAGGATATACTCCTAACTGGTCGACAGAAATATTTAAAATTCGAAAAATACAAAACACAACTCCTATCACATACTTACTTGAAGATTCAATCAGAGGTCGACCTATTTTAGGAGCATTTTATGTACAAGAGCTACAAAAGGCAAAACATTCTAATGTATATCTGGTTGAAAAAGTTCTTAGAAGAAAAGGAAACAGGGTTTTGGTAAAATGGTTAGGTTTGCCGTCTGCTGAAAACAGCTGGATTGATAAGTCAAATATATTATAAAAATTATATATTTATAAAGTATTCAATCCATAATTGATCAGTCTTATGATGTGTATTGGAGAGCGTAGTCTTCTCAATTGGCTTATAAATCATTTACCATTTGAATTACACTTACCAGGATACAATTATTGTGGTCCTGGTACTAAATTGATTAAGAGAATTACACATGGAGATAAGGGTATAAATAAATTAGACGAATATTGTAAAGAGCACGATATTGCTTATCATAAATCGTCAACTTTAAAGGATCGACATATAGCAGATTTAGTTTTGTTAAAAATGTCAAAAAAGCGGGCAGTTGCGTCTGATGCAAGTGTCGGTGAAAAATTCGCAGCACATTTAGTAAGCAAAGCTATGTTAACAAAAATTAAAACGGGTGCTGGCCTAAAAAATCGTGGTCATAATAAAAAGTCTTCAAAGAAAATTACGTCTGGCAATGGTATTAAAAATAAATTAAAACATGTAATTACTAAAACGAAAAGACATATACAGAAATTAAGACCAAAAGGCAAGAAAATGGCAATAGAATTGGCTATGGCTGCTGCAAGAGAATTAGTTGATGATTCATCAATAAAACTTCCTCGCATTATTCCAATACCAAAAACTGGAGGATTTTTGCCTTTGATTCCTATTTTTGCGGGATTGTCGGCTGCTGGAGCCTTGGCAGGTGGTGCAGCTGGTATTGCTAAAACTATTAATGAATTCAAGATGGCTAAAAAACGTTTTACAGAAATGAAGAGACACAATGAAAAAATAGAAGCTCTTCGTATCGGAAATGGATTACATCTTAAACCCCATAAAAATGGACTTGGAATTTTTGTATCGAAAGAAAAAAACTAAAATATCGGCTACCCAAACGAGCTTTATCTAACTTTGACATTTTGAAGTATGGGAATAATATTCCCTATTTTCGAGGTGTCTTTATGAGAGATGAGCTGCCTAAAGAACCTTTAAAAAAAGAATGTGGAGTTATTAATTTAGATAGTTCTAAAAATCCTGGTTCTCATTGGGTAGCCTATGCAAAATATGATGATTATATCGAATACTTTGACAGTTACGGAAATCTTAAACCCCCAAAGGAGTTTATAAAATACATAGGTTCCAAAGTTCACTATAATTATGATAATATACAACGCGATCATCCTTTCAATTGCGGACATCTCTGTTTAACCTTCTTAAAGAAGTTTTGGTGTAGTCAAAGAATAAAATAAGCAGGATCTTTCAGGAGCGTTCAGTATACAAGCATGTCTATTACGGTTACCATCTCTGGAAATAAATCAGAATTGGTTTCATACTTTCAACCGCCTCTGCATTTATCTGATCAATATGAGTGTGGTTTATTATACTTTACAGTATTAAATTCAATACCAAATCTTTGCGTTAACGATAGCGTCCCGCCTGTGATCAGAATCGAATGTGATCTAGTGCACGGTTCATATTCCAACGGATTACCAACTCATATTATTCATGAATTTGTGTCAAATACTGATACAGGTCATCGGTACATAGAAATACCACAAAACATTATTTATTTTCCTGTGAACAAAAATACAATTTCATCTATATTTGTTAAGATTGTTGATCAATTTGGTAACTGTATTAACTTTGGAGAAGAACATATTCAACTACGACTTCATTTAAGAAAAACACAATGATATTGTTTTATAAAAACCCTACCGTCAACATAAAGCATCCTATTTCTTATACAACCACCAAGGTGCAAAGACGTAAGAATAAGCTTAAAAAATTGATCAAAACTAATAAAGATTTTCTTAAAGCTCTTGGTTTTAAACTATGAATATGCTACAAATTACTGAATCACCACACTTCGATACCTCGATTGAAAGCTATGAAGTACATTCTTACAATCCTTATAATAACAGTTTTAGAGAAAACGATGAAATCAGAATTCCCATACACCAGCAAGATACATACGTGTTACCGTCAGCCAGTTCAATTTATGTCGAAGGCCAGGCAAAGTTCTTCGACAAAGATGGAAAAGCAATTAAGAAAAATATTACGTTCAGTAACAACCCTATTATGTTTTTGTTTCAAGATATCAGATACGAAATGAATGGTATTGAAATAGATCGTATTAAAAATTCTGGAATAACATCAACAATAAAGTCATACGTTTCAATGAATGATGGAGAAAATAAGGTTGCTGCTTTGTGGGGTTGGAATATAGGCGGAATTAAAAACGATGGATATTTTAGTGCTATTGTACCTCTTAATAAGATTTTAGGATTTGCTGAGGATTACAGCAAAATTGTGATAAATTGTAAACATGAACTTATACTGAATAGGAGTAACTCTAACTTAAACAGTATCTTAGTAACTGATGATGTTGCACATTTTCAAATAGATATACAAAAAGTACAATGGCGTGTACCGCATATAAAAGTATCAGATCGTGAACGGTTGACTCTCCTTAAACATTTAGAAAGAGATAAACCTATTCAAATGGCGTTTAGAAATTGGGATTTATATGAGTATCCTTTACTCCCTAAAACCACAAAACATTCTTGGTCAGTTAAGACTGCATCACAATTAGAGAAACCGCGATATTTAATATTTTGTTTACAAACTAATAGAAAAAATAATAAAACCAAAGATAGTTCACTGTTCGATCACTGTGGAGTTACAAACATAACACTATTTTTGAATTCACAGTATTATCCGTATGAGCCTCTTTGTTTAAATTTTACCGAGAACAAATACAATATATTATACGAAATGTATGTGAAATTTCGTCAGTCGTATTACAACTGCCCTGCGGACCCCTTGCTTAATTTAGCTGATTTTAAGGAGAAGGCACCTCTCTTTATTATAGACTGTTCAAGACAAAACGATAGTTTAAAGACAGGTCCCGTAGATGTGCGTCTTGAGATTGAATGCTTAGCACCAATACCAGATAACACAACTGGATATTGCTTAATTATTAACGATCGACTTGTGGAATATAAACCTTTGAGCAACATAGTGCGCAGGTTATCATGACTGCTATTGTAGATGTTCAGGGTTTTAAAACAGAAGCAAATGAATTTATTGTAAAAGAAATTGCTGTATTTTATAGTAAAAAAATTCAGGTGTTGTTAATTAGACCGCCATTTCCATTTTACAATTTGACGAGATCAGAAAGACGTCAAGTTAGTTGGATTGAACGTAATAGAAAGATATACTGGGGTGAAGGAGTTGTGCCTTATTCAAGTTATCAGACGTTGATTGTAGATATTTTAAGAAATAAATATGTTTACACTAAAGGAATTGAAAAAATGTTATGGTTAAAAGACATTCTAAATAATGATAATGTAAATAATTTAGAAGATAAAGGTTGTCCTAGTTTATTAAGTTTGCACAAAAAATATGAACATTCTCATGAACTGTATAGTTGTATTTATCATGACTCAATATGTGCTTTAAAAAATGTTTTATGTTTAAATAAATGGTGCTTTGATAATAAAATTTTGTAAAAAATATTTTACTATTTTATTTATTAAATTTAGCATCCCATCTCCCAGCCATCCCTCCGACTCATCCAGGTTTACTTGTTTGTTTATAAGTTGCTAGCAACGTCTATGTGACTTCATTATACTTTCATAAACATCAGTATCAAGAACTCCAGCGTACAAAATATGTCTCAAAATAAATACAATCCTCGATATGACACATATCATAGATATAAAGTGCGCTTATTTTCATTCAACCATTATTGGGCGACGGCTGATTCAAAGAAAGCCGTGGTAACGGAAATGGCTGATGCTGGATTCTTTTATTGCGGAAATAGTATAAATGATAAATCAGCATGTTTTTCATGTGGAGGTGTTATCGAAGATTGGGAGTATTACGATGATCCTTGGATGCAACATGCTATATTTTT
Source organism: Agrochola lychnidis (assembly GCA_963680765.1). Classification (NCBI taxonomy): domain Eukaryota; kingdom Metazoa; phylum Arthropoda; class Insecta; order Lepidoptera; family Noctuidae; genus Agrochola; species Agrochola lychnidis. The sequence goes on from OY796867.1 coordinate 118,119, forward strand.
TCCTGATTGCTTTTATTTAAATGCTGTAAAAGGAACAGAATATGTTGACAAATCAAAACGCCTATTTTTAAAAGAAACAAAGGTATAAAGTTATATATCTGATTCAGAAGACATTATTATGCTACCAAATTCTACTGGAAGATGAAAAATCTTTTTATTTAAATCAGATTGAAAGAAATTTCAATTCTAATCAGTGAAAAGTGATATCTGACGTTGAATAGATAAAATGTGTGGAGAATCTGGGTTCTAGATCACATTCTGATGTTTGGAGAATTGGGGGTTCTGGATCACATTCTGATGTGTGGAAAATTGGGGTTTCTGGATCACATTCTGATGTGTGGAGAATTGGGGGTTCTGAATCACATTCTGATGTGTGGAAAATTGGGGTTTCTGGATCATATTCTGATGTGTGGAAAATTGGGGGTTCTGGATCACATTCCGAGCGGAGCGAGGAAGAAGTGATACAGAACCCCCAATTCTACCCTACTTTTATTTACTTTGAAAATATAATATTATATACATATTTGTAATGTGCTCGTCAAGACCTTTCTTTTGATACCAAACATGTCATGATCATCCCATTTAAATTTTTTTCGAGGTTAGAAATTTACGTGTAAAGTCCACCAAATTAAATTTAGGGAAAAATTATATAGCCTATGTCACCCGGACCATTATTACGAATCTATTGATACCTCATTCACCAAAATAGGTTCAGTAGTTTAGGCGCTACGGTGGAACACACGTAAAAACAAACATACAAACATACATACATAGACTGCTAAAATCATAACCCTTCCTTTTGGCTTTGCCGTAGTCGGGTAAAAATGGTTACGAGAACGATTTAAATTTCGTTCTTCTTCAAAAACGTTTTTAACGTTCCGTTCGTATGTAACCGAAACAAATCGTTTCTTAGGTTTTTAAGACAAAACCGTTTCGAAAAATATACCTACCGTATCCGAGAGCCCTGTTTCCGCCAATGACGGCGAGACCTATTACCTAATGTATCATCTTTATATTTATAGGTTCCTTACCGACCCTGACGACCCCATTACCCTTCTCCAGGAGAGCAGTAGGGAAACCAGCACAGTGTACAAAAACAGACGCCTCCCGGCATTCCGACCTCGCCGCCGAGGACCTTTGCAATCGCGACCGCGTCCCCGAGTAAATAAATTATACTCCCCCCGACCCTTGCTCGATAACGAGGTGCCAGTAGTTGTTGCAGCTGAGCACGTAGCTTTAAATACCCCGCATAATAATCATGATGAAAATCCAAGTTTGATCCAGTCTGTCCCATCTTGCTGTCCTCCCTCCGGTTGACGCCCTAAGCCGAGGTTCGTACCCCACAGGGGGTGCCCTTAGCGAGCGTTCACCTAGTTTTAATTAGCATAGTTGAATAACCCCTGGCTGGAGGTTTCAAGTGTAGTAGCTTAAGGCACCCACAGGAAAGCCCGGTTAAGTAGTTATGATCTCAGAGGTCAACTATGAGATGCCCTAACTAAAAAAAAAAACATGTGTGCAATTCACACGTAGTAGAAGTGAAACCTTCAAAAATGTTGGCTTCAAGATAATGAGAATGAGTGTAGGGGTTACGAACTACGAAGCCGAGCACAAAGAGAACCACGAATATAAGAAACAATGTATAATGCTTCCTATCTCATTTTCTCCCACGTTAAATCTTATGAATTTACTAGTTTCTGCCCGCGACTTCGTCCGCGTGGAATAGTTACTTTGGGCTAACGCTAACTTTAACCCGCGGCTTCGTTTACGTAAAAGGTGAAAATATATTTTTAAATAATACGTACGTTAAGGAGCTATTTTAGGTACCTACATCACGCTTTTATCAGTAAAAGTGGAATTTTAAGACGCAGATATATGACAGTGACCTGGAATGGTTAGCTTGCATGTTCTGTTCTGTACTGAGCTCACGCAACACGTCGTACGTCTAGCCAGTAATAGGACTCGCCCATCAAGGAGCGCTGCCCCAAATTAGACGCATTATTAATTTATTACACGTAAAACAAAAGGTATTTTAATAAAAGACGTATACTAAAAGATCCGTAATTCAATTATCTTTAAAATGGTGAAGTTTTCAGAAAAATACGCTTGATAAATTTTGCGTCATTCTCAGTTTTTTATCCGCGTTAGACATAACTTTACAAATTAATTTCACTATGTAATTTAAACATAATCAAAAATATGCCTATATTAAAATATTAAAAAAATGCTCTAATTTAACATATATTTTTTCCAAATCATTAACACTACTCGTTAAGACGTAATCTTCAGTATAAAATCATTAAAAGTCAGTTATCGTCCCCTTTAAACGTTAGGTTTTTTTTTTAAATTGGCATCTCGCAGTTTTTGACCACTAAGGTCTTGGCTGCTTAACCGGATTTTCCTGTGGGTACCATAAGCTATTACACTTAGAGCCTCCAGCCAGGAGCTTTTTATACTATACTAAATTAAAATTAAGCGAATGCTCGCTAAGGGCACCCCCTGTGGGGTACAAACCTCGGCTTAGGGCATCTCTGGTGGGAGGACAGCAAGAAGGGACAGGCTGGATCAAACTTGGATTTTCATCATGATTATTATGCGGGGTATTTAAAGCTACGTGCTCAGCTGCAACAACTGCTGGCACCTCGTTTTCGAGCAAGGGTCGGGGGGAGTTTCATTGACTCGGGGACACGGTCGCGATCGCAAAGGACCTCGGCGGCGAGGTCGGAATGAAAACTTTAGGTAAAAGTACTGGGTCTTATAATCTTATATCACGCCCTTTCCCCTCATGCACATCATAAATGCGCGCGCAGTACTTGATCATTATTTTGCTGCGATGTTATTTTAAAACTGCGATATCTCCTAAGATATTCATTGAAATCGAATGATGTGAAGGGCAATTTTGTTTTAAATTAAATACTTGTGATGAATAAATAACGTATTTATTTGGATAAGGATTAATATCATGTTTGTAAAAACACCTTCGCAAATAATGCATTATTTTAGAACAAATTTGGTTAGCATAAAAAGATTATAGTGAGCCAACCTTAAAAGATGGACATATGCTGTCGCGGATTTTTTTTTAGAACTTTTAAAGGGGAACAATTCTGTGATACATGATTTTTGCGAAACTTTAACCGTTTACGCAGCGCACGCAGCGGAAGCTCTCAAAAGGAAAAATAAAACCCCCCGATTTTGAAACATTCTTCATTGGTGCTCCGCTCCTATTGGTCTTAGCGTGATGATATTTAGCCTATAGCCTTCCACTGGTGAAACTTTTGTCTGTCCCCGCCTGCGATACCAAAATCCTATGGATTCTACCTAATGCTTGTTTTTCTCTTTTCAGTTATGAGTTTTTGCAGTCGGGTTTTTGTTTTTTTAATAATTTGTTTTATTTCAAACTTTTTTTAGTTTTATTTTACTGGCGAAATGTGGGTGTCCTATAGGTACAGCTCTGCCTAACCCTTCGGAGATTACAGGCGTGATGTTGTTTTATGTTATGTGTTAGTTTTATTAATATGTATATATATATTCCCTTTTTTTTTGTATTTGCAGATGCAATATATAAATATTAAATAGCCTATGTCACTTCCACTATTAAGACGAACCTTACGACACCTCATATGTTAAAATCCATCAAAGTTTAAGCTACAGAGCGTGCCAAAGAAATAGACATACATACACACATACATACATGCATACATACATACTCTCGAAAAACATTACCCTCCTTCTGGGGCAGTCGGGTAATTACATCTCCGCAGTCAAGGTCATACTACTTACGAACCAAGAACACCCCCACAACTATGCATTCAAGTATTTTTTGAAACTCTCATCCGGACTGTCCTTACAACGATGTAGTATGGTTACATTACATTGCAAAAAAGCCTCGTCTCTGAATTTACGACTAGAAATTTTTATATGGTGTTGTCCTAAAACTAAAATAACACAATTATTTAAATTAAATAAAAGTGTGGTTACTACAATTAAAAGTAATTCAAACTTTCGATAGAGATTAATGATAATTTTATTTCGATTAAAATAGGTAGGTACGTTACTTACTTCAGTAATCTATTTTTTGCCAGTGTAAGGCGTTTCTTTTTAAATAATTTCGATTTACCACACATTTATAGCATGAAATAAGCGAATAAAATTGCTCCGAGCGTTAGCGTCTACCCCTACCCGTGAGAGTGGTCAGCGATGCACTGCCGCCCGTCGCCCGCAAGAGGGTTTTAACACGCAAAAACTTTATTCGAAAAAAAAAAGCGGCCAAGTGCGAGTCGTACTCGCCCATGAAGGGTTCCGTAGCAGCAAGTAACATTGAATGAAAGGTAAATTGCGGTTTACGGTTTATGACGTATTAAAAAAAAACTACTTGCTAGATCTCGTTCAAACCAATTTTCGGTGGAAGTTTACATGGTAATGTACATCATATATTTTTTTTAGTTTTATCATTCTCTTATTTTAGAAGTTACACACATTTTACCACTTTGGAAGTGTCTCTCGCGCAAACTATTCAGTTTAGAAAAAAATGATATTAGAAACCTCAATATCATTTTTAAAGACCTATCCATAGATACCCCACACGTATGAGATTGATGAAAAAATTTTTTTTGAGTTTCAGTTCTAAGTATGGGGAACTCCAAAATTATTTGTTTTTTTTCTATTTTTGTGTGAAAATCTTAATGCGGTTCACAGAATACATGTACTTACCAAGTTTCAACAGCATAGCTCTTATAGTTTCGGAAAAAAGTGGCTGTGACATACGGACGGACAGACAGACAGACAGACAGACAGACATGACGAATCTATAAGGATTCCGTTTTTTGCCATTTGGCAACGGAACCCTAACAACCCACATTGATTTATCAATCACAATACAAATAAAAGCCGTATACTAAATTTTGTGTAATTAAATTGCCTTTTAGATGGTGAAAGTTTCATGAAAATGCCTGATAGTTTTTGCGTTATTATCGTTTTTAGGGTTCCGTAGTAAACAAGGAACCCTTATAGTTTCGTCATGTCCGTCTGTCCGCGGTCTAGCTCCGAGACCCTTCGTACTAGAAAGCTGTAATTTGGCATAGGTATACATATTAATTACGCCGACAAAGTGGTAAAACAAAATTATGAAAAAAAATTTTTTTTAGGTTACCTCATGCACGTAAAGTGGTGATGTTTTTTTTTTGTTTTTGTTACCCATGGTGAGGGGTATCATTGGAAAGGTCCTTCAAAAACATTGTGAGTTTATGAAAACCATTTTTGGATTCAGGGATCCGTTTGCGAAATATTAAGCTTTAAAGTGCTAATTTTTGTTAGAGTCAAGTGTGCCCCCCCCCCCCCTACCGGCTTAATGGTTGGTTTTGGGTGTGTGAAAAAAATCACAACAGTAGTTTATATAACGAAATTAAAAGGAAAACTATCACAGCTAAGTAGGCTCTACAAGTTAACGAGTAATAATTGACAAACTTAACTTTGCAGTTGCAAAAACATGTATTACCATACATTCCGTATGGAGGAACATATTTTTCAACTACAAAGTTGTTTGTTTTTGGGATAAATTCATCCCAACTACGGAACCCTTCATTGTGCGTGGTCTGACACGCACTTGGCCGGTTTTTTGTCCGCGTTAGACATGACAAATTAAATGTTATAAAAATATTATTTGAATTATTCGTATATCAAATTACGAAGAAAATTGTCTAGTATAACATATTTTTTTTTTCAAAGAAATAAGACAAGTCGTTTAGATGTGATGTCCAATTTAAAATCATTAGAAGTCGTATATCTGCGCCTTCAGGGATCACGACAGGAAATACATAGGTAGGTACGCAGTGCGAACAGCAAAACGTTTGACTATCGTATTGATGTTCGCACTACTGTGTCTATGTATTTACTATCGGCGATAGTCGAACGGGGAACCTGCTGCCTGCTGCCTGATAGTCTCCCAATCGCAGTATCTCAAGTAGCCTGTCAGGCGGCTTGTCGCTGTGGAACAGTGGGGGGACGTCACGCAGTAACACAAGAACACACTATCATGCTATAGTACATTTATTTATTTGAACAGTACCGGGCGCTTTGTGGCGCTCCAGGAATACTGACACTAATCACTCTCGTTAACAATATGTGTAAATATAATATTAGTCTAATGAGGACAAAGTTTTGGTTCGAAGATTAGGTGCTACTCAAATAAAATTATATTTAATTTGAGTAGGTAAACACCTATGGTACTTATTACCTAAACTATTAATAATTTAAATAAATAAAATAAACAATCATTAACAAACTGTAAACACATTTAACATTAGAAAATTGATTTACATAATAAAATGAACAGATGGACGTTGCGTCTGTTGAAAGTATTAAGCTCAAAGAGCGACCACACTCCTACGGTGACATCATCGGAAAGCCCGCTCGGACGGTATCACCAACAAGGTGTATAAACTCGCATTTGTTTACATGTTATGTTTTTGATGGGATTAGAGTAAACTCACGGCTGTATGCCCCCGACGCGACGGGGTAAGTGAGAACCAGTACCCTAATTGTGTAAAACACGATCAATCACAATCTGTTTCATTCTAAAGATTCAACAACATTCATTGCGTTATTTACGTTGTTGAGCAGACAAATTTTTCGAACCTATTTATAAGCAATATAGCAACATATGAAGCAATGGATTAAAAATATCCTTCAAAATTATTCAGATTATAATTGATCGTGTGTTACGCAATTAGGATGCTGGTGTACCTATAGTTTGTAAAGTCGACTTCTAGGCTAGTTGTTACTGTGACAGTAAGAAAAAAAAAGTATGACTTTTGTTTTGTAGAATGCTTGTGAGCTAAAAATATAAAAACTTATTACAGTTATTACACACGTTTTATTCAATAATATTTTTGCGAAATAATTGTGTGAAAATAAAATCATTGGTCACAAATTTCATTAAAAAAAATGCCCAACGCGCCCAAAGAAGTTTTCACTTCAAAATGTAGTTCTACAATTTTCCGCGGGCCTCTCGTGGTGCGCACTGTTCATCCAAATTACAAACAACACCTTTTAATTACTGGTGTCGCTCGGAGGGGTCGGTTTTGCTCTCGACCGTCAAGCCCCGGTGACGCCTCCGGCCGACAGCGCGCGACGCCTAGAGATGCCACCGTTAAAATATTACTTTTGCATGAAGTATGGAACTAAATCGATGGATATTATTTTTCCTACACTGGCAAGAATATTTGTAAGCCATAGACAACAAAAGTTACTAAACATTTGTGCCCAACACTGCAAAAAAAAAATATGAACGCGTCCTTTTTCTATTGATATTCTGTGGTTTTATAGTGGTGAGTCGTGTCGTTGTTTATTTATTGTGAGTTTATTGTGACGGATTTTTCGAGCAAAACTTATTCATCGGTTTCTCAAAAACGGTCAACTAGCCTACTATTGTACATTTGACAACAATACTACACTATTGAAAATATCTAACTGTCACATAGACAAATAGACCTTGTCGTTCTATGACATGAAAATGTCATTTTACCGTGGGGCGGGAAATCAATAACGTCTGCTCTGTTTGAATCCCACGCAATATCCATCAACCATGCAGGAATCAACTCTACGGAAACCAGTGGCTCATCGCCCATCGCGGGTCAGTCGCTGTGGGTACTCTGCGGGTGCCATCACATAAACGCATGAAGATCGCGCTTTGGATCATTTAGATTATCCAAAGTACAAACATCTTTTATGGGGTACTATGTTAAATGTTACAACAAAATACCTTGTGATATATTACAGTTAACTGAAAGAAAATTTAAAACTCACATTAAAAGTACTCTTTGTAAACAAGCATATTACAAATTAGAGGATTATATTCTAGATAAGAATGCTTGGAAGCATGCTGGTCTAGCTGCATAGGACAATTTAGAGTCTAGACAAAATCAAACTGGTTGCTAATTTAATTGTGTAATTAAATATTATAACATTATTGTTATCTTTTTTACATTCTGTGATTACTCACACACTGACTAATTAGTATCACTTGTAATTTTTTTAGGAATATCGTATAGGTACCTACTTTTACAATGCTTGTAAATATGTGAACACCATGTATCCATTACATAATTATTATTTTTTCTGTCATTGCTTCATTTTTAATTATTTTTACCTATTGTGGTATAGTAATATTATTCCAGGTGCATCGTCTTCACATATAATTATATAATCAATGTATACAAAATATTGTAAAACATTTTAAAAGAGTAACGGTGGAGTTTCTTGCCCATTCTTCTCCATACGAAAACTACGTTTTGGAAGGGGCGACTAGAATCAATTCTATTTTTTTTGTTTTTAACATTCAAAAGTGCCTTTTTGTGCCTAATTGAAATAAATTATTTGACTTTGACTTTAAAGAGACCACGTGTTGTAAACGTGTTTTGTTCATCAATGAGCTTTTTCGTTCTTTGAGCTTAACATGACGTCAGTCAACGTGTTGCCAAAATACCTACATGTTCACTAGCGCCAGCCGCGCGTGGCGCTAGTATTGCAGCCTTACTGTGCGTTCGCACTGGCGAAACATTCACATAAAAACATGTTGAAATCCATGTTTTCTGTCAATGTATCGACTCGCGTTCGCATTGTCACTCAACTTGTTGACGCAAAACATGTTTGACGTTTCTTATCATTTGACATGTTTCGCCACACGTTTTTACAAACCAGTTTCGTATCAAAATGTATCTGTATGAATCTAGCAACATATTGTAAGATTTGTTTTGACATTTCATGCCGACTTTTATGTTCTGTGAATCCTAATGATGTTAACAGTGATTTATTTGTGGCCAAATCGTAGCGAAGGCAAAATTACTTATAAAGGAGATGTCCGCTTTTTGTAGGGACGTTGGTTTTTTATTCCGAGAAAAATCTAACCAGCATGAAACTACGTCTAAATAAAAACGACAAAATATGGAACTAGGAACCACTGAAATAATATTTTTAGATCCCTCCATTTAAGAGAAAAATTATAAACTATTTAAAGTACAAATATTTTATTTGTTGATGGCAACTATGACAAATATGATATAAATTGACACATAGTACAATCATTACCGTCAATCAATTGACAGTGATGACAGTAACATGTGTCAATTTTGACAAGTTTACTATTTGAATATGTCAATATGACATAAATTGACACATAGTACTGACATTACTGTCAATGAATTGACAGTAATGACAGTAACATGTGTCAGTTTTGACAAGTTTACTATTTTATGGGGTATGTTCACTATATTATCCTAGATAATTAGAAAGGTTTGTTCGTTTTAGGAGTAAATTCTTACTAAAATAAAAAACGATTTTTCTCAAAATTGGAGGTCTTTAAAAATGTATGATATAGTTAGAACTACTAGTTTTTGGAATGTCTATCCAAATATATTTAACTTATTCTGGTTAGAATTATTGAATAATAAAAAACCATTTTAGGACATGTCCTTTACTTACTAAACAAAGTCAAAAATATTGCAACGTTTATTAACTGGGTAATGGTGCCGGTTCTCTTGTCACAAATGCCTCTAACTAGACTAAAAATCACCAAAATATCGTTTATTCTAGTCAAACGACGATTTCCCATTTTGAAATAGACTAAAGTGACACAACTTGACTATATTTTAGTTTGAGAGTACTAAGATGGCACTGGTGCCGATTCCCTTGTTCACAAACTAAACTAAATTTAAGTTCAGCGCATCTTTTTCTTTCTATTTCATTAAGAAAAGGACAGAAGATAAATTTTAGTTTAGTCCTGTCAAATTAATCAGCGCTTGACGTAAATTGACGTACTTTTAGTCGGCAAGTTCTTAATCACGTCTAAACTTGTATGGAGAGTGACAGGCGATGATTAATTTGTGTCACTTTAGTCTATGTATGAGGATATTCCATGTATGAGGATATTCCATGTATGAGGATATTTCCAGAGCCATGCATGGCTCTAAAACTCACTTCACCGTTGTCATGGGGGACTTCAACGCGAAACTGGGCAAACGAAACGATGATGAGCTGCGAGTGGGGCAATTTGGAGTTGGACGTCGAAACCACAGGGGTCACCTACTGGCCAGTTTTATGGAGAAGGAAGGCCTCTTTATGATGAATTCCTTCTTTAGAAAACGTGAGCACAGAAAGTGGACCTGGCAGAGCCCTGATGGTGCAACAAAAAATGAGATTGATTTCATTATGTCGACGAAGAGGCAAGTATTCAATGATGTCTCTGTGATCAACGCGGTGAAAACCGGAAGTGATCACCGTATGGTAAGAGACACATTGAACTTGAATATCAAGCTGGAAAGATCTCGACTGATGAAGTCTACGCTCCGCCCAGCACCGATCCAGGTCCAAAACCCCGAGAGCTTTCAGCTCGAACTTCAGAATCGTTTCGAGTGCCTAGGGAGCTCCGTGGACGATTATAACGATGGGTTCGTGGAAACTGTCCATACGGTTGGTTCCAAGTTTTTCAAGACCCGTCGTACAAATCGAAACAAGAGGCGGTCTGATGCTACTTTACAGCTCATGGAGGAGAGGCGCGAGATGATTCTGCAGTCTTCAGACGATGCGCTTAAATACCGGCGGCTCAATAGACAGATCTCTAAGTCCTTAAAAAGCGACCTTCGACTCTATAATACGAACCGTATTAAGGACGCAATAGAGCAGAATAAGGGCTCCAAGGTATTTGCTAGAGATCTATCTATTGGACAGAGCCAGCTTGCGAAACTGAAGACCAATAATGGCAGAATCGTATCCGCCAAACCTGAGCTGTTGAGAGAGATCGAGAGTTTCTATGGACAGTTATACACGTCAACCAGTAACCCCGTTACGAATCTAGCAAACGACCCAAGAGCTAGATTGACCCGACACTATACCGAAGACATCCCGGACGTCAGCTTGTACGAGATTAGGATGGCTCTGAAGCAACTTAAAAACAACAAGGCGCCGGGTGATGACGGAATTACGGCTGAACTCCTGAAGGCCGGTGGAAAACCTGTTTTTAAGGCCCTCCAGAAGCTTTTCGATTCCGTCATACTCGAGGGTCAAACGCCACAGGCATGGAACAGAGGTGTGGCGGTACTCTTCTTTAAAAAGGGCGACAATGCCCTGCTTAAGAATTATAGGCCCATCACACTTCTGAGCCATGTCTACAAGCTGTTTTCAAGAGTTATCACGAACCGTCTCGCGCGCAGGTTTGACGACTTCCAGCCTCCCGAACAAGCCGGATTCCGTAAAGGCTTTAGCACCGTAGACCACATACATACGCTACGGCAGGTTATACAGAAGACCGAAGAGTATAACCAGCCTCTCTGCTTAGCGTTTGTGGACTACGAGAAAGCCTTCGATTCGATCGAGACATGGGCTGTGCTGCAGTCTCTTCAACGGTGCCAGATCGACTATCGGTACATCGAGGTGCTAAAGTGTCTGTACAAAAACGCCACTATGTCAGTTCGACTCCAGGACCAGACTTCGAAACCTATCCTTCTGCAGCGAGGTGTGAGACAGGGAGACGTTATCTCTCCGAAACTGTTCACCGCTGCACTGGAGGATGTCTTCAAGGTTCTGGATTGGAAAGGGCTAGGCATCAACATCAATGGCGAGTATATCACTAACCTTCGGTTTGCCGACGACATAGTTATCATGGCTGAGACCATGGAGAAACTCAGTACAATGCTCGATGACCTCAGTAGAGCCTCCGAAAGAGTGGGTCTTAAAATGAACATGGACAAGACAAAAGTCATGTCAAATGCCCATGTGTCACCCACTCCCATGAAGATCGGAGACGCTACGCTCGAAGTTGTGGACGAGTATGTTTACCTAGGACAAATTGTCCAGCTAGGTAGGTCCAACTTCGAGAAAGAGGTCAATCGTCGAATCCGACACGGCTGGGCAGCGTTCGGGAAGCTACGCAATATCTTTTCGTCCCACATACCACAGTGTCTCAAGACGAAAGTCTTTGACCAGTGCGTGTTGCCAGTGATGACCTATGGTACTGAAACGTGGTCGCTCACAATGGGCCTTATCAGAAGGCTTAAAGTCACCCAAAGGGAAATGGAGAGGGCTATGCTTGGAGTTTCCCTACGTGATCGAATCAGAAATGAAGAGATCCGCAGGAGAACCAAGGTAACCGACATAGCCCAAAGAATTGCCAAACTTAAGTGGCAATGGGCAGGGCACATTGCTCGCAGAACGGATGGCCGATGGGGTCGAAAGGTTCTGGAGTGGCGACCACGTACCGGAAGACTTAGCGTTGGAAGGCCTCCCACAAGATGGACCGATGACCTTGTGAAGGCCGCAGGAATCCGCTGGATGCGGAAAGCACAGAATCGGTCGAAGTGGCGGTGCTTGGGGGAGGCCTATGTCCAGCAGTGGACGTTTTTCGGCTGAAATTATGAAAATGATGAATGAGAGATTAATTTAGTGAAAATGGCAGTTTCGCTATTCTGAATTTGACATTTTCGCCAAAAATTTTGATTGTCTAACTAAATCTGACTATTTCTAGTCGCGATTAAGGCTCCGTGCCGCCGCACCGCACGAAATCACTGATTTTGATCAATTTTGTTTATTCGTTGTGAGAAAGGGGACGAGAATTTAAACAAAATTATTTGTGATTTGAAAAGTCCAATTCTTCGTCTTGTACATAGGGGAAAGGGATTTTTGAAATAAATTAAGGATTCGTGGGAAATCACTAAAATTCGCAACAAGTTTTCCAAAAAATGACGCGAGACTGACGTTTGATCGTTTCGTTAGAAGAAACTGCTTTTGATGTTGAAAATTAAAAAATATCATCAACATCATTATATGGTCTACTTGTACATAGGGGAACCACTTTTTTCAACTTTCATACAAAATAAAGCAGAAAAAAAATGTTGAATTAACGTAACTTTCTCAAAACTTCAAGCCAAATAAATATTTTTTTCTAATACTTAGAAACACTTTTAAGAAATTTTAAAAATTATATATTAATTTTAAGTTAATTGTTTAATAGAATCTAAATTTTATTTTATAAATAAACAATTACTTCATTACGTAAATAAATGGCAAAGTGAACTATATAAACGATCGCGGAAAATCTATTCCGTCAGTAGCGAACGGGCCTTCCCAGCGTGAGGACGTATCACTTTGCGTCGCAGCACGCACACACGCACGTACGTGTCCGATGTTAAGGCTCCTGGCCGTGACTTCACTCGACAGAGTTTAGGTAAATTCTTGCGATGCTATGTTTGTGTGCACCGTTCACGCACACACGCCTAAACATCGAGCGTAGTGATCGCTTAAACAGTTTTGATCCTATAGACGGTATTTTGTTAAGTTACGTAGGTACGCTTATGAAATAAGTCTGGAATGTTTGTGTATATTCGTTTAGTATATTTATAACAATTCTGTTTTATATGGAATTTTATACTTTTTGTATGGAAAACATGAAAAATTATTACCTACATGTTGAGTTTTATGGGTTTATGGGTTTCATAAAGGGGGTCGAAATTTTCATTATTTTTGCGATAAGACACAATTTTCGAGATATAAGCAAAAGAACAGAAAAAAGATTAAGTACAGTTTTTGCAACTGAATGAGTTATTAATTTAGTGAAAATGAAAAATTCGCTATTGGTGCCGATTCTCTTGTATACCGAACTAAACTTACTAAACTATCACTAAAATTCCTTAATTTTGACTATGAGAATCTCAAAGCTATTCTGCAAAATAAATTCTCTAAATTTAAAAATAATTTTGACACATCTAAATCGAATTTGACAACCGCGACTCCACACGTGATACCTAACCACGTGAATCTTTTTAGAGCCGGAGGCGCGCAGGGGGGGCAGCCTCGACGTGTTTTATATGGATTTTTCACTTTTTGTGTGGAAAATAAGAAAAAATATTACCTACATGTAGAGTGTTAGAGGTTTAAGGGTTTTTTAAAGGGTGTCGAAATTTTCATTATTTTTGCGATTGGACACACCGTTTTCGAGATATAAGCAAAAGAAAAAAAAAAGATTCAGTACTGTTTTTGCATGTGAAATCGAGGTGTTGGTGTGAATTTAAAGTTCATGACAATCAATTTTATTCCACACGTTTTTAATCGCGAAAAATAGTCAGATTCGGTTAGAAAATCTAAATTTTAAGTGAAAAACGTCAAATTCAGAATAGTAAAGTTGCTTTTTTCACTAAATGAAAATCTCAGTTCCATCTTAGTGCTGTCAAATTAAAATCTAGTTAAGTTGTGTCACTTTAGTCTATTTCAGAATGGGAAATCGATTGCCCATTCTGAAATAGATTAAAGTGACACAACTTAACTATATTTTAGTTTGACTGCACTAAGATGGCACTGAGATATTAGTTTAGTGAAAATGGCAATTTTGCTATTCTGAATTTGACGTTTTTAACCTAAAATTTAGATTTTCTAACTAAATATGACTATTTTTAATCGCGACTAAAAACATGTGGAATAAAATTGGTTGTCATGAACTAAAATTCACACCAACACCTCGACTACAGATGAAAAAACAGTACTGAATTTTTTTTTCTTTTGCTTATATCTCGAAAACGGTGTGTCCAATCGCAAAAATAATGAAAATTTCGACACCCTTTATAAAACCCTTAAACCCCTAACACTCTACAAGTAGGTAATATTTTTTCTTATTTTCCACACAAAAAGTGAAAAATCCATATAAAACACGTCGAGGCTGCCCCCCCTGCGCGCCTCCGTCTCTAAAAAGATTCACGTGGTTAGGTATCACGTGTGGAGTCGCGGTTGTCAAATTCGATTTAGATGTGTCAAAATTATTTTTAAATTTAGATAATTTATTTTGCAGAATAGCTTTGAGATTCTCATAGTCAAAAATAAGGAATTTTAGTGATAGTTTGGTTAGTTTAGTTCGGTGTACAAGAGAATCGGCACCCATGTCTAACTAAATATGACTTTTTTAATCGCGATTAAAAAGGTGCGGAATAAAATTAGTTATCTTGAACTAAAATTCACACCAACACCTCGCTTCAGGTGCAAAAAACAGTACTGTATCTTTTTTTTTTCTTTTGCATATATCTCGAAAACGGTGTGTCCAATCGCAAAAATAATGAGAATTTCGATCCCCTTTATAAAAGCCTTAAACCCCTGACACTCTACATGTAGATAATATTTTTTCTTATTTTCCTTACAAAAAGTAAAAATTCTATATAAAACGTCAAGGCTGCCCCCTGTGCGCCTCCAGCTCTAAAAAAAATTCACGGGGTAGGGCAAATAAGTACCACGTGGACTCGCGATTGTCAAATATAATTTTAGTGTGTCAAAATATATTTAAAATTAATTTAGAAAATTTTTGTTGCAGAATAGCTTCAAGATTTTCATAGCCAAAAGTAAGGAATTTTAGTGATAGTTTAGTAAGTTTAGTTCGGTATACAAGAGAATCGGCACCATATTGCCATCTTAGTGCTGTCAAAATAAAATATATTCTAAAATTATTTCACGATAGGAAATCATCGTTTGACAGGAATGAACGAAACTTTGGTGATTTTTAGTCTAGTTTTGAGGCATTAATTTGTGACAAGAGAATTGGCACCAGTATCCATAAAGGGATCTGAGACACTTGCGCGAAAGACATTTTCACGAAAGACACTTGCGCGAACCCACTTGCGCGAAAAAGTTGCGGAAATGAGATTTCTTCATAACATCACGCCATCAATTTCAAAGGGCCCAACACTTTGAAATTGATAGCGTGATGTTATGAAGAAATGTGAAAATTTTCGCAGCCGCCATCTTAGATTTACGTTTTGACATCAAAATCTGCTTTAGAATCCTCAAAAACTATGAAAAAGACACCTATGACGAAAAATCTGAATATTGTCACAGCCGCCATCTTGGATTTATATTTTGACCTCACTATCAGCTTTAGCATCCTCGAAAACTATGAAAACGATACCCATGACGAAATATTTTAAAATGTTCGCAGCCGTCATCTTGGATCTTTATTTTGACTTAAAGTAGTCTTCAGTAGCGTTAAAGAACTTCGTTCCAAAAATACTTCACTTATTGCTACAACAGCATATCGGCGCGGGCATATCGGTGACGCGAACCCATAACTTTTCCCCTACCAAAAATCATTCAAAACTATGAAATCTAAAGTCAAAATATAACTAGTGAACCCAGCAGGCAGATGTTGTCCTGCGACAACAGCGCCACGCGAGTCCAACTATAGTTATGAACCATCCAAGTTACACAAAAAGAATAAAAAAAAAAAACATCTAAATCAGTCAAGCCGTTTAGGATAAGAAGAATTACGAACACACGTACACCGGTATTTTATTTATTGCCAGGCATGCAAAATTTTAATGTTCTTCAAAAACAAGCAAAGTACTTTAAAATAAAATGCGGATCAAAATGTGGTAGTCGACGTACAATTTCTGGAATATGTTAACATCGGACACGTACGTGCGTGTGTGCGTGCTGCGACGCAAAGTGATACGTCCTCACGCTGGGAAGGCCCGTTCGCTACTGACGGAATAGATTTTCCGCGATCGTTTATATAGTTCACTTTGCCATTTATTTACGTAATGAAGTAATTGTTTATTTATAAAATAAAATTTAGATTCTATTAAACAATTAACTTAAAATTAATATATAATTTTTAAAATTTCTTAAAAGTGTTTCTAAGTATTAGAAAAAAATATTTATTTGGCTTGAAGTTTTGAGAAAGTTACGTTATTTCAACATTTTTTTTCTGCTATATTTTGTATGAAAGTTGAAAAAAGTGGTTCCCCTATGTACAAGTAGACCATATAATGATGTTGATGATATTTTTTAATTTTCAACATCAACAGCAGTTTCTTCTAACGAAACGATCAAACGTCAGTCTCGCGTCATTTTTTGGAAAACTTGTTGCGAATTTTAGTGATTTCCCACGAATCCTTAATTTATTTCAAAAATCCCTTTCCCCTATGTACAAGACGAAGAATTGGACTTTTCAAATCACAAATAATTTTGTTTAAATTCTCGTCCCCTTTCTCACAACGAATAAACAAAATTGATCAAAATCAGTGATTTCGTGCGGTGCGGCGGCACGGAGCCTTAACATATTCCAGAAATTGTACGTCGACTACCACATTTTGATCCGCATTTTATTTTAGAGTACTTTGCTTGTTTTTGAAGAACATTAAAATTTTGCATGCCTGGCAATAAATAAAATACCGGTGTACGTGTGTTCGTAATTCTTCTTATCCTAAACGGCTTGACTGATTTAGATGTTTTTTTTTTAAATTCTTTTTGTGTAACTTGGATGGTTCATAACTATAGTTGGATTCGCGTGGCGCTGTTGTCGCAGGACAACATCTGCCTGCTGGGTTCACTAGTAATATTTTGACTTTAGATTTCATAGTTTTGAATGATTTTTGGTAGGGGAAAAGTTATGGGTTCGCGTCACCGATATGCCCGCGCCGATATGCTGTTGTAGCAATAAGTGAAGTATTTTTGGAACGAAGTTCTTTAACGCTACTGAAGACTACTTTAAGTCAAAATAAAGATCCAAGATGACGGCTGCAAACATTTAAAAATATTTCGTCATGGGTATCGTTTTCATAGTTTTCGAGGATGCTAAAGCTGATAGTGAGGTCAAAATATAAATCCAAGATGGCGGCTGTGACAATATTCAGATTTTTCGTCATAGGTGTCTTTTTCATAGTTTTTGAGGATTCTAAAGCAGATTTTGATGTCAAAACGTAAATCTAAGATGGCGGCTGCGAAAATTTTCACATTTCTTCATAACATCACGCCATCAATTTCAAAGTGTTGGGCCCTTTGAAATTGATGGCGTGATGTTATGAAGAAATCTCATTTCCGCAACTTTTTCGCGCAAGTGGGTTCGCGCAAGTGTCTTTCGCGAAAATGTCTTTCGCGCAAGTGTCTCAGATCCCTTTATGGATACTGGTGCCAATTCTCTTGTCACAAATTAATGCCTCAAAACTAGACTAAAAATCACCAAAGTTTCGTTCATTCCTGTCAAACGATGATTTCCTATCGTGAAATAATTATAGAATATATTTTATTTTGACAGCACTAAGATGGCAATATGGTGCCGATTCTCTTGTATACCGAACTAAACTTACTAAACTATCACTAAAATTCCTTACTTTTGGCTATGAAAATCTTGAAGCTATTCTGCAACAAAAATTTTCTAAATTTAAATATTATTTTGACACACTAAAATTATATTTGACAATCGCGAGTCCACGTGGTACTTGTTTGCCCTACCCCGTGAATTTTTTTTAGAGCTGGAGGCGCACAGGGGGCAGCCCTGACGTTTTATATAGAATTTTTACTTTTTGTAAGGAAAATAAGAAAAAATATTACCTACATGTAGAGTGTCAGGGGTTTAAGGGTTTTATAAAGGGGATCGAAATTCTCATTATTTTTGCGATTGGACGCACCATTTTCGAGATATATGCAAAAGAAAAAAAAAGGTACAGTACTGTTTTTTGCACCTGAAGCGAGGTGTTGGTGTGAATTTTAGTTCAAGATAACTAATTTTATTCCGCACCTTTTTAATCGCGATTAAAAATAGTCAGATTTAGTTAGACATGGGTGCCGATTCTCTTGTACACCGAACTAAACTAACTAAACTATCACTAAAATTCCTTATTTTTGACTATGAGAATCTCAAAGCTATTCTGCAAAATAAATTCTCTAAATTTAAAAATAATTTTGACTCATCTAAATCGAATTTGACAACCGCGACTCCACACGTGATACCTAACCACGTGAATCTTTTTAGAGACGGAGGCGCGCAGGGGGGGCAGCCTCGACGTGTTTTATATGGATTTTTCACTTTTTGTGTGGAAAATAAGAAAAAATATTACCTACATGTAGAGTGTTAGGGGTTTAAAGGTTTTATAAAGGGTGTCAAAATTTTAATTATTTTTGCGATTGGACACACCGTTTTCGAGATATAAGCAAAAGAAAAAAAAATAATTCAGTACTGTTTTTTCATCTGAAGTCGAGGTGTTGGTGTGAATTTTAGTTCATGACAACCAATTTTATTCCACATGTTTTTAGTCGCGATTAAAAATAGTCATATTTAGTTAGAAAATCTAAATTTTAGGTTAAAAACGTCAAATTCAGAATAGCAAAATTGCCATTTTCACTAAACTAATATCTCAGTGCCATCTTAGTGCTGTCAAACTAAAATATAGTTAAGTTGTGTCACTTTAATCTATTTCAGAATGGGCAATCGTCGTTTGACAGGAATAAACTAAATTTTGGTGATTTTTAATTTAGTTTAGAGGCATTTGTGACAAGAGAATCTCTTAGACTTGACTAAAGTGACACAACTTAACTATATTTTAGTTTGACAGCACTAAGATGGCACTGAGATATTAGTTTAGTGAAAATGGCAATTTTGCTATTCTGAATTTGACGTTTTTAACCTAAAATTTAGATTTTCTAACTAAATATGACTATTTTTTTATCGTGACTAAAAACATGTGGAATAAAATTGGTTGTCATGAACTAAAATTCACACCAACACCTCGACTTCAGATGAAAAAACAGTACCGAATATTTTTTTTTCTTTTGCTTATATCTCGAAAACGGTGTGTCCAATCGCAAAAATAATGAAAATTTCGACACCCTTTATAAAACCCTTAAACCTCTAACACTCTACATGTAGGTAATATTTTTTCTTATTTTCCACACAAAAAGTGAAAAATCCATATAAAACACGTCGAGGCTGCCCCCCCTGCGCGCCTCCGGCTCTAAAAAGATTCACGTGGTTAGGTATCACGTGTGGAGTCGCGGTTGTCAAATTCGATTTAGATGTGTCAAAATTATTTTTAAATTTAGAGCATTTATTTTGCAGAATAGCTTTGAGATTCTCATAGTCAAAATTAAGGAATTTTAGTGATAGTTTAGTAAGTTTAGTTCGGTATACAAGAGAATCGGCACCAATAGAGAATTTTTCATTTTCACTAAATTAATAACTCATTCAGTTGCAAAAACTGTACTTTATCTTTTTTCTGTTCTTTTGCTTATATCTCGAAAATTGTGTCTTATCGCAAAAATAATGAAAATTTCGACCCCCTTTATGAAACTCATAAACCCATAAAACTCAACATGTAGGTAATAATTTTTCATGTTTTCCATACAAAAAGTATAAAATTCCATATAAAACAGAATTGTTATAAATATACTAAACGAATATACACAAACATTCCAGACTTATTTCATAAGCGTACCTACGTAACTTAACAAAATACCGTCTATAGGATCAAAACTGTTTAAGCGATCACTACGCTCGATGTTTAGGCGTGTGTGCGTGAACGGTGCACACAAACATAGCATCGCAAGAATTTACCTAAACTCTGTCGAGTGAAGTCACAGCCAGGAGCCTTAAAAACGTGTGGAATAAAACACCAACACCTCGAGTTCAGGTGCAAAAACAGTACTGTATCTTTTTTTTCTTTTGCTTATATCTCGAAAATGGTGTGTCCTATCGCAAAAATAATGAAAATTTTAACCCCCTATAAAGGGGGTTAAATAAAATAGCCATAAACCCCTAGAACTCAACATGTAGGTAGGTAAAACATTTTTCATATTTTCCAAACAAAAAGTGAAAAATTTCTTAAAAAAAACACGTCGAGGCTGCCCCCTGCGCGCCTCCGGCTCTAAAAAAAATTCACGGGGTACGGCAAACAAGTACCTACCACGTGGAGTCACGATCGTCAAATTCGATTTAGTTGTGTCAAAATTATTTTTAAATATAAAGAATTTATTTTGCAGAATAGCTTTAAGATTCTCACAGTCAAAAAAGTAAGGAATTTTAGTGATAGTTTAGTTAGTTTAATTCGGTGTACAAAAGAATCGGCACCAATATCAAAAGTAGGGTCCTAAATAAAATGATTCAAGCGATGAAGACGATTTATTGTTTGTAGCTGCCAGTATTGCATACCTGGAACGGCAAAAACCTAGGAAGAAACCTAGATACTGGATGCGCGACTTTCTAAAAAAACTTCAGCATGTCTACTTTGGACTTTGGACCAATCCATGTTTCGATATAAACACGAAATGTTTACCACCATACTCGGATAACACAAAACATCAAGCAATAGACAAGTTGCGAGACATAATTTGACCTAAACAAACAACAGTGCGAACGCAAACGTGACAAATCTCTATACAAAACATGTCTGTTGTGTATGTTTCTAGACAGTGCGAACGCAGATAACAACAAATCTTAACATCTGTCTTATGACTTACTCATGTTTCGTGCAGTACGAACGCAAGTTCAACAAAACAAGTAATGAGATTTGCTTCATGTGACAAGTTTCGAAACATCTACATGTTGAATTTTTTCTGTTGCGAACGCATAGTTACACACATACAGTCTGGCAAAAACATCACAAACCTACACATAAATCATTGCATATAATCATAACAATAAATAGCACCTGTCTGACAATGAACCGCGCACACTGCGTGTATGTCTATGTACAACTAGTTCAACAATATCACAACATGGACGTGTAGGGCGCGTATTCGCGTCGCTACGCTTTGTACTGTGGCCGCAACTTATTTGGATCGGATAATCTTTGGTCATTGCAATTCTGTAGAACATCGCGGCCGATATAGGTACGGCCAATAAATAATAATATAATATTTACAATTACTTTTAACTAATTAAGTAACACTTCAATTCATAAAGCGATTTCATGTTTATGTGTGGCCAGATCTTAGAATTGATAATTTCATGAAATGAACATCGACCGCTGGTCACATCAAGATGGGGCCTGGCTAGATCAATGAATACTCAACGTTTGACGATATGAACAGTTAAACGCACGACTACTTCATGATGTGGCCAAACATTAGTGATCATATCGTAAAATAGTTAGATGATCTACCGGTTAGAGGCGTTGCTGTCGCTTTGTTTTTGTTGTGCATCATGGTGACGGCATACAACAAATCAAACAAAGTAGTGTGACCACGCAAAAAAAGTCGATGGACTTTTATTGGGTTTCCAAATAAGATATTATGGAAAGTGATCAACTTGAAAGTAGCGCTCGCTGGCCACTGCCGCAGCGTAAAATGCAAAATATCACTTAAAATTAGTTTTTAATTTACGTCGCTTATGTGGCACCCCGACCAAATGGGTTAGGTTAGAACTGTGACCGGAGCCGAGCGAGCGAAGCGAGCGGTGACGCGGCAGCGGCCGGCGAGCGCTACTTCCAAGTTGGTCGCAGTTACTTGGCTATTTTTACTACACCTTAAACTATGGATACCCTACATTAATAATATGGCCAAACGTCGACTGATATAATAATATCATTTAACGTTGACGTTTTAACGATATGGCCAATTGTAGCTGGCCATTTCATGAAATGGTCAATTCTAAGATCTGGCCACAACATTAACACAACCAGACAACAAAAACAATATTGATCAAGGTCGCCCGGGAGCCGCGCCGATCGGCGACTCACGAGTAGATCGTCATCAGGATCATCTAGAACAGAACATCGCTGTCAGTGTCAAGGTCAGATTCACAGATCGCACTTTGACTTTATCAATTGAAGTAGGTAAGCGTTCCATACGAATATGAACATTTATACTTAATGATATTCGTATAACCGAAAGTGAGCAAGCATTTCATTCGAATATAAACATTGACACTATACTAAAATGTTCACATTCTTAAGCAACGCTAAATTTGTCAAAGTGCGGTCTGTGAATCTTGCCTATAGCGTCAGTGAGCCGGCACACACGCGCCATACACGGAACATATGTCGCGCACGTCACGCTTGTCATGCACGTCCCGCATGTCACGCACGCACCTCTTCCAGGGAGAGCGGGTTGGACTTCATCTTGGTATCGAGGCTGCGGTACCGCTCTGCAACAGAAACACGCCGCGTTAACCTCTAAACGTCTCGCAACACACTACAGACAGCACAGACCCTCAAACCGTTTCATCGGAACTAACGCACATTTTGGTTGCGGTGAACCGTTAAACCATTTTTAGGGTTCCGTTGCCAAATGGCAAAAAACGGAACCCTTATAGATTCGTCATGTCTGTCTGTCTGTCTGTCTGTCCGTCCGTATGTCACAGCCACTTTTTTCCGAAACTATAAGAGCTACGCTGTTGAAACTTGGTAAGTAGATGTATTCTGTGAACCGCATTAAGATTTTTACATAAAAATAGAAAAAAAACAAATAATTTTGGAGTTCCCCATACTTAGAACTGAAACTCAAAAAATTTTTTTTCATCAATCCCATACGTGTGGGGTATCTATGGATAGGTCTTCAAAAATGATATTGAGGTTTCTAACATAATTTTTTTCTAAACTGAATAGTTTGCGTGAGAGACACTTCCAAAGTGGTAAAATGTGTGTCCCCCCCCCCGTAACTTCTAAAATAAGAGAATGATAAAACTAAAAAAAATATATGATGTACATTACCATGTCAACTTCCACCGAAAATTGGTTTGAACGAGATCTAACAAGTAGTTTTTTTTTAATACGTCATAAATCGTAAACCGCAATTTACCTTTCATTCAATGTTACTTGCAGCTACGGAACACTTCAAGGGCGAGAACGACTCGCGCTTGGCCGGTTTTTGATTGTGTACGAGTATGAATAAATAGGTTTGGCAAACATTCACGGGTCGGAGCTCGTTTAATGTGCAACGTAGTAAAGATCCGTTTTAGCACTGAAATTTAAATAGTAGATTGTTATACAAGGGTCGAAAGGAATCAATTCCCAGGCGTCTATAGACCGAGTAGGAATTGATGACTTTCACGCGTGTTAAACACTCTACTTTTCATTTCAAAGGAGATGTTTCATTTTCGGCCATAAAGTGTACGTTAATGAAAAAAAAGGAAAAAATTCCACGAATTGAGGAAAAATATTCTTTCCTGTTTATTCCCCTGATTACTTCGGCACAAAAAATAGTAGTTTAACAAATTATTGCCACATTCTATTCATAATGGCGTCGTCTTACTTGCATACTGCTTTCGTCCAGAAATCATGTTACATTATAACATAATAATATCACGTAGAAGTTATTTAAATAAATATGAAAGGCATGTATTTCTGTACTATAATAAGATAGCTAACTGATACAACTTTTTTGATTAATTAGAAAGTGTGATTCATTATTTAAAAAAAAAACTGCTTTTGTGTATTGTAGATTTGTAGGTACTTCTGGACGAAAATGGCTAGCTGTCGATGGTCGTATTACTCCTGACAAACGTCAAACATTTTCGGTTTTTATTTTGTGCCCAAAAAGTAGTAGATATTATGGAAAAAAACAGTCTTTGTTGTATTTAGGGGTTCGTTGCCCAGGTTTTCTAAAGTGTACATGTAACCCGGTAAAATCACCCGGTATATTGATATTAACAATACACAAGAAATAGGTACTAGAATAGGTACATGAGTATTCTAGTACCTATTTCTTTTTATTTTATCTATGGAACAAACCGCGTCACCGTCGCGGGTCACTTATAAGTCTCTCTCTTTTAGAAATAAAGTGATTGATTGATTGATTTTTATAGTTTTGGTATAATCCATTCTGCAATTATAGTTCTTATTTGTCTCTTGTGCCTGTTTTGCGTTAGTATAAATGATGAAAGTGCTTTCTTAATACAGATTGACCACAGATTACACAATCATATTAGTCGATGCCCAACATTTCGTTCTTTTGGTGCAGAAGGCTGTTGTGTATTCCTTGCCAACATGCAACATTGGTGACACACCAGACTCTTATTTGAAACATAACTGGATACTATCATAAAAATAATATATACCTATTAGCATGCTGTAGCATCACAATGTTTTTATGTTGATGTACATTGAATGACACCGGTCTCGTGATACCATTTTTGATGATCATACAATTTATTAATTACTTATGTCATATAAAAAATGTGGCAATGGTTTGAGACAACACAAACTTCAATTATTTCTGTGGTTTTCTTGACACTAACCAACCGAATTATTCAATTCAAACCTAATGTTATTATTTATTTATTTAAACTACACACACTATCTTTACAGGATGACCCCAATACAATATCTAGTGGTTTGCAAACACACAACAAATAAATTGAAAAAAAAAAAACAAAAACTTACGACTAATACTCAAAAATTTAAACTTTTAAATTCAGAACAACTCTAAACTAAACACAATCTGAAGTTAGACTACAGAGTTATACGTACCTAACAATAAAATTTAAAATCAGCCTTAACACAGAATATTAGTATTTAAATATAACTAACAAAATTCAACAAAACTCTTGCGAATTCACTCAGATTGCACGAAAATACGTCAATTCTCTCATGCACTTCGTTGAGTACACATATTGTGCGGGTGAGGGGTGTTTTTGACAGCAGGTTGGTTCTGGCAGCAGGCACGGCCAGCAGTGGCGGTCGCCGCCGCCTCCACACATACCGGTCTGGCGCGCACAGCTTCAGGTGACGCAACACACCCGGGTTATGAGCTACTCCACGCAGGAGTTTTAGCACATACGCCGCAAGTGTAAATTCCCGGCGCACTCTCGAGTTCGTTGTACCCCACCATACCCAGTACAAACAGTGTCGGATACATCAGCGGGTAAAAAGGGTAAAAAGTATTCCATAAAGTTTAAAATAAAAGTGTCTTGTAAATTTATTCTATACTCGTTCCAGCATGACATTGTATTTCGCTTCATGAGGAGCCCAAATCACCGCACTGTGTTCCAAGTGACTCCTTACCAAAGCGTCATACAGCACCCTAAGCGTGGTAACGTTTGTGAATCCCTGCGACTATCTCAGCACGAAACCCACGGAACAGAAAAAACAGTGGAAGTGCAAAGTAGGCGTGGCACGCGTGTCACAATTAAGCGCTGTTACGCAACTTTACTTCAGTCGTGTTTTAACAACGCGTTGAGTTGCTAGTCTCGAGACAAATTTATTTTTCCGTAAATATGCCGTATTGTTCTGTTTTGGAGTGCAAAAATGATAGTAGGAGAAATAATCTTAAAAATGGAGGTGTTTCGTACCATCAGTAAATACGATTTTATTTATTTTCTAATAAAATCTTAGTTTTTGTCAATTTACTAATAATTTAATAGAACGTTTAGTTAAAATCAACTTTACGCGATTAAAATAAAGTTTATATTGGATTGAATATATTCACTATTTCGTTCTCGAAAGTTCTTGCTACTCAATTAGGGATGTAGTCAGGTCGGGTATTGATGTTATAGATAGTTATCGATAAAAGAAAATAAGTACCTAATTTAATATTAATTGTTGTATAACATTACAATACAGATATAATGTCGCCTAACATTCATACACGAAATATAAGGTTGCATAGATGCTATATAGCGAAATTGTAATCAAACTTTTACATAATGTTTGAGACGCGTTGCATTGTTCAGCCGGTAATTTCAAGTCATTTCGGTGTGTAAGATCAGTGATAAAAGCTTCCACACCGGGTTGCCGGCGCCCGCCTCAAGGATAATACATAATTAAATTAGTACATAATTTCAAATTTTTTATTTATAAAAAGTTATAGTAATAGTAAATAATTGCGAGAGATCAAGGTGGATTGTTGTATCCTTCGCCAGATGTTGTCAAAATATGTCAGACGGCGGAAAAATTTTTAAAAAACGTTGACATCGGGGTTTTTCGAAAGGAAGTGGCGATAACTCTAATTATGCGAAAGTTTATTGGAACTGTTTTATTTAATGATATTGCCTCCCATTAAATATGCGAATTTCCTGCGTCCAATCACGTCACTGATTTGATGAAGGCAATAGTCGAAAAATATATAAATGTTCGCATACACCATTTGTTAAAATTAAAAATAAGACTTTCGAAACGCCAGTTTTTTAACAAATACGTTCTATTTCAAGGACAATAAATAAAAAGACAGAACAACGTATTTTTAATTTTAACCCAAGATGATTTTCACAATTTATTCAGTACTACCTGTGGTACCTGCCGCCCGCGGCTCCGCCTGCGCTGTATTAGTACTTCTCCCAATATACCTAATAATATAGCTACATACATATAAAAATAATATACCTACCTACCCACCTTACCCTACTTTTGTACCTACTTACCCACCCTATCCTAGTTTCGTACTTACCTACCTACCCTACCTATCTACCCTACCTACCTACACTACCTACCTACCCTACCTACCTACCCTTCCTATCCAACGTACCCTACCTACCCGACATTTTTTTAAACTTTCCCTGTGTTCGGGCGAACACAACAAAAAAAGAATTATTCAAATCGGTCAAGCCGTTTTTGAGTTTTAGCGAGAACAACGAATAGCAATTGATTTTTATTATATAGAAGATATTATTTAAAACTAAAATCTTATACATTATGTAAGATTCTATTTTTAAATAATACTACGTCATTCATCTTACAGTTTTACTCAACTCCAAACAAGTCTTATTTTCTCGAATTATGAAATCGGGTATCTATCGATATCGATAATGTTATTGAAAATTCAATGTGTTGCTGCCTTGATCGAGTAGCAGAAGACACGACCCTATGACGCGAACGTCAACCTTACGACTAACGCAATTAAGATTATAATTGCGACAACTGAGAATACCGCCATCTATGGTCGGGTAGCAGAATTTACTTGGCGATCGAATCTAGTTTGACTTTAGATTACAAAACGTCGTTGATACTTTCTGCACTAACGCAAAATAAATCCTATTTTAAGAGAATGAAGGTTTCTTTCCAAATGTAGAATCTGTGACTTATGCTAGTTTTGACTAAAATTTAAACGACAAATCAAACGATCGGCTTATTTGTAGTGCATTATATGATTATCAGTTTATTTGTGAGGGTTTGGCGACAACGGTTCTCATAGTAATTTTGTTGCATTGCACTTCCACTGTTTTTTCTGTTCCGTGACGAAACCCAGGTTTCTGTACGCCTTCTTGCAAATCTTAATTATTTGCAATAAAAGTTGCTGAGTACTTGTACGTTCATAAAGTAACTTACTTGTTGTGGTGCAAACTATTGCTGAAAAATATAGAGCGAACTTCCACATTGCTTAATTGTATCCACGCCACAGTTGAGCTGGCTCCGTGGTAAGCTGGTAAGTTCGTGTAATTCAGGTTCCTTATTCGTGTCAGGTCCTTCGCGAGAAACGGGTACGGTATCCATTGGTTTCTATTGTAAGCTGGTGTCGTTGTGGGAGGCGGGTACAAAATCCTACGTAAAGCCAAGGTCGTCATCGGGAGCGGTTACAGGGTCCATAATCGTAATCAGTCTTCGTAAAATCAAATAGAAAAACGCAGTAGAAAAAATACATCACCAAACAAAATGTGAAATATCAATGTCAATCAGTTGTCAATTACGATTATTATTAACCTAGAGATGCGATATAACATCCATTTTTCAAAAGATCTATTTAAAAAAACAAACTGGAAATATGGAATCGGTTCAATGGATCAAACGTTTTTTTTGTCGCTAAAGAAAATAACAAAAGCGTAATAACTGCCGCTGGGACAGTTAGACCAGATGCTGCACAGTCTAAATGGAGCCTCTCGGCGGTTTGGCTTCGACTTGAATTTGGACAAGGCGAACGGCACGTACAGTACCGACCAAAAGTCCATAGGCAATCTCACAAGGCAATTGACGCTTCGGTTTGACTTACGACCTTCTTCTATAAGTTGTTACAATACTATAGACACGCACATTACACACACACTCACTTTGTCTGCAACTCATAGTAGTTCATAATTTCTAACAATACAGTATATGGCATGCTAGCTCAGTGAATAACGTGCTTTGGTATGTGCAATTATGGCGAGCCGAGCGAGGGTTTGAATCTCAGCTGCGGTTTGCTTGTAATTCTTTAATAATTACTATTCATCGTTTTTGTTATTTTTTTAATAATGACTAGTTCGATAATTATCTATTGGTTTTTTTTTTCATTCGTCTTGTTCACATAAATATTAAAGTTTAAATCTCAAATCTCAAATTCTTTGTTGCGTACCATAATGTATATAGTTGGTAGGGAAATAATTACCTATATTAGTCACAATTATGGACCCTATCGGGCACAGCATAGATCTAGTAGCAGGAAGAAGAGCACTGGTCGTTTAATGTGACAAATTGTGTTATTAGTTAAGTAGATAGTAAGTTATATATTTATTAATACAGAATTCAATTTATGAATTAATATTGTTTTATAAATTATATACAGCTATCGGTGACTTCGCTATTTCCTAAGATTCTAATTAGTTTTTTTTGTAGGGTAAATAGCGTGAGCGCGTCAGTGCTGTTGCCCCATAAAATGACACTGATTTTAGCAGGTAGACCACAGAAAACTAAGTAAATTATTTCGATTTCTGTGGGGTAGACAAGTGCAGTTCGTTACGAGTATTCACTTTGTTGGTTCGTGATTATTGTTGGTGACGAGTATTCAGCTATTAGCGGTGTTGTAGTTATTATTTTCAAAATGTAGTCAAATATAAATATTGAAGGGAGATCAAATATTATTGCGCTGCGTAAAAGTGAATGTAATTAACACAAATATCTAATGAAACCGGACTAAATGTGAGTGTTATCATTTAAATATTTTATATTTTACTAAACATAAATCTTAAAGATCTGTTGATAGAACAGAGGTATTGTTGAGACAGAAGATGCCTTTAAAGTTTTAAATTCATTATTGGGTTTAATTCGATTAGTGAATGATAAATTAATTAGGTATTATGTGTAATAAATACAATGTTATTCTTTGTTTTAGAGAAATACTGTGAGGGTTAAGACATATGAAGAAGAGGCTTATTATCGAGGAGCAGCGGCGTCAAATGGTGAATGATTATGAAACAAATGGTTTCATACCAACGAGATATTTTGCTGAATTATTAAACACGTCATTATGGACCGTTCGCCGTGCACTCTGAAGCATTGCATCACTGAAGACCAGCTTGAAAACCGTTTTTGACAGAAAGGCATAAACCTGAACATTTAAGTTTCGCACGATAATATTAAGACTTCAAGACTATATTTATTGTAAATGTTAAGTATAATGCATTTCTGAATGAGCGTAAACTTAATTATCAATTGAAATTACTTTCACATAACTATCACAACTGCAACTTCATTGAAGCAAGTAGCTGCAACAGCGTTATAGAACAACTCATGTACAAAATAAACAGTGTCCAATACTACAGTAAATATCTTCTTTATAACAATAATAACGTAGTAATAAAGGAAAAACCAATATGTTCAGAGCATATTATACGAGAAAATTCTAAAACTATTTCGCGTCCGGTAGACGATATATTGGAACCTGTAAATCTACCAGTTAAGGGAACTATTCCATATTATTTTCCTCAGGTTGTTAAACCACAAATGTCACGTATAAACATTTCTTCAGATAACGTTGTAGTAAGTAAAGAACGTTTTTTTCGTAACTAATAAAAAACATAACAAAAGTAGCAGTTTAAAGTATAGTAGAAGTAGTTTTTCAGTACTACATCAAAATATTGCAGGGGCTTTAAACAAACTACAAGATATTGATTTAACTATTAATGAAATGCGTGATTCTCATATAAATATAGACGTTTTATGCCTGAGTGAACACTTTGTTATAAGAGGGGAAGAAAAATACCTCAAACTTAATTATTTCTATGTCAGTGCCATTTATTCACGGCCTGATCAGCGGCGAGGGGGAACATGCATTGGAGAGGGGCCAGTTCCCACTTCGTTGGAAGACGGGGAAACTGGTCCTCATCAAGAAGCCGGGGCGCCCAGCGGACTCTCCGTCTGCTTATCGGCCCATTGTGCTGCTCGATGAGGTGGGCAAGCTCTTTGAAAGAGTCATTGCAGACCGCCTCGTCGGGCAGCTGGTGCGAGTGGGGCCGGATCTGGCGGAGAGCCAGTTCGGTTTCCGCAGGGGGCGCTCTACGGTGGACGCCATCATGCGCGTGCGGGCCCTCACGACGGGGGATGCTGTGGCCCGGGGTGGGGTCGTCTTGGCGGTGTCTCTAGACATCGCCAATGCCTTCAACACCCTGCCCTGGAGTTGCATCAGGGAGGCACTCCGGTATCACCGGATGCCGACCTACCTCTGTCGTGTGGTCGAGGCCTATCTGACGGACAGGGCCGTCATCTACCCCGGTCACCAAGGAGAGTGGAACCGGCAAGAGATGTCGTGCGGTGTCCCACAGGGTTCGGTCCTGGGGCCGCATCTGTGGGACATCGGATACGACTGGGTGCTGCGCGCCGACCTCCCTAGCGGCGTCAGCGTCGTTTGTTACGCTGACGACACGCTTGTCCTGGCGCAGGGGGGGTCGTACCAGGCGGCGGCCGATTTAGCGACACGCGGGGTTGCGACAATCGTTGACAGGATCCGGCAGCTGGGACTCGAGGTGGCCCTGCACAAGTCTGAGGCCATGGGTTTTCATGGTCCTCGGAATGCGCCACCGTTCCCAGGTTAATCGGTGGTTTACCGGTTCCCAGGTAATGGCGGGAGGGGTTCACATCGGTGTCGAGTCGACGATGAAGTATCTGGGACTCGTCCTCGACAGCCGGTGGAATTTCGTAGAACACTTCCGACGTTTGGCTCCCAGACTGGAGCGGGCCGGGGCTGCATTGAAGCGGCTCCTGCCCAATCTAGGGGATCCAAACGCCTCCTGCCGGAGGCTCTATGCGGGGATCGTGCGGTCCATGGCCCTTTACGGGGCGCCGGTGTGGGCGCGTTCATTGAGGCTGCGGCCAGCCCGCCGGTTGAACGCGTCCCAGAGGGTCATGGCCATCCGGCTGGCCCGAGGATACCGCACGGTCTCCTGCGAGGCGGCGAGCCTCCTTGCCGGATTACCGCCATGGGATCTGGAGGCAAAGGTCCTCGAGCACGTCTGGGAGTGTCGCGAGGAGGCGAAACGCCGGGGCTTAACTCCGATGCCGCAAGAAATTGCGGCACAGCGGACAGAGCTCCGGCGGGATCTCATGGCGTCATGGAGGGTGCGATTGTCGCAACCCCGCGCTGGGCACGCCACAATCGCGGCGATAAGACCCCTCTTTGAGGAGTGGCTGGAGAGACGCCACGGCGTTCTCACCTTCCGCCTGACGCAGGTCCTCACCGGACACGGCTGCTTCGGGAGGTTCCTGTTCAGGATAAGGCGGGAGGAAACACCCGGGTGTCACCATTGTGTGGATCGGCCTGAGGACACGGTGGAGCATACGGTGGAGGTCAAGCTGGGCAGAGCAACGCCGTGTCCTCGTAGAGGCGATCGGCGGCGGTGATCTCTCGCGTCCGGCCCTGGTTCAGGCCATGGTACGGAGCGAGAGGAAATGGCAGGCCGTCACCTCCTTCTGCGAAGCGGTAATGCTCGCGAAGGAGGAGGCGGAACGCGTGAGGGAGAGGCAAACTTCGCGCCCTCACGCCCCAAACCGCCGCAATAGGAGGAGACGCCCGGGGCGGGAATCGCGAGCCGATTTCCGGCCACTGTAGGCGCGGGCTTGCGGACGGTGAGCAATGGGTAGCTCGCCGTCCGATAAGGACCAAGCCCGGGTCGACGGCGCGTTGTGTTCCACGCGCGCCTCAAAGAGATGTCAGCAGAATTGGCGGGGTCCGCTAGGGCCAGTGCCTGCCGGGGGTTCGAAGAAAACCGATAGGGAAATCGTGGCCCCCGGCAACAGGGCAACCGAAGGAACACGGGTGGGTTTTAGTCAGTAGGAGTCTGACACGCCCTCCCGCTCCACCCAGAGCGGGAGAAGTTATTTGATAATTTCCCACCCAGAAAAAAAAAAAAAAAAAAAAAAAAAAAAAAAAAAAAAAAAAAAAAAAAGGGAACATGCATACTATGCAAACATTATCTCCAAAGTACTGAATTAAAAGAATTCTCCATTGATAAACACTTTGAGATTTGTGGATTAGAAATTAAATCTATACATGTGATCATTATTTGTATATACAAGACCCAAGAAGATTAGATGAGGGCATCTAATCTTCTTAATATACAGGGTTACTGGTAACTCGACGTATTCCTTGCAGGACGTCATAGTAGGGTTAAAATGCAACAAATTAAGCCACCAAATGTTCTACCGAAATTCAGTAGTTTTTGAATTAGTTAAGAGTTTTAGTTTTTTATGAAAAATCCCAGATTAAATCATTTGAAACCAATTTAAAAATGATTTACGGCGCGACTGTACTGAAATTTAAGTTATTATCATAGTTGACGCCGTAGCAGACCTTTGTTAATATTAAAAGTTCAATAATGCCTAAAACTTTGGCAAATATCACTAACCAAACATTTAGTTTTTTGTAATTTTTGCTATTACTTCATAAAAAATTTAGTCTAGTGCAAAAAAAAAATGCTACACCTGGTGTACAAATGACTAGGAAAATATCCTTGTCTTATCAGTTATTCAGAAAGGTATGATTGGCAATACTTTTGCATGTGTGCCAGGGAAGAGAAGAGTTTTATGGGGGGCAGGTAAAATTGCGAGACGGTCAACCTATTGTTAAATTGCGAGACAGATCCTCATCCCTCCAATCGTTTTTATCTGCAACCTTTTCTTTTTTTTTTTTGGGTGGGAAATTATCAAATAACTTCTCCCGCTCTGGGCGGAGCGGGAGGGCGTGTCAGACTCTTACTGACTAAAACCCACCCGTGTTCCTTCGGTTGCCCTGTTGCCGGGGGCCACGATTTCCCGATCGGTTTTCTTCGAACCCCCGGCAGGCATTGGCCCTAGCGGACCCCGTCAATTCTGCTGACATCTCTTTGAGGCGCGCGTGGAACACAACGCGCCGTCGACCCGGGCTTGGTCCTTATCGGACGGCGAGCTACCCATTGCTCACCGTCCGCAAGCCCGCGCCTACGGTGGCCGGAAATCGGCTCGCGATTCCCGCCCCGGGCGTCTCCTCCTGCGGCGGTTAGGGGCGTGAGGGCGCGAAATTTGCCTCTCCCTCACGCGTTCCGCCTCCTCCTTCGCGAGCATTACCGCTTCACAGCCATTTCCTCTCGCTCCGTACCATGGCCTGAACCAGGGCCGGACGCGAGAGATCACCGCCGCCGATCGCCTCTACGAGAACACGGCGTTGCTCCGCCCAAGCCGGGCAGACCTCCACCGTATGCTCCACCGTGTCCTCAGGCCGATCCACACAATGGTGACACCCGGGTGTTTCCTCCCGCCTTATCCTGAACAGGAACCTCCCGAAGCAGTCGTGTCCGGTGAGGACCTGCGTCAGGCGGAAGGTGAGAACGCCGTGGCGTCTCTCCAGCCACTCCTCAAAGAGGGGTCTTATCGCCGCGATTGTGGCGTGCCCAGCGCTGGGTTGCGACAATCGCACCCTCCATGACGCCATGAGATCCCGCCGGAGCTCTGTCCGCTGTGCCGCAATTTCTTGCGGCATCGGTGTTAAGCCCCGGCGTTTCGCCTCCTCGCGACACTCCCAGACGTGCGCGAGGACCTTTGCCTCCAGATCCCATGGCGGTAATCCGGCAAGGAGGCTCGCCGCCTCGCAGGAGACCGTGCGGTATCCTCGGGCCAGCCGGATGGCCATGACCCTCTGGGACGCGTTCAACCGGCGGGCTGGCCGCAGCCTCAATGAACGCGCCCACACCGGCGCCCCGTAAAGGGCCATGGACCGCACGATCCCCGCATAGAGCCTCCGGCAGGAGGCGTTTGGATCCCCTAGATTGGGCAGGAGCCGCTTCAATGCAGCCCCGGCCCGCTCCAGTCTGGGAGCCAAACGTCGGAAGTGTTCTACGAAATTCCACCGGCTGTCGAGGACGAGTCCCAGATACTTCATCGTCGACTCGACACCGATGTGAACCCCTCCCGCCATTACCTGGGAACCCGACGGTGGCGCATTCCGAGGACCATGAAAACCCATGGCCTCAGACTTGTGCAGGGCCACCTCGAGTCCCAGCTGCCGGATCCTGTTAACGATTGTCGCAACCCCGCGTGTCGCTAAATCGGCCGCCACCTGGTACGACCCCCCCTGCGCCAGGACAAGCGTGTCGTCAGCGTAACAAACGACGCTGACGCCGCTAGGGAGGTCGGCGCGCAGCACCCAGTCGTATCCGATGTCCCACAGATGCGGCCCCAGGACCGAACCCTGTGAGACACCGCACGACATCTCTTGCCGGTTCCACTCTCCTTGGTGACCGGGGTAGATGACGGCCCTGTCCGTCAGATAGGCCTCGACCACTCGACAGAGGTAGGTCGGCATCCGGTGATACCGGAGTGCCTCCCTGATGCAACTCCAGGGCAGGGTGTTGAAGGCATTGGCGATGTCTAGAGACACCGCCAAGACAACCCCACCCCGGGCCACAGCATCCCCCGTCGTGAGGGCCCGCACGCGCATGATGGCGTCCACCGTAGAGCGCCCCCTGCGGAAACCGAACTGGCTCTCCGCCAGATCTGGCCCCACTCGCACCAGCTGCCCGACGAGGCGGTCTGCAATGACTCTTTCAAAGAGCTTGCCCACCTCGTCGAGCAGCACAATGGGCCGATAAGCAGACGGAGAGTCCGCTGGGCGCCCCGGCTTCTTGATGAGGACCAGTTTCCCCGTCTTCCAACGAAGTGGGAATTGGCCCCTCTCCATGCATGCGCTTAGGAGCCCCCTCAGTCGAGGCCCGAGAGCCCCCATGGCCAGGACTCAGGCTTTTCCGGGTATGCCGTCGGGTCCTGGGGCGGTATTCTTCGCACTCATCTTACGTACCGCCACTCTCATTTCTACCTCAGTCACCTCAGGAGAATCGTCGTCATCGGTGTGGTCCGCATCGGGCACCGCAGTAGGCGGAGCCATGGGCGGAGGGGTATGATCCCCTCTAGCGGGGAACAGAGCGCTCACCACGTCCTCCACAAGCTGGGGCCGGAGACTGCGTCAGCGGGGGAGCCCATGGGCGGAGTTTCTCCCGCACCATCTTGTATGGGCGCCCCCACGGGTCCCTGTTGAGAGTCTCCAGCAACTCCTCTCGGGCTAGCGCCCTGGCCCGCAGGATCTCCGCTTGGAGGGCGGTCTTCGCCGTTCTGTACCCTTCGTACAGCTCCGCCTCAATGGCTTCCGTATCCGGAGGGCGGATACGGAGCCTGCGATGCCTGGCGTACCGGCGTCGCGCAGCAACACACGCCTTGCGCAGAGCCTCCAGCTCTTGCGACCACCAGTACAGCCGGCGCGAAGCATATATGTCTAGGATGGACCCGGGGCATTGCCATGTCACACACATTGGACATGGCCTCCCGGAACCACTCCGCCTCGTCGTTGATGTCGGCAGGCCTGTCCGGTGATGACACCCAGGCCTGCACGATCGAGGCTTCCAGGAGAAGCTCCCGGTCCAGCTGCTTCAGCGCCCACCGCGGACCACTCGGGGCCTGTCGGACCGGCGCACTCGAGGTGTGGGTGGAGACGTCAAACCGGATGTACCGGTGATCGGAGTAGGTCTCCACCCCCTCCATGACGCGCCAGTCAATGACACGCGGCGACAGAGCGGAGCTGGCGAACGAAATGTCCACCACCGATTCGCCCCGCATCCGCACACACGTGGGGACAGAACCCCGGTTTAGGACGACCAGGCCTGTCTCCAGAGCCCAGTCCTCCACCATCCTGCCCCGTGTGTCCGTATACCGGGAACCCCAAGCCAGATTCTTGGCATTGAAGTCCCCGAGTACGAGCACAGGGAGGGAACCAAACCCGACGACGACGACTCTTAACTCCGCAAGGGAGTTGTGGAACTCGGCAAGAGTTCGGTTCGGGGAGAAGTAAACACCCACCACGACAATCTCTCCGAACCGTGCTGCAACGCAACTCCGTCCTCTCTTGACCGACTCGAGGGACGGAGTACCGGCGGCGGCCGACGAAATGCCTGGAAAATAGCAGAGATTCGCCCCATCTTCAAAGGTGGCGACGGAGCCTGTGTCAACAATTATAGACCAGTTTCCATTCTGCCAGCCTTGTCTAAGATATTGGAGAGGATCATGAAGAAGCGCTTGGTTGACTACCTGGAAAACAACTCACTGCTATCACCTTCTCAGTATGTTTTCCGATCTGGCTTGTCGACCAGTGACGCCATTCACG
This sequence comes from Agrochola lychnidis, assembly GCA_963680765.1. Classification (NCBI taxonomy): domain Eukaryota; kingdom Metazoa; phylum Arthropoda; class Insecta; order Lepidoptera; family Noctuidae; genus Agrochola; species Agrochola lychnidis. The sequence continues at coordinate 155,157 of OY796867.1, forward strand.
GTTTAACTAAGTTTGTTTCTGAAAAACTCGACGTAAACAAAAAGGTTATAGTAATCTTCATGGACCTTGCCAAGGACTTTGACACAGTCTCCGTTCCTCTGTTGGTGAACAAATTGGAGAAAATTGGTGTAAGGGATGCGCAACTGAAGCTTTTTTCCGACTACCTCACCAACCGATTCCAGAGAGTTAAGGTAGGCGAGTGGACTAGTAGTGATCTTCCTGTCGTGCATGGCGTCCCACAAGGCAGTATCCTCGGTCCTCCTTTATTTCTAACATTCATCAACGACCTCTGTGAGCTCAAGATGCCCAGCGGAAGGATCATGACTTTTGCTGATGACACAGCGCTTTTGTTTGACGCCAATACATGGCCCTAGGTTTACAGTTGTGCACAGATGGGGTTGAACTTGGTGTTGTCATGGTTAGCTAATAATAGACTCGCTCTCAATATTGATAAGACAAAGTATATTTCTTTCTACATAAAAAAACCTACTTATTCACTCAGTAATTTCAAAATTACCGCTCATTCATCCTCATGCATTTTGTATCATAATACTCATTGCTTGTGTCCCCACCTTTATAAAACAGATTCAATAAAGTACTTAGGCGTTATGCTAGATAACACTCTAAGTTTTCAACCGCACGTAGATGCTCTTTCAGCTAGAATCCGCAAACTGATTTTTGTGTTTAAAAATCTTCGTCATGTTGCGGACGCTGGCTTATTGAGATCAGTTTATTTTGCGTTATGCCAATCGCTAATCTCGTACTGCATAACTGTATGGGGTGGTACGACAAAAACATCAATGCTGCGGATCGAACGTGCACAAAGGGCAGTTCTAAAGGTTATTAATTTCCTGCCTTTCTTATTTCTCACCAGAGAACTTTATGAGCAAACTGGAGTGTTAACTGTTCGACAACTTTTCATTTTAAATACGATCTTGCGCAAACACTCTCTTCTTGCCTATAATCCTACTCTATTTGAAGGTAAGCGACGTAAACACGCAGTTTGTCCCACAACTCGGTTCCATACTGCTTTCTCCCGTCGATATTTCGGTTTTCTTGGAAGTTACTTGTATAACAAAATTAATGGAATTTTGTCAATCTATGCCCTACCCAAACAGCGTTGCAACAAAATCCTCTCAGCCTGGTTACAAAAATTGAACTATGATACCACGGAGCAGCTACTCATTGTTTCCTCGTAATATTTAATAACTTCGGGTTCTTGACTGTAACAAAATCCCTACACACCCACACTCACACCATCATTCTACTTATCCTCACACTTCACCTGCACTTTAACACTATACAATTTTTATTTTTATTAATTAATTTAAAAAGTCTGTTTTTTGTTTTTTTATTTTTGTTTTCTCCTTCATCAATAAATAATTTGTCTAGAATTTAAAAATTGATCATTGACCATTGTAATGTTAGTTAAATTAAATTCGGGGTGAGAGCCTGGTGATCCGTCACACAGGGTATCCTAGTATGGACGCCAGTCTCTCGCAAAGGATCATATTTTATGCATTTTTGTCAAAACTCTATTATTATTGTCGCTATGTTTATTACTATGTGAACCTTTGTGAAGAGAGAAATAAAAACTATTATGATTATATTATAAGAATTTGAAACTAAGTACGTCAAGTAATTTAGTAATTTATTTAACATAATTTAGTAATTTATTTAACATTCATTCAAAATTACAATTAGGAGGTATCGTTGGTCCCAAACTAGGCACAGCCTGTATCTTGGGCACCGTTAAATATGTACAACATTTTGATAATTTTTAAATAAAATAAAATTTGAAATTGGCTAAAGTTAAGCAAATTAGCCTCATCGAGACTAAAACTAAATATACAAACAAATTAATTATAAGTGATTAATGAAAAACTAAAATACCGAAATATATTATGTGTATACATACGAGCCTCGCGGCTGTCGGCAACCCACTGAGAAATGGGTCGTGTCCGACCCGGTGGCCGGTAGGTAGTTAGCGCGCGTAAGTATGGAGTGATTCATCTGGTAATCTGTGCCGGTAGTACGTTCCTGTGGGATATTTTCCGACATCTACGCGGGCGAAGCTGTCGGCAAAAGCTAATGTGTGGTGTATAATAAAATAACGATTTTAACAGTACTAAATTAATTAGCATTTTGTGTAGTATTTGTTTTTGTTTACATACATTAAAACCGAATTGCCAACATTCCTATTTCACGCAATGTGCGTGACCCTAGGTCGCAAAAAAACGTATTTTACATTTCTCATACTCGGAAAGTAGTGTTTGTTTGATCCAAGTAGCGGGTGGAAGACGCTGAGCCCCACCCTTGGGCGGGAAAGACTCATAGTAATTGCTTCCCTCTCTAGGGCGGGAATGAATTTTAAAAATAGAACGAATTTTGGTTAGGTAGACGGATACGAAAAATTTTACTAAGGGGGTATACTATTGAGTCTGTGGTCATGGATCTGGGATCGTAGATATGATGGTGTAATACCCCCCTTATAGAAAAATACTGATAAAAAAATGTTGCAGTCTTGTCATTGTATAAACAGCCAGTGTGAATTTAAAAAAATCCTAAGCGGGACGACGCGGTGTGTTCCATGTTTAAAATTAAAAAAAGACTAATAGGTATTAGAATACCTACTCATGTTATTATTATCAATTAATATTTTAGAAAAACTACAACTTTTTACTTTCCTTATAAAATCAAAATCAAAATATTTTATTTCACATAAACCTACATGGGCACTTATGAAACGTCAGAAGCTAGGTGCACGGTTCCAATTGGTCGTTTCCTATGGAGAAGAGCCGGCAAGAAACTCCACGGTTACTCTTTTAAAAATAATTGGCTTTTACAATACTTTCATATAACAAGTTTCTAGGTATGGGAGGACAGTGCAGGTCTTTCAATAAGTACCAAGTACTTAACAAAATAGAAAATGGTCAACAGGTCTACAATCCACTAAGCCTACAGCGTTCTCACATTCACAAAATATGTAGAAAAGAATCTATACAAAAAATAAATAAATTAATATAAGTAAAAAAAACCTATTTTAATAAAACGCAATTATATGATTGCTGTTACAACTGTAATCAATCTGAGTAATTATCATGTCCACAAAAGTCACTAAAAAAAAGTTGAAATTAAATCGTAGGTATATAATGTCAAATAATAGAATAATAAATATGTCAAGGACGAATGTAAAAACAAAAAAAAATAAAGATTTAAATAAACATGGTAATTTGGGAGCAGTTAATAGACTCTTACTTATTTATGCCGTTAATGAGGTACCAGGGAAGCCACATGTGCAGAAGGAATTAATGCCAAACTTCCTTATCTTCAACATAGTCTTTAATTTTATAATATGCTTTCTTGATAAGGACACGTTTGATGTGGGTTTTGAACTTCCCATCGCTAAGTTCTGTCACAGACTTTGGCAACTTGTTATAAAAGCGGATACTGTTTATAAGAAATGACTTGCTTGTTTTAGTTAATCTAAATTTGGGTATCACAATTTCATGTCGACTACGTGTATTTATATTATGGAAATCGCTTCTTATTTTGAAAAGTCTTAAGTTTTTGCGAACATACATAATACTTTCTAAGATATAAAGTGAAGGCAAAGTCAGTATATCAATTTCTTTAAATTTGTCTCTAAGGGACTCGCGAGGGCCCATTTTATAGATCGCGCGGATTGCCCTCTTTTGTAAAAAGAAAATTGAATCTACGTCAGCTGCCGATCCCCACAGCAAGACACCATAAGACATAATACTGTGGAAATAAGCAAAGTATACTAACCTAGCTGTGGCTATTAATTTTATTTTAAATTTATTTTACATATAAATTTTAGTGTTAATTTTAAATTATTTAAATAATAATTTATATTAAAAATCAGTCAACTGCCTTATTTTTCTTACTGCATATGCAGCTGAACTTAATCTACCTGAAAGAGTTCTAATATGAGCGCCCCATTGTAATTTTGAATCTAAAGTATTCCTAAGAATATAGTTTCCGTTATTGCATCTAGGTTTTTGCCATCAAGTTTTAGATTTAGACCTACTTGAGGTACATTTGGTAATGAGAACCTAATACATTTCGTTTTGTTCGCATTAAGTAAAAGATTATTAGCTGCGAACCATTTTGAAAGTACAGCCAGACTATCGTTAACATGTAATACATCTGTATCTTTCCTGTCTATTTTAAAAATAAGAGAAGTGTCGCCAGCAAATAGAATTATATCTGATAAGTTAGTCATCATGTAAGGAAGATCATTTATATAAACTAGAAATAAGAAAGGGCCGAGAATTGAGCCTTGAGGCACGCCCATTTTAACTAGAGACCCCGAAGACGTCGCCCCATTAACATTTACTTTTTGCTGCCTGTTTGATAGATAGGAAAGAACAAGATCAGCAGCTTGTCCACGAATTCCGTAGTGGTGTAATTTACAGATCAGTGTATTGTGGTCAACGCAGTCAAACGCTTTTGAGAGGTCACAGAAAATGCCAATTGCATCTTGGGACTTCTCCCAGGATTCCAAAATGTGACTGATGAGTTTTACTCCTGCGTCAGTCGTCGACCTACCTTTCGTGAAACCAAACTGGTGACTATGTAAAATCCCATTAGAATTAAAATGTGACAACATCTGGTCTAGCATGATTTTTTCATATATTTTACTCAATGCTGGTAGCATAGATATTGGTCTATAATTAGAGGGATCACTCTTACTACCCGATTTGAAAATTGGTACTACTTTACTATGTTTCATTAAATCAGGAAACGTACCGCTATCTAAACATTGATTAAATATGCCTGTTAGGACAGGGGCAATTGTGTCAATGATATCTTCAAGAACCTTAACGGAAATCCCCCATAAGTCTTCAGTGTTTTTTATGTTAAGACTTTTAAATGATTTTTTAATTGTGTCAATAGAAATGGGCTTGAATTCAAAACTTGGAATATCTCTACTGAAGTGTTCTTTTAAAAGAGATTCAGATAGTATAGATGATGAGGGGGGGATTTCAAAAATTTTCGAAAAATATCTTTATGGTGAACTTAATTCATATCTCGAAAAAAACAAAATTTTGTGCAACGAACAAAAGGGCTTTTGACAAAATAGAACCATCAATATGGCCATCTATGAATTCATCCAAAGTGTTATCTGCCATGTTGACAAAACAGTTCCAGTTTGTGCTATTTATTGCGATATGTCACAGGCATTTGATTATGTAGATCATAATATACTAATCAGTAAACTTGACGCATACGGCATAAGAGGCAATGTTTTAGATTTATTTCGATCCTATTTAACGAATCGACAACAGATAACAGTAATAACTAGAGTGAATCCCAAAACAAAAAGAGAAGAAAATTTCAGCTCCGTGAGGAAATATGTCACATACGGTGTTCCTCAAGGCAGTGTGCTAGGGCCGCCGTTGTTTACTATTTATATAAACGACTTGCCAAAGGCAACGATTCAACCTATGACATTATTTGCTGATGACAGTACAGTTTCGATTGCATGTAAGGACATTAATAATTACAAACTTGACATAAATAATTCGCTGACATCTATAATTTCTTGGCTTGATAATAATAATTTAAAAATAAATATATCAAAAACAAATATAATGCACTTTGGGCAAAGATTGCATAATCCATTAAATGTAAATTTGATTCACGATAATAGTACTATAAATGAAGTAACTAAAGCCCGTTTTCTCGGTTTAATTATAGACAGCAAACTAAATTGGAAAGAACACATTGAGAAACTATGTAAAAGAATCAGTAGTCAATCTTATGCTTTGTACCAACTTGCTCCAACCGTCAACACTGATGTGTTACTCTCGGCGTATTATGGCCTTGTTGAATCTGTCCTCAGATATGGCATTATTTTTTGGGGCAACTCAACAAATAAAGATATGGCATTTATAATGCAAAAGCGATGCCTACGTGCCATGTTTGGTATCCAAAGTACGGAAAGCTGTAAGCCACTCTTTACTAAGCATAAAATATTCACACTTCCGTCACTGTATATTTTGGAAATAGCCCTATTTGTGAGAAATAACCCCCATTTGTTTCCTCGAATATCAGACATTATAAAACGTAATCGCCGGGATAATAGTAAAATTCGTGTTCAGCCAGCTAAGACAGCGCTACTGTATAAAAGCGTTGTATGCAGAGCGCCAATAATTTACAATAATATCCCTAAATGTGTTAAGAAATTAAATATAGACCAGTTTAAGAAAACATTTAAAAAAATACTGACAGAAAAAGCCTATTATAATATTAATGAATTTTTAAATGATAAATCCCTCTGAAGACACTGACTGAATCTAATCTATTTATTTTGAATGATGACTATTGACGTTATTTAATTAAATATTATTGTTAATTGTTGATTTATTTATATTATTGTTCATTGTACCTATTTTAATTTTAAAATCCTATTGTCTTTCGACCAAATTTGTACACCAGCCATGGTCAAACATGTTGAGCCAAAAAATACTTTGTGACACCTATAATAAGCATCATACCATGTATATTATCTACACATGTTTTTGCAAATAAACGAATCTGAATCTGAATCTGGAGAGATTTCGTAACCTCTATTGGGATGTTGGTAAAGAAGTTTTCTAGTGTCTCAGCAACTTTTAACTTATCTGAAATGGTTACATTATCAATGTTTAATGACAATTCATTCTGATCTCGCTGTTTTGTGTTTCCAGTTTCTTTGTTAATTACCTGCCACACAGCTTTTATTTTATTGTTAGAATTATTAATTTTGTTACTTATTAATTTAGATTTAGCTTGGGCGCAGACTCTTTTAAATATCTTAGAATATTTTCTCACATAATTATGAATTACTTGATCAGAAGTCAATGATTTTTCGTTATATAAATTATATAAAATATCTCTGCTTTTTCTAATGCCAGGAGTGGCCCATTCATTAAATTTTGGTTTGGTATTGATTGTTACTGTTTTTACAGGACATGCTTTATGGAATTCTTGGCATACTGTAGAAAATAATGTACCATAGTTTATGTTGGGGTCTTGTGAATCAAAACTAGCTGTTGAAAGATTGCTAAGAACATTATTATTAAACATTTTCAATTTATTTTTAGTAAGAGGTCTTAACTGAATAGTTTTATCTAAACGTAACTTTTTATCTGATACAAATGATACAAGTTGACCAGTATGGTCAGACCTAACGCCACTAATTAAGGATGAGTCTTGTATTTTACAATTAGTAAATATATTGTCAATGCATGAAGCTGAGGTTGCTGTTATTCTAGTCGCTTCATTAAATATACATTTTAAATTGAATGAATTAAACAATGATATAAGCTTATATTTATCAGGTGAGTTAACTAATAAATCAATATTTAGGTCACCACAAACAAAAACTAATTTATTATCTTTAAAAAGTTTACTTAGTATTTCTTCCATAATGATTAAAAATGATGACAAGTTTTAAAAACAAGGCAAATAAGTAGGTATTCGAAATGAAAAGTAGAGTGTTTAACACGGGTGAAAGTCATCAATTCCTACTCGGGCTATAGTGTAATGTGATTTTATATTATTTAATTTAATTTAATTATGAAATTTATTTATAACCTTATTGAAATTTGACATCTTAGTGAATATAATATTTGAATTAATTTATTGTTGATTTTGTAGTATTTTCAATGTTATTATTATGTAAATAGTTTTTTAAATTTATATTACGTGTACCTACTACAAACACCTACTGTGGACCAATAAGTTGTCTTTTTAAAATAAATGAATTTGAATTTGAATTATAGTCGCCCTCGCTACGCTCGGGCGTCTAAATACCTCGTATGGGAATTGATTCCTTTCGACCCTTGTATAACAATCTACTATTTTTGTCACGCACCGTGTGCGAGGTGTAGGCGCGCCAGCGCCATCACGTACGCCTCCTCCGACAGCGCGGCGCCGCGCGCGTAGCGCAGCACCAGGCACTCCAGCACCTTGTTGCTGGCCGTCACGCCGGCCGCCCACAGCAGCGCGCGCAGCCGGTACGACGAGCACGCCGCCGCGCCGCAGCGCCGCGCGCCGTGCTTCAGGAACGCCGCGCGCCAGTACGCCAGCAGCGCCACCAGCGCCGGCACGTCGCGCGCGCGCATGGCGCCGCTCAGCGCCGCGTCGCGCAGCGGCACCAGCGCGCGGCACAGCTCCAGCGACGGCCGCGCGCACAGGCACGCGCGCCACACGCGCCGCAGAGCCGCGCGCAGCCCCGCCGCGTCCAGCTCGCCCGCGCCGCCCAGCCGCGCCACGGCCGCGCGCACCGATGCCGGGATGGCCGCGGCGTCGTCGCGGAACTCCGCCGCCACGTCGCGCACGATCAGGTTGTCCTCGTTCACCTCCCTGCGGGCACACGGTCGGTGAGCGGGCGCCACCGGGTGGCACTACCTACGACGCGGACGTAGCGCGGCACGCACCACACGTCGGTGAGCTCGTCGGTGAGGATGCGCAGCAGGAAGGCGGCGTCGGTGTGCGGGCGGCGCGTGTGCGGCACCACGAGGTAGCGGCCCGGCGGCAGCGTGAAGAACGTGACCACCTCGCGCGCGCGCGACTCGTGCGTCACGTCCAACGGCCGCAGGCCCCGCAGCGCCGCGTGGTCGCTGGGTCGCCGCGGGCCCCCGGGGCCCAGCTCGTACACGGCGAACCCGATGGCGCGCAGTTTGCGCGCAGCGGAGCCCACGTCATACTGCTGCGTCACCGACACCACCACGTGGCATTTGCGCGTGCCCACGGCCTCCGAATGCGGGATCTGCACGTGGAACTGCGGGTTGGTGCCCGTGGTATCCTGGCAGGAAGGGGGCCCGCCCGCGTTGTACCCGGCCCGCCAGCGCCGCCGCGCCAGCACGGCGCGCCAGGGCCGCTTGGCGTGCAGGCCGCGCTCCAGCAGCCAGTCGTCGGGCCCCACGTGCAGCAGCTCCAGTTGGCTGAAGCATCGCGCGAAGTCTTCGAACGACATCCTGCCACACAACATTACTACAGCTCAACTTTGATGCTATACGCGATGGGATAGGATATCAATATATCTGTAGATGTACCTACCTAGGAGGAGGATATCAATATATTTATAGATGTACCTAAGTGCCTACATACTTGTTGTGACCTATTTATTAGTAACAGTTTGCGCTTCTGAACGTTTGCTGCACAATTGCGCACACGCAAAGTAGTACCTGTGTTACTGTCAATGTCAGACACAACTCGTACATGATGAGAGCGAGCGGCGAGCTTGTGTACAATACGACTTACCAGGAACTTAACAATATTTTTAGAGTTCCGTACGTCCGAATAAAAAAACGGAACCCCAGACACTCGAGTGTCTGTCTGTCTGTCTGGCTGGCCGGTTGTCTGTCCGTCTGTCACAGCCAATTTGCTCTGAATGTACTGGACCAATTTAGTTGAAATTTGGTACACAAATGAATTTTTGTGATCCAAACCCTGACGTCTCACGTAAAAAAGAAATGCATTTTGAATATGGGGACCACTTTTCGGATGAAAATTGGAAATTAAAGAAAAATAAGTTTTGAAAATTTTAGGCTCGTTAGTTTCGGAGATAAGGGAGGCATTGGTGCCGATTCTCTTGTACATCGAACTAAACTATCACTAAAATTCCTTACTTTTGATTATGAGAATCTCAAAGCTATTCTGCAAAATAAATTCTCGAATTTGACAATCGCGACTCCACACGTGATACCTAAGCACGTGAATCTTTTTAGAACCGGAGGCGCGCAGGGCTGCTCCCCCTGCGCGCCTCCTTAAGTTATGTCATTTTAGTGTTTCAGAATGGGAAATCGTCGTTTGACAGGAATAAACTAAATTTTGGTGATTTATAGTCTAGTTTAGAGGCATTTGTGACAAGAGAATCGGCACCATTATCTCCGAAACAACTGAGCCAATTAAAAAAAAAAAAATGCTTATTATGGTTCTTTACTTATGGATTACTTACAGGAAAACCTATAAGAAGTCTATGGTCTTAAAATAACAATGGTGCTGATTCCCTTGTACACCGAAACTATCACTAAAATTTCCTACTTTTGGCTATGAGAATCTTAAAGCTATTCTGCAACAAAATTCTCTAAAGGACGTGACCAGTTCCGGCCTTCGAATTCGGGAACATGTGCAGGATTACAGTTTTTACACTAAGATTTAAAAATTAAGATGTAAATTATTCCGACTAAGGCCAGGTTAAAATATCTGAAAACAGTATAATAATTGCTTCCGCTTCTCTCTTCTATGCACTTCCTGATTTTGGCGTTCCATTGTTCTTTATCTATAACTTTATTGCAATCCATAATGTACACATACAGGTGGTTGGGAAAAATAAATTGAAACAAAGTCAAAGTCAAATCATTTATTTCAAATAGGCCCATGTATGGCACTTATGAACGTCAAAAAACAATTATGGACCCTGTCGGGCACAGCAAAATTTTAAATAAGTAGGAGAGAGGAAGCTTATTACTAAATATTCAAATTATCCTATCCGTCTATTATTATTATTTTTTTAAATTTTTTTGTAGCAGTATTAGTTATTACATTTATTATGTTATTACTCATTCCATGATCATCCGGTTACCATAATAAGTTACACATAGTATGGGAAAAATTAATTAAGAACAAGTTATTTTCGACACAGGCCCATAGAAAAATACCTTAACCTAAACATACATATTTTAATATAAAGAGAACTCGAAAAACTTGTGTTAATAAATAGCTTAAAACTATGTTAGTAGCACTTCACTAGCTTGTCCTTGTGCTGTCCTGTAGTATTTGTCCGCGGAAGCGACGAAACACCACGTCCTGCGGCCAAAAGTCCTCTTCCATGACGACGGACAGAAAACAATTCGGTACTCGCACCACAAACGCCTTGAAGTTGACGTTGCGGTGCGACTCCAGCAACTGCACCCTCGGCGTGTACCTGGTCTTCTGGCGCACGTACTCTACGATGTCCTCCGCCTTAGTGGTGTAGTGTAGGCGGGAGATGTACACCGGTGTATTCGGCTTTGCGGCACGCAAGCTTACTTCGGGCTCTGTAGGTGCTTTGCCACAGCGGTTCTTGATCGGTTGCGATCGGCGCTTCCTCCTTTGCACTGTCACGAAACCCTCGCCATCAGATCTCTTTTCTGGCATAGGTTGCATACTTGAAGCGCCTGACGTAGTATTATATTATCTGTGGCCTGGGGTACTCGCGGCAACGCTAGCGGAATCCTTTTGTAAAGGTTTCGGCCGGGCTGCAGACACTGGCAGCGCTGCGTGGAGGATCTGCGGTGACGTGCGCGGGGCTGCGGGGCACGCAGGCGGAACGCTCTGCAAGCTCAGCAAACGACGGATGCACTGGCGACAAAACTGCTGACGCGGAATTTGACGACGATACATCGAGTGCGTTACGTACGAACGTTATAAAGCACAAGCAGCCGTCCTACCTAGGTATACAATAAACTGAGCTGGATCGCTAGTAAAAAGAATGCGCAAGTCGACAGTGTTCGCAGCAACTCTCCACTCAATCGCACAAGACAGCTACCTTTCCTTTTCCTTTTCTTTAAGTTTTCGATACGCCGCATCCAAATGCTGGAACAATATTCTCCCGCCGATAAGGAATCTTAAATGTCTTGGCACCTTCAGAATTCGACTGCGGCAGTTTCTAATCGCCTCGCAGAAAAAACTGGGTTTGACTGTTTCGAACACTTCCATAATATAACTGTCTGTCATAATCATAATCATCATTTATTGCATTCATGTAGTTTAAAAGTTATTACAAGTTTAAATAGGTTTCATACATGAACCCTGCTAGGGCACAGCAATATACATAGTTTAATGTGCTACAGTGTCACAATATTAAAACCACTGTGCTTAATCAATTACCTAATACTAATTTTACATGGTTATTAGATGTCCATCATTCCGATTCCGATTTTATTTCTTCCCGAGTCATTATTCTTTTTTAGGGTTCCATAGTAAACAAGGAACCCTTATAGTTTCGTTATGTCCGTCTGTCTGCCTGTCCACGGTCTAGCTTCTAGACCCTTAGTACTAACTAGAAAGCTGTTATTTGGCACAGGTATACTATAATTAATTACGCTGACAAAGTGGTAACATAGTATAAAGAGTTCCTCCTTACTATTCCGCAATGAAGGCATATCTCTGGATATCTATGGTCATAGCCAATAGCACAGAGTACATTTTTGTATAGGGGCCAATGTTTTTTCTTTTCCGTGGGGCCAATAGTGTCATCAAAATGTCTTGTTTTCTTCCTTTTATTTTATTTGTTTGTATTTTGTCACCTTTCGGCTATTTCCTAATAGCTAATTAATTATTATTTTATCGTGCTATTGTATGTTGTGCTGTCTTTTGTGTGCACTAAATGAACGATTTATCTATCTATCTATCTATCATTTGGTAAATGAAAAGTTCAAAAGAGGCTTCGGTCAATAGAAAAAAGTTATTTTGTAAATCGGCGAAATATAGTTCGGTAAAATAATACCTATGACACAACATGATACTTCGATGATCTAAAAATATGTCAAATAATACATATAGCAAAAAAGACGTCGGTCAATAGTTTCCGGTAAAATGAATTTCAAACCAAAAAAAAATCGGAAAGTGATCGGTTCCCCAAGTTAGGATACCGAATTGCGTAATACAACACAATCACAATTTGTTTCGATTTGAAACAGATTTCTAATCCATTGCTTCATAAGTTGGAAAAAAAATCTGTTCAACAACGTAAATAACGCAATGAATGTTGTTGAAATGTCAAAATGAAACAAATGTTTAACAGAGACGTGGCTAAAAGAGGGCTTTAACAGTAGCGAATTGTTTGATGATCGCTATATTGTGTGGAGACGTGACAGAGATTACTTAGATAGGAATCAGACACTTAGGGCCGGTTGTTTCAAACGGTTGGTTAACGTAACATACGTACGTCAAATAATAACGATTACGTAAGATGTTTAACGTTCGTTAAATACACAGTGTTGTTTCACTGCATAAAAAACCGATTGTCAAAGTTGTTCGGGCTGCCAGTAAAAAGTAATACTTTTTCCCAATAAAAATGGTTGGGAGATTTTTATAATATGGCAACGTTTCACCGTTCACGTCTTTTCAAGTGAAAACATCAATTATGGACCCAATACTTTCGGAAATCAAGATATTTTATACATATAAGTCAGTTGCAACAGCTAATCTTTCCTCATCGTTAGCTGGCAAGCTTAAACAAGTAGTTCCTTTTGATATCCCATAACTCTAGGGTAGTAATGAGATCAAGTCAAAGAATCAACTGGCATTATTATTAAACAGTTTAAAAAAAAATTGTATGATTTTTTTTTAACAAAATCACGATTATTAATAATTATGTAAAATACCTTAACGTGAAATATATTTAAAAAAAAAACATCTTAATTCAGACAATTTTTGTCAAAAAAAAAAAAATATGACGACGTCGCATTTTCAATAACAATAGAGCTTTGATACGATTCTTCCTTTGAAACACGATATCTTGCAATAAATTCCTGCTCGTCCCCATAGGTTTAGGTTATTAACACGAGTTTTAAATACTTTTTTTTTTCTTTCTAAACAATTTTTTTCATCATGAGATGAACTATCGTCGAACAAAATTGAATACAACAAAAGAGCGTCCATAATGTCCAGATGTTTGAAAATAAAATGACGTTAACTAGTGGGTATAGCACCGGTTACTGTAATCGTTATTTTTTAACGAATTTTAAGGCCATCATTTTGTGAAACAACGCTTTTTTTGGTTTGACGATAGTTAACGCCATTTTTGACGTATACCCGTGCGTTAAGTGGACGTGAAACAACCGGCCCTTAGTGGTGGTGCGCTCATTGTTGTTCGACGTAAGCTCAATGCGGAGGAGCGCACTGGCTGGCGCTCGTCCGCGGAGGACCTATGGGTAAGTCTAACTCTGAAGCGTTCTAGACCCAGAATATCATATAAATTACATATCTGCACAATTTATCTTTGCATGCAAAACAGAGGGTACTCATTGACTACACAGCTTACACATTTTTGTACTAAGTTGAATGATATTATACTGAATAACTTGACGGACACTTTTATTATCTTAGGAGATTTTAATTTGCCTATCATAACGTGGCAACTGACTGATGATGGGTGTTCTTTTCGGCCGGAAAATATTCACGGTTCTATTCAGACGGATTTTTTTGATATTTTAAATACATTTGATCTGGTCCAGTATAACGGTCATAGGAACCTTAATGAACGGTTGCTAGACCTAATTTTATGTAACAATCACCTAACCGTTCATAAATGCTCTGATCCTCTTGTTCCAGAAGACCCTCACCATATAGCTCTTAGTATTTTTGTAGATTTTGTTGAGTATCATGCGCTCCCATCACAACAAAGAAAAAAGTTTGTTTATAAATCAGCCGATTTTCCATCTATCACGAAAGAACTTGATCAGTTCGATTGGCGCTGTGATCTTGCCAAAGGGACAGTGGAGGATGCCTTGTGTTTGTTTTTTGTCAAACTAAATAAATTGTGTGAAACATTCATACCAACTAAAATCATAAAATCGATGTCTAACTACCCCCCTTGGTATAAAACCCCTCTAATCAAAATTATCAAAGAAAAGTTTAAATATCACTCCAAGTTTAAGAAATACGGCAATTTAGCAGACCATGATTCATTTTTAACTTTGCGAAGTCGTGCTAAATTATTAGAAAAAGAAATGTATGAGAGTTACATTGTGTTAATAGAAAATAGTATTAATAAATCACCTAAAGCTTTTTGGTCTTTTGTCAAAAGTAAGCAACAGTCTTCATATACATTTCCATCGGTTATGAAGTATGACAGACATAGCTCGTCGGGACAGGGTGATGAAATATGCAACATGTTCAGTGAAGTTTTTAAGTTTAATTTTCTCCAGAACACTATCCCTGGTGTAACTCAGTTGGATAGTAACATGCAGTCTTCAAACGTCTGCTTCTGATATAAGCTCTATTGAGGTCTGCGAAACCGAGGTACTGAAACTTCTAATGGCTATTGACGTGAATAAGTCAGCAGGTCCTGATGGGATTCCTGCTATATTTATAATTCAATGCGCTCAAAGCTTAACTCTCCCACTTACCTTAATATTTCGGCGTTCTCTTGGTGAGGGAGTGGTGCCACATATTTGGAAAACAGCTTTTATTACCTCCGTGCATAAAAAAGGCCTTAAAGACAACGTGGAGAACTACAGGCCCATATCTAAGCTTTGCTTGTTTGCAAAGGTTTTAAAAAAAGTTGTTTACTCTTAAGTTTATTGTGCTATTAAACAATCACTTAATACCTGTCAACATGGCTTTTTAAAAAACAGGTCTATTGTATCCAATTTGCTCATCTGTTCCGACTACTTGTCCTCCACTATGTCTGAACCCTCTCAAGTGGATGTGGTCTACACTGATTACAGCAAAGCATTTGACCGTATAGATCACAGTATCCTTTTACGTAAGCTGCTTGCAGTGGGTATCAGAGGCGATTTATTCAGATGGTTTACATCTTATATTGAGAATCGCTGTCAAGAAGAAGAAAAGCGATAAGGCCGCCCATTGTATATTTTGTAGTGTTTGATTTATTTTTTTGTGGTGTACAATAAAGTATATATAAATAAATAAATAAATAACAGTCGTACTAAATGGATACAGTTCTGTAACTGTTAAAATACCCTCGGGAATACCACAAGTATCCCTTTCGGGTCCTTTACTTTTTATTATTTTTATAAATGACATTGGTTCGTGCTTCACCCGTTCCAAAATAATTCTTTATGCCGACGACATGAAAATTTTATGCCCTATATCGGAACTTTCCGACTGTTTTGGTTTACAGCGGGATTTAGATGGACTTCAAAATTATTGTCTCCTTAATAAACTTGAAGTGAATGTTTCTAAATGTTTTGTTAATACTTACACACGCAAACCACATGCAATCACGTTTCAGTATAAGTTACATAGTACTATTATAAATAGGATAAGCGTTATCAGGGACCTGGGAGTAACGTTTGACTCTAAATTACTTTTTGATGCACACATCGAAAACATTGTTAATAAACCTTCCAGAGCACTTGGATTTATACTTAGGTTATCGGCTGATTTTAAAAACGTTGAAAATTCTTTATTGTGCTTTTGTCCGCAGCCATTTGGAGTACGCCTCGCAAGTGTGGAACCCTCATTATAATATTTATATAGACAGAATTGAGGGAATTCAAAAGCGGTTCCTACGTTTCTTGCAGTACAAAGCTAGGAAATATACTCCCAATTATATAGTGCGCTGTAAAAGGTTTCACATCTTACCACTTTATGAACGCAGACGCATTGCAGATATGACATATTTATTTAAAATCGCAAATGGTACTATAGATTGCCCTGAGCTGTTAGATAGTTTAGGGTTAGTTACACACTACAAAATGTTTCGCAAACCTAGTTTGTTGCATGTCCCTCATTCCAAGTCCGCGTATATGCAGAATTCATTTCTAATCCGTGCGTGCAGACGTTTTAATAAACTGTCTGGTGAACATGATTTGGATATATTCAACACCAGTGTTTCTCGGCTTAAGCATTTGTTGGTAAAAAGCTTCTTTACGGAAAAGTAATTGTTAGCAAAATCAGATTTTTAGTTTGTAATTTATCGTGTGCTATTTTTTCCCTAATTTATGTTTAATAGGTATTTTGTGCCGACCTTCCTTTTTCCTCTTTTTTATGTTACGTGTTTATCTGTGGAAACTTGTAAATGGCCTTCAATTTTATATAATTTAAGAACACTGTGTAAGTTAGCTGTAAGTTTCCCGAATATAATAAAATAAAATAAAATTTCGTGAAATTGTTTACGAAAATAAGTTACGCAATTAGGGTAGGTACAGGAATGTTACGGAACTCGTTTTACCGGAACCGGTATCGCATGTTTTAAATTTGAGTTCAGTCTCTTTAATCAGTGAAATATTAGCCTACAAACAAAACAATAAACTGAGAAAAAAAAAAATGATTATGAGACTTCGAGCGCGAGCGTGTATAAAATAAACTAAAATTACACTGGTGCCGATTCTCTTGTACACCGAACTAAACTATCACTAAAATTCCTTACTTTTGACTATGAGAATCTCAAAGCTATTCTGCAAAATAAATTCTCTAAATTTAAAAATAATTTTGACACATCTAAATCGAATTTGACAATCGCGACTCCACACGTGATACCTAACCACGTGAATCTTTTTAGAGCCGGAGGCGCGCAGGGGGCTGCCCCCCTGCGCGCCGCTGAAATTTAGAGAATTTATTTTGCAGAATAGCTTTGAGATTCTCATAGTCAAAAGTAAGGAATTTTAGTGATAGTTTAGTTCGGTGTACAAGAGAATCGGCACCAGTGTAATTTTAGTTTATTTTATACACGCTCGCGCTCGAAGTCTCAGTTTATTGTTTTGTTTGTGAATGTAATCGCTAATATTTGACTGATTAAAGAGACTGAATTATATTTCAATTGTTTCACTAAGCCTTCCCATAACACATCTTTCTTCTATTTCCACCTTCGACTCCGGTTCCGCATCCGCTTCCAGTTCCGATTCCGGTTCCGGTAAAACGACTTTTGTAACATCCCTGGTTAAAACTGACCGATAAATAATTATTGTGGACTTCTTTGTTGGTGTAGTGGTCGCAAGCGCTATTGACGAACATGAGGTCCTGGGTTCGATTCCCGGATTAGGTAAAGTGTTATTGGGTTTTTCCATCTGGGATTTCTTAGCAGCAGCCCGGAGCTTGGATTTGTGCCCGATTGATGGCAATAGGCTCGACCCCTGTTTTATGGGAGGTAAACATAACTGGCGAAATGTGGCTATACTATCATAGAAACATCTCTGCCTAACCTTTCGGGGAATACAGGCGCGATGTTATGTTTAAATTATTTTGGACAATCGTTGATAAACTGAAACACACACGGTTCGATATAATTATTATTATGTATAGTTTTGGTTCAAAACAACAGATCGTAAGTCGTAACATGCAGTCAGGGTACATCTGCCTCAAGAGAGGAGAATGTTTAACGAATCGACGGTAAGTAGGAGTGTGCGCTGACCAGAAGTCCCCGGGGCGGTCGGCACGCGGCGCCAGCAGCTCGCGGTCCGGTGGCGTAAGCGCGCGCCACTCCGCGCTGTCGGGCGCCCACGCGCCGCGCCACGCGCCGCGACCGCCCGCTGCGCGCAGGCGCACCAGCGTGCCGCCAGCGCCCGCGCCCGCGCCAGCGCCGCGCACGCGCGCCAGCCCCGACACCGTGTAGGGCTGCGCGGACAGCAAGCCGCCGGGCGCGCCGCTAGGCGCCGTAGCCACCAGCAGCGTGGAGCGCGGCACGCCCGAGTTGAGCACCTGGAAGGTGAGCGCGCGCGGCTGCACGTGCAGCGAGAAGCTTTGTACGATGCCGCCCGACAGCTCCTGCAGCGCGCGCGCCACGCTGCCGCGTCGCAGTGCCGCGTACGATCCGTGCAGCCTGCGGACAGAGCGTGCTGCATTACTGGCTGGCCCGCTGGGCGGGCTGTGCCGCGCCGCTACTCACTTGGCGTAGGCCTTCTCCAGCAGCGGCAGCGTAAAGTCGTCCCGGGCAGCACGCGAGCCCAGCAGGCGCGCGCCGCGGGCCGGTAGCCGGTCGTCCACCACCACCTCGCGCCACTCGCCGAACACCCAGAACTGGAACCTGCGCCCAGGCCGTGCGTATTAATGTTAGCTGCATAACCAACAGTCGCCGTATCTCGGCGACCTCTGCCTAGGGTTACCATACCTCAGGGTTTGTCCTGAGATTTCTGGATTTTTACAACGAAGTTCTATAACGTGTGTTGAGTTAGAATCCTTGTATGTGTGAAGTTGATTAACAAGTACGTATGCATAATTATGTGTGTGCCATTATATTATTTAGAAATATTGTCTTATAAACCAGTCGAAAATAAATCAGCATAGTGAAAACACGTATTTCTATCACCCAAAATTTCCACAAGCAAAAGTGAACCTTATTCCTATAATTTTTGGTCCAATCGAGCTGGATATCTATTCGACTTACGACTTTACAAGCACCGAGCGCTAATACAAAAAGATGGCTCGCGCGCCGAGCGGAAAACAAAAGAAAGAATTTGTTGTAAAAAAATAGATGTTCATTTTTACACGACTACGGCAAAGCCAAAAGGAAGGGTTATGATTTTAGCAGTCTATGTATGTATGTTTATATGTTTGTATGTTTGTATGTATGTATGTATGTATGTATGTTTGCTTTTACGTGTGTTCCACCGTAGCGCCTAAACTACTGAACCGATTTTGATGAATGAGGTATCAATACATTTGTAATAATGGTCCGGGTGACATAGGCTATATAAATTTTCCCTAAATTTAATATGGTGGACCTTACACGTAAATTTCTAACCACGAAAAAAATTAAAATGAGATGATCATGACATGTTTGGTATCAAAAGAAAGGTCTCGACGAGCACATTACAAATATGTGTATAATGTTATACTTTCAAAGTAAATAAATATGTTTAAATTGTTAAAACAAGCAAAAGTGAAACTGCTCTACGAAGTATCGCAAGATGCAACCAACGTGCAGTTAATCAAATCTTAATAAATAGTAACGATTTGTAATTCCACTTTTATGAAGAAAAACAAGTACAACGAAATATTTGTATTTTGGATTTCTTCGAAGCTCGATATCGATATACATGGGGCACGCAGAAAATTTTGCGATAGGTACTAAAAAAAAAAAAAACATACTACAGGTTATGTTTTATTATTAAATCTTTTCAAATAACTCTCCATTGGCGACTATACACAGTTTCATGCGTCTAAACCAATTTTCATTACACATTTTCCAGTACGCATCAGACACCTCCCACCTTTAATCCCCTTCTCAAATGCAGCCAGTGCATCTTCCGGTGATGAAAACTGTTTTCCCTAGAGTTGATTTTTTATTTTGGGGAACAAAAATGATAAATTCATGATTTTCACCCATCATGAAATCGTAAACGCGCCTAGACGAGCCTGCTTCAAATTTTGCTATCATGTCTCGGCACCGTTCTACCCGAACCTCCTTCTGAGCCTGCATTATTTTGTGCGGTACGCAGCATGAAACTATCTTCCTTACCCTTTCCTTATCCTTACCCGAAGATAGCCCGTGTAGAATTTCATGCACACTTCCCGATCCAATCTGCAGTATACGCTGAATCTCTTCATATGTAATTCACCTATTCTCTTAAATTAAATTTTTCACAGCCAACACGTTTTTTTATGTAACAGCCATCATAGGCCTATGACGGCCACTTCTTCATTCGTTCGCCAAAGTTACTTGACCATACTTAAATTCGTTGAACTAGCAGAAAACAGTCGCTTTAGAAGGGCTTTTGTCTATGAACACCATTCGAAGTCTTTCAAATGATTTTTCTGGTTTTAGTCGACATTTGAAATCGTCCAAAATTATCACGCGAAAATGTTGTCGTTGTAAATTAAATTTTCAGTGAGACAAAGTATTTTGATTTTGCTCATAAAAAAATGTGGAGGGAATTTCGAATTTGGAAAGTTGAGTTTTTTTTTAAATAAAGAGTCATAGTTTTAATCGTTATCAAAACTAGCCAGTGTCCCATAGACAAAAACTGTTAGTCGTAAAACTTTCTGAGTATCGTGTTGGCGTCGAAATAAATCGCGCTATGGTTTGGTCTAAAGCATTATGCACTGCTATTGAAATTTAAAATAGGTTAATTACTGACCTATTACATTACTCTTATTTACGTTGTCGGAACGTTTAGCAAGTGTAAAAACGAAAAAGTATAAAATAAAAAATAAAGTTAAATAAAAACTGTAACCCGACTACGGGAAAATAAAAATGATCTAAAAAGTACGAAACAAGCAAATATTTCAGACAGAAATCAAGACATAGGTACAAAAATGGTCAAGGTAAAGCCGTGGTCGCATGCCTGTATGCCATGTGGGTGCCAGGAACACTTACAAAATTATAATGGCATGCGACGACGGCTTTACCTTGACCATTTTTGTACCTATGTCTTGATTTCTGTCTGAAATATTTGCTTGTTTCGTACTTTTTAGATCATTTTTATTTTCCCGTAGTCGGGTTACAGTTTTTATTTAACTTTATTTTTTATTAAGCCTCATTAGTCATCAGTGAATGTGTCAATAACAAGGAAATAATATTGTAACTGCTTACAATTTATACGAAGAAACGATCTATGTTACGGCAAGGTGAAGGTTTATTACAATAAATATGGCGAATACTAAATGTGTTAGAAGATACAGCTATGTTGTTAGGAAAAACTTAAACAAATCTTAAGAAATGTCCGAAACAACGTTTAACAAAAGGATACATAGAAACACGGATTAAAAACGTTGAAGAATATTGGTCTACGTTCAAAAATGCACATATAGAACTGGTGAAGTGTGTTCCGAAAGCGAATCGAAGACATTTCATATTTTGTGAATGAAGATTACTTTATTCAGGAAGATTTGTATATTTGTTTGATAGCCGCCGCCGTTACTTATGCAAGCTGACAATAACAACAGCGGTTCTGGTCCATCAATGGAAATGCAAGTTAAGTTACCGAGGATTCAACTCCCTACCTTCTCAGGTATTTACGATGAGTGGCCCACTTATCAAGATCTATTTACGTCATTAGTGCACGATAACCCAACACTAAATAAAGTACAAAAGTTGTACTATTTGAAAAGCAGTCTTACGGGAGAAGCCTTGTCGCTCTTGAAGCACGTGCAAGTTACAGAGGTTAACTATGACGAGTCGTTTAGTATGCTAAAGGCGCGTTTCGGCAACAAGCGTATTATTATCAATTCAATACTAAAAAGATTGTTTACACAGAAGAAGATATCTGTGCAAACAGCAAATAACATTAAATCGATATTGGATACGGCTACAGAATGTCTGAATGCACTGAAAAATCTGAATTTTTCAACGAGCTCCTGGGATCCGCATCGTGAATGGGAAGATGTTGCTAACGAGGATAATGTAGATGAGTTACCTAAATGGGATGCACTTAACAAGTTCTTACAATCGAAGTTCCGCTCGCTCGGGCTTGTCACGCCTCCGACCAGAGAGAAACCTACACCTAAGGGAAAAGAATACGCTGTTCACGTATCAACTTCAAATGCTACGACCTCTTCGAAACCAAGAAGCTGCACTATGTGCAAAGAAGACCACACATTGTGTCATTGTGAGGGCTTTATTAAACTTAATCCAACAGAGAGGTGCGAGTATCTAAAACAACACAATCTATGCTATAATTGTCTGGCCCCTGGACACTCAGCTTATAGATGTCGCCTGAATATGTCCTGTCGTAAATGTCACAAACGTCATCACACGCTCACGCATCATTCCACGCCCATGACGTTACCACATCAACCAGACAATAAGAACCAACCAGATAAAGAAGTTGAAACCCATCAAGATTCAGCAAAATCAGCCGAAACCAAGGTTACGCTTTCATCGCATGTCGCTACTAATTTGTCCACTACATTACTGGCCACAGCCCTGGTACCAGTGAGAAATTACGAATCGGGACAAGTGACAGTGCTCCGTGCGCTGATTGACCACGGCTCCCAAGCTACATTTATGAGTGAAAGAGCAGCCCAGATGTTACGATTAAAGAGAATGCTGGTCAATGGCACTATTACTTGTGTCGGCTCAACAAAAGCAAATGTTAAACATGCTGCAGAAATCGAACTACTCTCCCGACACGACGCTGGTTTCAACTTGAAGATTAAAACGTACATCATATCTACGCGACTCACTGCCAACTTATCATCACAAAACATCTCCACCAGCACCTGGCCGCATTTGCAAGGACTTACTCTGGCGGATCCAAGCTTTAATAAATCAGGTCGAGTAGATTTATTACTAGGTGTTGACGTGTGTGCCCAAATCATGAAGGGTGAAGTTATCAAAGGTCCCCCAGAAACACCGTGTGCTCAAAACACCACCCTGGGTTGGATCTTGTTTGGGAACATAGAAAACAAACTACCAGGAGATGAAATTATCGTCATGCACCTCAATCTTGATCTAAATGATATGCTGAAACGAATGTGGGAACAAGATCCATACAACAAACGAGAACCTATAGCTGAGGAACCAAAGTGCGAGGAAATCTAGGAGACCACAACTGTAAGAAATAAAAAAGCCAAAGAAATCAAACATGCTACTATCAACTCAAGGAGATACGAAAACAATAGCATTAAAGAGATAATATCAATTAGAACAAAGATTTAAGAATAACCCAAATCTTAAGAACGACTATGCTACGGTCATGAAAGATTACGAAACAAATTACATGGAAGAAGTACCAAACCAAGAAATGACCAATCCATCTGTGTACCTACCGCACCACGCTATAGTTAAAGAAGAGAAAGAAACGACCAAATTAAGAACTGTCTTCGACGCTTCTCAAGGGGGAACAAACAATGTATCACTCAACGACGAACTGATGGTAGGACCACAGTTACAAAATGACATGAGAAGTCTTATCATGAGATGGCGTATGAGGAAGATTTGCTTCGTGGCTGATATCCAGAAAATGTACCTGCAAATTGTCGTTAGTGAAAAGGATAGAAATCTGCAACCAATACTGTGGAGAGTTAATGATCCAGAACCTGTCAAAGAATATCATCTTACCAGAGTCACGTTTGGAACTGCTTCTGCTCCTTACTTAGCAGTAAGGACCTTGCACCAAGTAGCTAGAGATGAAGGACTAAACCATCCTGGAGCTGCGGAAATTATAAGACGCGACTACTTCATAGATGGCATGATGTCTGGTAAAGACAATCTACCAGATGCGTTAAAAGTGGCTAAGAAATTGACGCCATACTACAGAAAGGCGGGTTTAAACTGAAAAAGTGGTGTTCTAACGACGCTGACTTTCTTAAAGAATTTGAAGAATCTGAAAGAAGCTTTATTTATTTATTTATTTATAAAGGTACACCAACAGCTTCTGTATATAATATATCATAAACACTATAGCTAACAATAGCCTCGGACTTATACAGTCGCCAAACACAGGATAACCAACAATCACAGAAATAGGTCATAAAACACTTAATAAAACAAAAGCCTTTGTTTTATTAAGTGTTTTATGACACCAAGATCACGAACTTCATTTACAGACTCTAATAATGCTCCTTTTATATTATAAGAGACAGCACTGGATTGTTTTTTCCTACTAAATCGTATTGGGTTATATTTTTGTACGTTAAGCTTCATGCGGTTCAAATGGCACCATTGCTCAATCCTATTTAAATCCTCTTGAACTAGAGTAACATCTATATTTGAATTGATAGTCCTATAAATTTGAAACAGACTTTTGAAACAGATAAGGGAAGCAATGAATATACCCACCTGTCAGATATTAGCATGGACCGATTCCACTATTGTACTTTCCTGGCTATTCGGTAATCCTACCAGATGGAACGCGTACGTTAGAAACAGAGTAGTTGAAATACTTGACAATATCGGCAATCATAATTGGTACCATGTCAAGTCACCAGAAAATTCTGCTGACACTGCGTCGCGAGGACTGTCCTTGCTAGACCTAAAGGACGATGAACTATGGTGGAGGGGTCCAGAGTGGTTGAGAGAAGGAGAAATCCACTACAGCAGACCAAAGGCGATGATGACAGATCTGGAAAGAAAGGAAATATTACAAGTTAATCTAAGGCTTGATAATGAGAAAAGTATAGATACAAACATTACAAGATCTGCTTAAAGTGATACTGTACTGCAAAAGATTCTTAAAGGGAAGAAAATTAGAAAACAAAGACACACCTATAAACACGAATGAATTGGACGAAGCGCTGAAAATCTGCATAAGAGTAGCACAGAGGGATAGTTTTGAAGAAGAAAAACAGCAACTGAAAACAAAGGCACAGTCAACAGCAAAAGTAGATGATCAAAATCAGAAATTCAATACTAATGAAAGGAGTTCGCGTCAGAACTGTGTGGCGTCGAAGTGATTCAAAAGTATGTGATTGTAAATTATACCAAACATTTACTACTAGTACAGCTGCCATATATTCGTGATCAGTTTTGACTCCAAAAGTTATAAACTCAATTCGCATCAGAACTAAGAAGTGATTTTTTTATTCAAAACTAGTGAATAGTTAAACTCAAAAATTTAATGATGAAACTGAGGCCACATAATCATGATGCAAATAATTCATCCATACTTATATTTTAATTACTAGCCGAATTAGATAAAAGCATATTTAATATATGCCAAATTTCATCCAATTGAACCCCGAAAAAAGTATATGTTCATTAAAAATCATACAATTGAAAAACTTTGCTATTTTAATTGTTTTTTTTTTTGTAACTTCTGTCAAATGTTTAAAAGTTGCTGATGTGATACAAAACGATAATTCAATAAATATGAATTTTGCATGTTTGTGAATTTATGTCAATGTTCAAAACTAGCTGATGCGATACAAAATCATAACTCAATGATTGCTTTTGCCCAGTCGGCTACAATATATTAAAACCGGAAGGTAGATTGATATTTTTATCTTTATTTATATCAATCTACCTTCCGGTTTTTCAATTATATGATTTTTAATGAACTAATGCTTTTATCGGGGTTCAATTGGATGAAAGGGAAATGCCCATTTGATAAAGAGGTTTTGGCCAAGTGACGCCCATGAATGAAACGAATGATAGGCATTAGGGTTGACGTCATAGATAAAGAAACAACCACTATTTTTTACATAGAACTCGGGTGGTCTTTTATAAATCATTTATAAAAATTCAAGGTTAATAAAAAACATATTTGTAGTTTTGGTGTAATCCATTCTGTAATTATAGTTCTTATTTGTATGTTTCTTGTGCCTGTATTGCTTTGGTATAGATGATGAAAGTGTTTTCTTAGTACATATTAACCACAGTTTACACAATCATATTTGTCGATGCCCAACATTTCGTTCTTTCGGTGGAGAAGGCTGTTGTGCATTCCTTGCCAACATCTAACTTTGGGGACACACCAGACTATTATCTGAAACATGATTGCATACTGTCATAAAAGAATTTATACTTATTAACATGCTGTAGCATCAAAAGGTCTTTATGTATAAATACATTGAATGACTCCGGTCTCGTGATACCATTTTTGATGATCATACAATTCATTACTTATATCACATAAAATATGTGGCAATGGTTTGAGACAAAACAAACTTCAATTATTTCTATGATTTCCTTGACACTAACCAACTGAATTATTCAATTTAAACCTAACGTTACGTAGCTTTGCAATAAAAGTTGCTGAGTATATACCGTGTATGTTCATAAAGTAACTTACTTGTTGTGATGCAATCCATTGCTGAAATATAGACCGAACTTCCACATGGTAAGTCTCTTAAGTCTTCGTGTATCCACGCCACAGTTGTCACAGAGATGGTAAGGTGATAAGTTCGTGTAAATCAGGTTCCATATTTGTGTCAGGTCTTTCCCGAGAAACAGGTATGGTATCCATTGGCAAGCCGTTGTCGTCGTAGGAGGCGGGTATAGAATCCAATGTAAAGCCAAGGTCGTTATCGGGAGCGGTTACAGTATCCATAATCGTAATCAAATTCGTCGGAAAATCAAATAGAAAAATGCAGTAGAAAAAATATAGCACGAAACAAGATGTGAAATATCAATGTCAATCAGTTGTCAGTTACGATTAATATTGACGTAGGGATGCGATATGACTTCGATTTTTCGAAAAACCTATATTTCAAAACCGTAT
Source organism: Agrochola lychnidis (assembly GCA_963680765.1). Lineage (NCBI taxonomy): Eukaryota > Metazoa > Arthropoda > Insecta > Lepidoptera > Noctuidae > Agrochola > Agrochola lychnidis. The sequence goes on from OY796867.1 coordinate 181,946, forward strand.
TTAGAAGTCCGAAACATTTTTTTATGTCTCTAATTAAAATAACAAAAGCGTAAAAACTGACGCCGACCAGACGCTGGAACTATTGGATCAGATGCTGCACGGAGTCTTTCGGTAGGTTGGCCTTGGCCTGAATTTGGACAAGACTAAAGTCATGTACAATTCGCATGTCTTGCTGAGTCCTATCCACATTGAAGGGTCGCTTCTCGAAGTTCTGAAGGAGTACATCTACCTATGGGCAAGTCATCTAGCTCGGTAGGCGCAACTTTGAGATAGAAACCGACAGAAGAATCCAGTTAGGTTAGGTAGCGTTTGGAAAACTTCGTCAAGTCTTCTCGTCGTCAATCCCGCAGTTTTTGAAGACTAGGGTCTTCAACCAGTGCGTCCTGCCCGTTATGACATACGGTGCCGAAACGTGAATACTGATAGTCGGCCTAGTCCACAAATTCAAGGTCTCTCAGCGCGCTATAGAGTGGGCTATGCTCGGAGTTTCTTTGAAAGATAAGATCAGAAATGAAGTTATCTGGAAAAGAACCGGTGTTACCGACACAGCCTGCAGAGTAAGCAAGCTGAAGTGGCAGTGGGCTGGCCATATTCGTCGAAGGACCGATGGCTAGTGGAGCAGACGAGTCCTAGAGTGGAGACCACGTATTGGAAAGCGTAGTGTGGGACGCTAGCTGGACCGACGACCGCGACGTCAGCTAGATGGACCGACGACCTTAAAAAGTTGGCTGGAATAGATTGGATGCGGAAGGCGGAGGAAAGGCTGTTGTGGCGCAGCCTGGGAGAGACCTATTTCCAGCAGTGGACTGCGATAGGCTGAGTTGATGGTTGCACATAATACAAAATCCATTTTGTGTAAAAACCGGTTTTGAGTGTTTCGATTTTTTTCAGGAAAAGTTGCCATCCCTACTTTGACAGGATTGGCCAACAACCGGAAGTGGTAGATAAGGCAATAAACGATTGAGTGTCTTGATTAAATGGGCTTTTAATTTCGGAGATTTAGTTACAAACAAATAATAGCAATATTTTAGTTACTAAATGGGTATATTTTTTGTACATACCACATTGCTGGGCAAACCATGGCCAAGAATAGGCGTTTCCCTTTGGCATATATTAAATTTGCTTTTCATCGAATTCGGCTAATAATAAAAAAATGAGTATGGATGAATTTTTTGCCTCATGATTACGTGGCCTCAGTTTCATAATTTAATTTTTGAGTTTAACTGTTCACTAGTTTTGAAAAAAAAATCACTTCTTAGTTCTGATGCGAATTGAGTTTATAACTTTTGGAGTCAAAACTGATCACGAATATATGGCAGCTGTACTAGTAGTAAATGTTTGGTTTAATTTACAATTACATACTTTTGAATCACTTCGACGCTACACAGTTCTGACGCGAATTCCGTTCATTAGTATTGATTTTCTGATTTTGATCATCTACTTTTGCTGTTGACTGTACAAATTAAAAGGAAACCTTACCTGGACGATGATGGAATCCTCAGGGTGGGCGGGAGACTGCGTCACTCTGACCTAAATGAAGATGGCAAACACCCGATTATTCTTGATCGAGACAATAATCTTACGTTTCTCCTCGTCGCTGACGCTCACCTGAAGACGCTGCATGGCGGAGTTCAAGTCATGCTATGCTTCCTGCGAACTAGATTCTGGATCCTGAAAGTAAAGACTTTAGTTAAAACCAAGATAAAAAAATGTCTTATTTGTGCGAAATTAAACGCAACTGCAAGGTCACAACAAATGGGAGACTTACCTGGCGTTCGAGTTACCCCTGCGAAACCTTTCTTGAATACAGGCATAGACTTCGCAGGTCCATATCAGATTTTAATGTCTAGAGGCAGGGGAGCAAAGACGAACAAGGCATACATCGCTCTTTTTGTCTGTATGTCGACAAAGGCGATTCACCTAGAACTAGTAGGAGATCTCACGTCAGATGCCTTCATCGGAGCTTTCCGAAGGTTTGTAGCTAGACGCGGAAGATGCGCTCAGATATAGAGCGACCAAGGACGGAACTTCGTAGGAGCAAATAGGATACTTGCCGCAGATTGGGCTGAAGCTAAATTACAATTCGACGGTCTTATCGCCGAGAAGTTAGCTATAGATGGAACTAAGTGGCACTTCATCCCGGCCTATAGCCCCCACATGGGCGGACTGTGGGAGGCGGGGGTGAAGTCTATGAAACATCACTTAAAACAGATCATAACCTACCATTTGACCTACGAAGAGATGAATAAGCACCTTGCTATGTCAAGTTGAGGCTTGCCTCAACTCTCGGCCTTTAAGCATAATAGACGACACGGACACCGACAACCTTAAACCACTAACCCCCGGTCATTTTCTAATCAGTGAAACCCCTATCACTGTTCTGACTCCAGACCTTCAAGATATCCCAATGAGTCATTTGTCAAGATGGTAACATCAGCAAAGGTTATTGACTGACTTCTGGCATCGACGGCAGCAAGAATACTTGTCAAGAATGCAACAACGTTCGAAATGGCACAACAAAGTAAAGGAGTTTGACATAGGATACATTGTGCTAATAAAATCCGATAATTTACCTCCGGGTAAATGGATGATGGGACGTATAGTGGACAAACATCCAGGTACTGACGGTGTGACACGGGTGTACAGTGTGAAGAGTGGTGATAGTGTTGTGAAAAGATCATTTAATAAGTTGTGTTATTTACCAATAGACATTGAAACATAATTTTTGTTTGCTTAGTTAATTAATTAATACCGAATGTAACTCAGTTGTTATCACTGTCGTTTAGTTGTTTATGATAATTATTTTGTTAAAGGGCAAATAGGCCTTTTGGTGGGCGGTATGTTGAGTTAGAATCCTTGTATGTGTGAAGTTGATTAACAAGTACGTATGCATATGTGTGTGCCATTATATTATTTAGAAATATTGTCCTATACGTGTGTGAAAAAAATTAAAAGCTTCGTACCGAAAGTCAATAAATTTAAAAGAAGGTCGAAAGTTTATAGACATTTTATAAAAAAGTTTTACTTTGTGGAATATGAGTTTTTAAAATTAAATAATAAGATGTTCAGCGATTTTGCCCCTATCAATAGATTAAAACCATTTCATAATAGAAATTAATTATTCGTTTTTATGTCATTTATTTTACTGTCATATTATTAACGTCATTTAGATGTAAATATCATTTGATTTAACACATTATTTTAGTGATGAATATGTAACAGTATGCTAATGCATTATTATTTATTTCTCGTTACATATTATGGGGAGCAATCATCGGACGCTACCGGGAGCGAGTGAGGTATTAAAATCCTCTCAATGTAGCTTTTACTTATAATAATCACAAAATAGAAACAGTCAATGAATTCACATTACTAGGCATAACCATAGACAAGAATATAAATTGGAAATCACACGTACAAAAAATTAAATCGAAACTTTCGAAATTCCTATATGCTTTTCGAGAAATAAAAAAAACCACAAATTTACAGACAGCTCTAGTAACATACTACGCCTATGCTTATGCATGGCTTAGTTACGGCATAATAATGTGGGGAAATAGTACAGATGCACCTACACTGTTTACAATTCAAAAGAAATTCGTCCGTATCCTAGTTAATATACAACAAATAGATAGCTGCAAACCCCATTTTATAAACCTGAACATTTTAACTCTGCCTTGTATATATATACTTGAAATATGTAAATTCGCTCATAAATACCCACACTTTTACACTAAACGAGAAGACATACAAACAAGATACACACTCCGATACAAAACACGACTAAACTTACCAAAATCCCGCCTAAAAATCCTACAGGTCCTCTAGTTATGTCAATAAAAATATATAACAAATTACCTGAATCAATCAGAAAAGAAAAAAAACTCCATCTATTCACAAATAAATTAAAAAATCTATTATTAAGTAAATGTTACTACAGTGTACAAGAATATTTAAATGATAAATCTCTAAAACTCAAATAAAATACACAATAAATGTTTTTTTTAGAATAAATTAGATTATAAGATAAACAATAAGTCCTCATCTCTACTATATTTCTTTTGCTGTGCCCAACAGGGTCCACGATTGTTTCTTTTCAAATGTTTACCACCTAAGCACATACATTGTGGAATGCAATAAAGTATTGAGTATTGAGTATTGTCACTCCTCATATCGCTGAGAAGTCGGAGGGAATGAGCCACTGTCTGCGTCTTCAATGTTATGTGTCGTCTCGTCTAAATTAGCATGAACGTACTCCAGAATTTATTAATGCGAGTTAGAAGAGGCAAATATTTTTGGAAACTGTGATCCCTTCTGGAGGGAGGGGAGGTACTCTGTCTAGGTTGACACCAGCCTTGCTAACGGGGGCATAGCCCTTGCAAGGTGTGTATAGTTGACACAATTGGTTCAACTTACGACTGAGTCTCACAGTTTAGTCAGAACTTACTGACATTCGATAAGGCTTGAGTCTTGTGAGGATAGAATGAGGTGTTGAGATTTTCCCTCTGGAGTATGGTCGTGGATTATTAATGCTGTTGAGCGGTTACTTCTTGATCCTTCGTTCCCTCTGGCTTAATAATGTCCGATGGAGTTAAGGCTTAGGATGTGGAGTTCTTTATTTTCATAAACCCCCTCTGGGTAAATGTGAACTGTCACATCAGTTTATTTTTTTTATCTGAGGCTTGCCGCATCTTTTTCGATGGTTTTGGTGCGGTAAGGTTTAAGCATGACGACGTTAATTTTCTGGGTGCATGTTAGCACATATTGTCAGTTAACTTGGCTCATACCTAGCTTGGTATCAGAACTTTGCGATTCCTTCGTCCTGTCTTAAGCCTTTTCTTGCAAGAGAAAGACCTCACTTTGTATTTGAATTGCCATCTTAGGTAATGTTTCTTTTAGGTATAGGCAGGAAGGGTTCGATTGTTCGGAAGCTTTGAATAAAAGTCTCTGCCTGATCCATTTATTCAAATGGGGCGTAGCTCATGTGAGGTTTTATCATGAGATGTTGTAACCTCATGCTGTACAGGCTGGCAAGAACGCTGTACGTCATCCGAACAATCTGACAAGATATGTTTAAATTAGGATTTTTATATGGTTTTCACTTGACGGTAAAAAAATGATAATCTGGCCTCAGCCATCGCGGCGCGCGTGTCTCTTTATAATATTGTATTGATGGTTTAAATATAATCTTCTCCTTAAAAGTTCTTTGATTTAATATGATCCCGGGTACCGCAGCCAAGCGTGGTGCTTACAGTACCTACACAAAATGACAACGGACAACTTTTAACTGTAAAGTAAACACGCTAATTGGCAGATGTCGTGGCAAGTAAGTTACGGGTCAGTTAACCTTTTAAGCGCTTGGCCAAATATCAATTGGCGTGCCCCTAGCGCGCGGCTAAAAATCGACAAAATAATACCTACAATAAATAAGGAGGAGCAATCGTTGTATCGATAAAAAAATAGTCAAAAAGTTTTTTATGTTTTTATTTTAAATTAGCCTTAATTTAACCACCCTAATCAACAGAAAGACAGACAGAGTCGTTAAAGTCCATACGTACGGATTTTAAAGCAGGTAGGTATAATATAAACGGGATATTTTTAAATGCACATCAAAGAACTTATCACCCATTCATCATCATCATTTCAGCCAAAAGACGTCCACTGCTGGACATAAGCCTCCCCAAGAGGGGGATTTTGCCATAATCGCCAAGCTTGGTAGGCAGGTTGGCGGTAGCAGTATGAGGACGCTGCTGCCCATTCTCTAGTTAGTTCCTTAGTCGCCTACGACACCCACGGCAAGAAATGGGATGGTGCTATTCTTTTACGTCCGGCACCACACGGAACTTATCACCCATCAATTAAATAAGTTTTATAAAAACGTGCCTACGCCAGTCTCTGACAGACTTCGATTTATCTAACCGTGCCCGGCGCGTGGCGTCGTCATAACTCAAACGTGCCGCGCTGAGTGTCATCGCCGGAGCACAGTAAGAGACAACACCATAAGGAACTCGAGTGCGAGTGCCTGTCCGACTTGTAGGTACTGTCACAATACCTGTTTAATGGTAAGGTCAACATTCAACACGGTTCCAAATTTGAACAATCAATAGGATATGTAGATAAGTAATATAGTAAATAACAGAATTACATCACAATATTTAAATAAAAACGTTTTTACAAAAAAAAAAAACAACCGGCTTCCAAAAAACTACTACAAATTTACTCTTTTATATAATAAATTTACTCTTTTATTAATTTACTTATTTATTTTTCTACAATTTTTTTTTCTATTTTCGTTATTTTCCACCGAATTCCGAAATTTAAGTTATTTTTTACTTTGTACTTAGTAGTTTTTTGGAAGTCGGTTGTTTTTGTTTTTTTTGTAAAAAAGTTTTTATTTCTCGCTTTTTAGTGGGTCAATTTGTAATTTGTCTAAGTTTCATTAGCCTAATGCCAACAGCTCATCACCTTTTACAAAATATTGCTTTTCCCGATGCAGGGACGTTCATCGTTAAGGAGTTCCCTTGGTACTTCACCATCAGCTCCACTTCTCCATATGCATTGTGACGAGCATAAATTGCATTGCAACCATATTAAAGTAATCGAATCGCAACCCGTGAAATACTTATTATTGAGTAGTTCCGGTGGCTATTTGTGGTCTTCATCATCAGTTCCACTTAACTAAATGGTGCTTTCCAAGAGCAACTGCACGAGTTACTTTAAAAAAAAACCCAAGTCGCTATAGGTTTGCCTATAATATTTGAAGAGTTCCCTCGATTTATCTGGGATGCCATCATCAGATCCTAGTTTCCTTATCATGGTACTACCCTTGGGATATCTCCTTTCCAATAAAAAAAGAATCATCAAAATCGGTTCATAAACGACGAAGTTATCCGCGAACACACATAAAAAAACTCCTCAGTAGTCATTGTTAAAAAGTGACTATCGATAATGTGTGTACCCACGAACAACATTATCCATTCGTATGATCCGCTTGTGACGTAGGCAGTGGTCGCATTAATGCGACAGCCGCGCTAGACTAACTAGAGAAATTTGTTGCAAACATAAGCGTCTAGGGATGGGAACTAACGTGAAATGTTATCATAATACAAAGATCCTGAGGGATATTTTTCTTATGAAAAACAAGGAAAAGAATTCATAACACAAGGCAATATGTTAAATAAACTTTATTTCGTATGACACTAACACACCGAAGAAAAGTCCAAGCTGTATTTACGTATTTTTGTTTAAGCTTTTTCAAAACTTAGAGCGACGAGACATAATTTTAAGTAATTGTTTAATAAAATACCTATATCTATTTAGTAATGGTTTTAGTTGTACCACGCAGTTAATAGGACGAAAATTGAACGAAAAAATCATACTTGTTTTCTGTCGCAGAAATACGACACGCGCGGTAGGGGCACGGAAATATTTGTCGCATAAATGCGACACAAGCGGTCAAAAGGTCTTATGATTAGTGCTACTCGAACGTCGTGAAATTTGCACATGAAGTTACGGGTGACTTTAACTGGTGGTTAGCCTACTCGACACTTTACTTGAGGGTGGTGAAAGAGGCCCTTACTTGAGTAAATACTTGAGCAAGAATCTACCCTCGATAGATGTTTTCCTCTCACTCAGTTACTGCGTTTTATTTCATTATGTGAGATGTAGATTATTTTACTTTAACTTAAAATACTACTTAAATATTATTTTACTTTTAATACAATTATCATTAAAATATTCATTTTAATACAGTTATGTCATTAAAATATTAATTTTAATTAATAAAATACTTTTTTCATGAAATTATGTCTAAATTAAAGAAGTGATTGTTGGGAGAAAAAAAACCGACACAATAAAAATTTATACACTTACAATTTTTTTTAATTAAAGAGAAAAAAAAAACTAATTTTCTGGAAACTTAATGTAATCATGCATTAGCAAGGCCAATGCACGAGTAACTCTCTTCACTATAATTACGACACACTGACGATTGTGAAATAAATAGCCTGATGTCTCCACATGCAATCTGGAAGCTACCAGTGGCATAAAAACGTTAGGCCGTTAGTAACTAACTTGCACAGTAGAATTACAGGAAGCCATCTTTATGTCTCTGATTATAAGAGTCCGTAATTTTCGATAAAACCGCAAAATCAAACGCAAAATGGTCGAGTTCTCAATGCTTAAGTAAAGAAAATGGTGACTATTACTTGGCTAAGAATTCTAACTTTTGACAGTTCTAACTTCAAGCAATTAGGTACTAAACTTTAGAATAAAAATTATTACTTGAGTAATTACTTTTACTTGTTTATAAATACGGGTGTATTTCCTCGATGTTAAAGGGTCTTCTCCGAAAGAACACTTTTAACCGACTTCAAAAAAAGGAGGAGGTTCTCAGTTCATCGGTTCTTTTATTTTTTATTACGTATGTTCCCCGATTACTCGAAGACGGCTGGACCGATTTGTAAAATTCTTTTTTTGTTTGAAAGGGCATACTTTCTAGTTAGTTCCATTGTCATTTAGTCACGATCTGATGATGGGATCTTGGAGAAATCGAGGGAAGTCTTCGAATATTATAGGTACACCTATAGCGATTTGGGTTTTTTTGAAATAGTAACTCGTGCATTTGCTCTCGAAAAGCACCATTTGGTAAAGTGGAACTGATGATGAACGACACGGATGACCACCGGAACACCTCAGTAATATGTATTTCACGGGTTGCGATTCGATTACTTTATCATGGTAGGTAAGCAATTGATGCTCGTCACAATTCATATAGTGCAGTGAAGCTGATGGTGAAGTACCTGGAGAACTCCTCAACAATTACAGTTCCTGCATCGGGAAAAGCAATATTTTGTAAAAGGTGATAAGCAGTTGACATAAGGCTTGTGTTAGGTTTCAATTTATTAATACGTAATTGTTGGATATTGTACTGGCAACACCCAAAGATTCGATGTGTCAAGAGTAGCGCGGGAACCGTTCTCCGGAGTCTGGCGCTCGTGACAGTAAGGCGAGCTTAGTGGCTGTGTCGGTAAAAAGATAGATTGGCATAGTATTAGTTGGAGATCTACTGTAAATTAAGGTAACCTATTCGTTTTATGGTAAATATTAGAATACTGATTGAATTGTGATATTATGTGGGGAATAGGAGATGTGATGGTATGGTGTAGAATATTGAATTTGATGTTGGCAAAGAAATATAAATGACTGATAAAATATCTTGATGTTTCATATTATTTTCCTTATCCCTGAAATATTGTAAATATGTAGTTTCATTAAACAGTTTTAGATTATGATATTGGGGTAATGACTAAGATTCATTTGGAGATTAGTATCTATTTTGAGGTTAAATAATTATATTCGAAATTAAATTAGTTATTTTAGAGCAAGGATGGTTCTTATTTCAATTGTAACGTAGATAAATTACAAAACAACCCACAAAAGTGAAAAAAAAATACAAAAAATACAACCGACTTCCAAACTACAAAGTGAAAAATGACTTTAATTTCGGAAGTCGGTGTCTTTGGATCAGTATTGGTAGTTTTAATTTTGCCACTGATTTCCGAAATTAAAATTATTTTCCACTTTATAGTTTGGAAGTCGGTTGTATTTTTTGTAAAAACTTTTTATTGAGCAATGTGCATTCACACCCGGGGTAGGTATGGAAGGAATCTCTTGTTCCTCCCTTGCACTCTTACGCGAAGAATTTGGTCTGCTACAGACAGTCAGGTGCACGTACATGAACGCGTCGGTGTAGCACTTGCGCAGGCGCAGCATCCCCTTACACTATACATATGTCGTGGCCAGATCTTACAATTGATCATTTCATGAAATGATCGACTATTTCATGAAATGGTTATGTTTCATGAAATGACCAGCTAAAATTTACCATATCGTTCAAACGTCAACGTTTAATGATATGTCAGTTGACGTTTGGCCATTTCATGAAGTAGGATATCCATACAAATATTACTGGCATTCATTACCTTTAAGTAATCTGGGTCAGTGGATAAATAAAACATTATAAATATAGCTTTCATTCCAGAAGAAAAATAATAATATTAATTATTTTTCTTCTGGAATGAAAGCTATACATATAGATTTGAGCAGTTAAATACTAACCTGTGAAATACGTTCCAAACTCCATGGTTTTTTTAAGATTGCGCTCGTTTTTCGAGTGAATTTCATAATAGTCACGTAGCTTGATATAATAACGATACTTCACTGCATTTTTATCTTCCATTTGTATATTTATAATTCCTTTTCCAAACGAATTATCGTCTGTTGCCATGATGCACAACAAAAACAAAGCGACATCAACGCCTCTACCGGTGGATAATCTTACTATTTTATGATATGATCACTAATGTTTGACCACATCATGAAGTAGTCGTGTGTTTAACTGTTCATGTCGTCAAACGTTGAGTATTCAATGATCTGGCCAGACCACATCATGATGTGAAAACATTTTAAAAGAGTAACGGTGGAGTTTCTTGCCCATTCTTCTCCATACGAAAACTAACTTTTGGAAGGGGCGACTAGAATCAATTCTATTTTTTGTTTTTGACGTTAAAAAGTGCCTTTTTGTGCCTAATTGAAATAAATTATTTGACTTTGACTTTGACTTTGTGGCCAGCGGTTGATGTTCTATTTCATGAAATGCAACCATTTAATGAAATGGTCGATTATTTCATGAAATGATCAATTCTAAGATCTAGCCACGACACATATACTGGTACACACCTGAAAGCGCCAGTGTAGCGTTTGCGAAAGGTCTGCGGCGGCACGGCGCGGTCCAGCAGGCGCGGCGTGGGCGCCAGCGCGGCTGCCGCGCAGCACACGTGCGGGTCACCGGCTGCGCCCACCTGCACACTCCACCTGCACCACACAGACACAAACACTTTAAAAGTTGTGAATTTGTGATAGACACAGGGACAGTTGCTACGCGGTCAAAGTGTCTAAATGAATAACCTTAACAAGTGTATGCGCAAATGCACGCGCGACTCTTGAGCTACGGTTTCCTAAAAGAGCGGCGGCCGCCACATAACGCCCAAATTGACGGCTGCCACGAACATGATGGCAGCGAGGTCTGACTTTACAGTGTCAAAAACGCTCCCTAGGAAAACACTAAGTTACTTTCTTAACGTTTCAGTGACGTTATTTGTAATTCCGGTAAATTGCGGACACTATGTGGCGGCCAGCCATCGGCCAGCGCTGTCCTAGGAAACCGTGGCTTTACTTACACACCCAAATAACATTTTGGTGATAAGAATAAGTTCTACATGAGCTATTTAAGAGCATTTGGAGAACCTAAAGTCCTATATAGGCACTAACATTTGGTGATATAGCGCGTTTTAACTTTCTTATAACCCTGATTTGGGCCCACGATTTTAGATCTTAAAGTACTTAACTTAATAATTTTAGAGTAGTGATAAATGAATGACAATAAAGAGCTCCAATAGTGCTATTGAAGCAGTGCTTATCACTGAGTGTCACTAAAGTAGTAATTATGAAATCCACTGTAATAACTTTTTAGTAACGTATTAGTGTTTCGCTATGGTAAGTTTTCCGTAACAATATATGAGTTTTCATCTAAATTTTGAAGAGCCTCAAAAATAAACTGCTTTTGATGATAAAATATGTAGAATAAAATAAGTGCCTCAGTCATTTTTAATTTCTTAAGTCTTTTAAGTGGGGCAATAATGTTTAGAAAAAGGTTTTTTCTTTTGAAAATTTTATAGGTTAACTATTTATTTAATGGCGTCGATTCTAAATTACTTAAGGATCCTAATAAATCTTCTATGCCACTTGCAGTTGTACAATATGGTTTTAAAAGTGAAAAGACAACTAGTTTATACATTCAGTTTGCATAATGGTTCAATGTGAAGCTGTAAACTGAATATTTTCAGGGTTCTGTTATTGTTTGAATAAAACCTTAACATATCACGTAGGTACCTATACAACTGAATAAATCAAAGAATTCAAAAGTCTATTATTGAACATAAATGCAAATAAAAGAAGGCACGGACACAAAACTAAAAAACATTATACAAACAATTAAACATTAAAACATTATTACCTGTATGATAGAACCTGAAGAAGTTACTATGTTTTGCATTAAAACTTGTTTTTTACTAAAATACTGACCTTTTTTTTGTATTTTGTAAACTGATTTGTAGGAGCCTAAATTGTTAGATTTTTTACATTATTACAACAATTAACCTGTTATTTCAGATCGCAGATGGGCGGCTTTAAAACTCTGAGACCAGTTTAGTTTGTAACCACACGAAAAGAAGAAAGAAGGTCGCAGATGTGAAAGGTATATCCATACCGTATATCCATAAATGACCATGCAAAAGGGGCTCAGCACAATTAGAAAGGTTTTAAAAATGATCCTCAAACTTTTATAATTATTTCACTGATAGATATTTTGAATAAAACCACATTTGTTAAAACCACATTTGTTAAGATAATATTAGTTTTATTTTTACACTGTATGTAAAAGAGGCAAGAAGTACAGAAAAGCATGGAAGTGAGAAAAAAAAAAACAGTAAATCCGTTGCACAGTGTAAACATATTGTAACAAAACATAATTTTTAGGATTCCGTACCTCAAAAGGAAGAAACGGAACCCTTGGCCCATTATTGAGTGTGCAAGTCACCCCCTTTTTTTTTTTTTTTTGGGTGGGAAATCATCAAATAACTTCTCCCGCTCTGGGCGGAGCGGGAGGGCGTGTCAGACTCTTACTGACTAAAACCCACCCGTGTTCCTTCAGTTGCCGTGTTGCCAGGGGGCCACGATGTCCCTATCGGTTTTCTTCGAACCCCCGGCAGGCATTGGCCCTAGCAGACCCCGTCAATTCTGCTGACATCTCTTTGAGGCGCGCGTGGAACACAACGCGCCGTCGACCCGGGCTTGGTCCTTATCGGACGGAGAGCTACCCATTGCTCACCGTCCGCAAGCCCGCGTCTACGGTGGCCGGAAATCTTCTCGTGATTCCCGACGCCCAGGGCGTCTCCTGCTGCGGCGGTTAGGGGCGCGAGGGCGCGAAATTTGCCTCTCCCTCACGCGCTCCGTCTCCTCCTTCGCGAGCATTACTGCTTCGCAGAACGAGGTGACGGCCTCCCATTTCCTCTCGCTCCGTAGCATGGCCCGAATCAGGGCCGGAAGCGAGAGATCACCGCCGCCGATCGCTTCCACGAGGACACGGCGAGGCTCTGCCCAAGCCGGGCAGACCTCCACCGTATGCTCCACCGTGTCCTCCGGGCGATCCACACAGTGATGACACCCGGGCGTTTCCTCCCGCTTTATCCTGAACAGGTACCTCCCGAAACAGCCGTGTCCGGTGAGCACCTGTGTCAGGCGGAAGGTGAGGACGCCGTGGCGCCTCTCTAGCCACTCCTCAAAGAGGGGTCTTATCGCCGCAATTGTGGCGTGCCCAGCAAGTCACCCCCTGCCATCTTATCCTTGTAGGTACAATACCGACCAAAAGTCCATAGGCAATCTCACAAAGCAATAGACTAACGCTTCGGTTTGACTTAAGACCTTCTTCTATAAGTTGTTACAATACTGTAGGACGCACATTACACACACACACTCACTTTGTCTGCAACCAATGACTAGTTCGATAATCATTCGTTTTTTGTTTCATTCGTCTAGTTCACATAAATATTAAAGTTTAGCAGGTAGACCACAGAAAATTTACTAAATTATTTCGATTTCTGTGGGGTAGACAGATACAATTCGTTACGAGTATTCACTTAATAGAACTTTGTTGGTTCGTGATTATTGTCGGTGACGAGTATTTAGCTATTAGCGGTGTTGTGGTTATTATTTTCAAAATGCAGTCAATTCAAAAGTGAATGCAGTAAAACCGGACTAAGTGTGAGTGTTATCATTTAAATATTTCATATTTTACTAAACATAAATCTTAATCAAGGGTATTGTTGATAGAACACAGGTATTGTTGAGACAGAAGATGCCTTTAAAGTTTTAAATTTATTATGAGGTTTAATTCGATTAGTGAATAATAAATAATTAGGTATTATGTGTAATAAATACAATGTTATTCTTTTTTCTAGAGAAATACTGTGAGGGTTAAGAGATATGAGGAAGGGGCTTATTATCGAGTAGCAGCAACGTCAAATGAAATGAAATGAAATTGTTTATTCTGTAAATAGGATATCGGAATCACTTTTACACGTCATATAAAAAAATATTAAAAATAAGCTAGATGAGTTCGGCTTTTCCTATCTGACTACTCTGAGAAGAAAGGCCGAAAGAAACTCAGAGGTCGCAGTCTCTTTTAAAGTCCAGACATAATCTTGGTCAGGCCATATGAGGACCATGTAGATTAGTGTCTGAAAAGGTCTTTTGAGGAAAGAACCACACAGATTTGAGTGGACCTGTCCAGTCAGTGCAAGCATTTGTCAGTAATCGTGGAGCTCAACTTAGAACTTAAGGAGCTCAACTCGACGAGCAATACCAAAGAAAGGACATTTGGGTAGGCCGCAAAAACTACTCAAACTGCCAGACCATCACTAAAACTAGAAGAGAAATAAAAATAATATCCACATAGTCCTCACATTCACAATAGTTAAAATAATATAATACTTTACAAAGTAATCATGTCATTTTGATTATATTTTCCAACAATGTCAACGTTTTATAAAACTGGTATATGTTGATTTTACATAATAATTAAAATGTCTAGTTCTATGGTTTTATCATAAGGCTTAGCAGAGCAAGCAGTTCAATCCCAAGCTTTTTTATCTTCTAAATAATCTGAAATTGTATAGTACCCTTTTCTACAAAGTTTGGTTTTAATACAGATTTTAAATCGTTTAATGGGTAAGTTTCGAAAATCAATGGGGAGTTTGTTGTAAAAGCGTATACATTGACCCATGAATGAGTTGCCTACTTTGTGGAGACGTGTGCGATGTACAGCAAGGTTGTGTTTATTCCTGGTGAATGAATATGAAACAAATGGTTTCATACCAACGAGATATTTTGCTGAATTATTAAAAACACATCATTATGAACCGTTCGCCGTGCACTTTCAGAGTGCATGTAAAAAATGTAAAAGTAAATGTGAATGAAACCGGACTAAATGTGAGTGTTATCATTTAAATATTTGATATTTTACTAAACATAAATCTTAATCAAGGGTATTGTTGATAGAACAGAGGTATTGTTGAGACAGAAGATGCCTTTAAAGTTTTAAATTCATTGAGGTTTACCTCGATTAGTGAATAATAAAATTATGTGTAATAAATACTGTTATTCTTTATTCTACAGAAATACTGTGAGGGATAAGAGATATGAGGAAGGGGCTTATTATTGAGTAGCAGCGACGTCAAATGGTGAATAAATATGAAACAAATGGTTTCATACCAACGAGATATTTTGCTGAATTATTAAAAACACGTCATTATGAACCGTTCGCCGTGCACTCTGGAAGGCTTGCATCACTGAAGACAGCTAGAAAACCGTTTTTGACCTTAAAATATTGACCGTACCAACTTAATAAACAACAGATTCGTTATTACATGAATTTATGGTAACGGATTTTTTAAGCACGTTTCAATATGGTGTTTGTCGTATTTCTAGCAGATAGGCCGAAAATGTTTAATATTATTTTAGTAATATTATGGATTAAGACATTTATTCCTCAAAAACAGAATACAATTATTCACTTAGAATAAGAAACACTGGTTACATAAACGTTCTTTGGAACGAGTATCGGAACGGTATGTTATAATCTATACATATAATAAAACAGTAAAAAAACCGTGTCTGTACATTGAATATATTAAAAAAAATATATATTGAGGGGGGTTTAGGAACAGTAATAGAGCAAAAATCCAAAAAAAAAATTCTGTCTGTTTGTCTGTATGTCTGTTTGTTTGTACACGCTAATCTTCGGAACTACTGAACGGATTTGATTGTTTTTTTTTTGTTGTATAGGTATTAAGTCTGGGCAACATATAGGCTATAATTTATCTTGGAAACTTGAACACCTGATGCAGAACCGCAACAGACCAGCTGAACTATAAGAGATACAAAAATAGTACCATAGCAAAAATTATTTCACGTGATGAGCATTTTCTGCTGAAAGAATAAATTTGAAGATCTGGAACACCTGATGTGGAACTCCAAGAGCTCAGCTACACTATAATATATATAGGAATGACGTCTTAGCAAGAGTTGTTCAGCCTGATGAGCACTCTCTGTTGACGTATAAAAATTGAAGATTTGGAACACCTGTTGTGGAATTCCAAGCGCCCAGCTACACTATAACATATATTTAGGAATGACGTTTTAGCAAAAGTTGTTCAATCTGATGAGCACTCTCTGTTGACTTATAAAAATCGAAGATCTGGAACACCTGTTGTGGAACTCCAAGAGCCCAGCTACACCATAACACATATAAGAATGACGTCTTAGCCAAAGTTGTTCGGTCTGATGGGCATTTCCTGTTGACTTATAAAAATCGAAGATCAGAAACATCTGATGTGGAAATCACAGCTATCACTAATTTTACTGTATAATTATAATATAATATAAGCTGGGAGTACCTCCACGCGGTGAAGGCGGTATAGTTTAGAAGTGATATTCGACGACGATGGTATATCATTGAAAATAAAATTTGACTCTACTGGTTTATTTTATTTTGTCTGTAGCTGCATCATCATTCCTAACGACGCGCGCCGCGCGCGCCGACTGAGTGGCCGGCCGCGGAGCCCTAGCGATCTGCTACCGCCACCGCGATGGTGGCGCCCCCGTCGTGAGTTTCGTGAACTACAGATAATACATGCTGTGCAGTCAAGTGATTGGTCCATTCCAAATTATATGTTTTTTAAGTTGCCCGCAAATGATTTTTATATGATAAAGAATTTGTATTAGTAGCTAAGTTTTTCGGAAATAAAACCATTACCGTTTAGTGACTTGAACTGGTCGTTTCACTCAATCACCTCAGCTCCTAACAGTGGTGACCCCGCGAACAAACTCATCGCAACCATAGTACATCATGGCCAAGCAACCCGAGGCCAGTGGTAGTGAATCTACAGCACTACACATCCCAGAAGTAGCCGGTATATCGTTATCGCTACGGATTCCAGCATTCTGGCGCGATCGAGCCCGTTTATGGTTCGTCAGTTTTGAAGCCGCCACGCATGATTTGAAGAAAGGACAGCGAGAACTAGCACAGATGGTAATCGCGCGACTGGAAAAGCAAGATGTAGAACAGATTTGTGACCTGCTGTACGACCCACCTACATCACGACAGTACGACTTGTTGAAGGAACGATTGATATCAGTCTACGAAGAGTCAGAAAACCGGCAATTTCAAAAGCTATTGTCTGACATGGAGCTCGGTGACCAGAAACCCTCACAGCTGCTGCGACGCATGCGAAATCTAGCGCATGACAAGGTTCCAGATTCCACGTTGCGACTCATGTGGATGAATCATCTGCCACCCCAGGTACGATCCGTTCTCGTCGTCACGAAAGAAACTAGCCTCGATGAATTATCGCTACTAGCCGACAAGATGACAGAGCAAGCCCAGGAAGTCACAGCTGTATCATGTGAGCAACAACCAACTCAAAGCCAGCCAAAAAGTGATGCACAATACCTAGTCGAAGAAATAAAAAAATTATCACTAGAAGTAGCTTCACTCAAGTCGTCACAGCAACATACTTGCCGCTGTCGATACCGCGGTCGCGGTCATTCGTCGCATAGATCGCACTCACGCGCACGCTCTGGTGCATATACGCAGTCTCGCTCACGCTCAGGCACACCGTCGCCGTATTGCTATTATCACACGAAGTTTGGCAGAGATGCGAGAAGTTGTCGTCAACCATGTTCTTTTGACAACAGAGAATATAAAAAAAAACACGGAAAACTAGCACAAGCGCTAGATGCGGCTGACTCTGGCGTTTACAACGAATCATACCGCCTATTCATTTATGACAAGACATCAAGACTCACATTCCTGGTAGACACAGGTGCGAACATATCTGTAATACCACGGACAAAAGGCCAACGTTTGAAAAAATTACCATTCACGCTATATGCCGCTAACAACACCGTCATACCCACCTACGGAGAAAAAACGATGGAAATAAACTTTAATCTACGCAGGCCATATAGATGGAAGTTTGTAGTCGCCGACGTCAGCAAACCTATCATTGGAGCAGATTTCCTTAATCATCACCAGCTCAACGTCGATCTACGAAATCGAAGGCTGATAGACATGACAACCAAACTGTCTGTCACAGCACCGGCACGAGTATCAAACCAACCCACAGTACGTAGTGTCGACCTACAGCAATCGTACCACGATATACTCGCTGATTTCCCAGGCACAACTCGAGTAACGTCAATGAAATTGAGCCCACAGAACAACGTCGAACATTATATCAAAACTACGGGACCGCCGATACACTGTCGAGCACGACCAATACCACCGCACCGCTACGCTAAAGTTAGACACGAGTTCGAAGACATGATCAACCAAGGCCTATGCAGACCAAGCAAAAGCCCGTGGTCAAGCCCAATACATGTTGTAACCAAGAAAAACGGCGATCTACGCGTCTGTGGCGATTACCGACGATTGAATACAGTGACTAAACCAGACCGCTACCCCATACCTCGAATCAAAGATTTCACCTATCACCTGGCCGGAAAGAAAGTACTTTCAACAATCGATTTGAATCGTGCATACCAACAGATAGTGGTCCGAGAAACAGATATCGAAAAAACTGCCATCATTACCCCGTTTGGACTGTATGAATTCCCGAGAATGTGTCCAGGCCTCAAAAACGCGGGACAAACATTCCAACGATTTATCCACGATACCCTACGAGGATTGGATTTTGTTTTTCCTTTTGTCGACGATTTGTTGGTAGTGTCAACAAACGACATCGAGAACATCTGCGCACTGTACTCAAGCGATTAGAAGATAACGGGATAACAATTAACCCAGCAAAATGCGTTTTTGGCCAGCCAACAGTAAAATTTTTAGGATACACAGTATCAAGCGAAGGCATCAGACCACCGGAGGAGAAGGTCAAGGTCATCAACGACTATCCCAAACCCAAGACGGTAGAAGGATTACGTAGTTTCCTTGGAATGCTTAACTATTACCGTGATAACATTCCAAGCGCCGCAAGTTTGCAAGCACCGCTCAATGCCTACCTACATAATTCTAAAAAACGCGATAAAACGATAATCCACTGGACCGATGAATCATCACTCGCATTCGAAAATTGCAAGAAGAATTTACGCGACGCCGCACTGCTCGCACATCCCTGCCACACCGCCCCACTCTCCATAATGTGCGACGCATCGAACAGTTGTGTCGGCGCGGTACTCCAACAGCACGTTAATAACATGTGCAACCACTCGGTTATTTTTCAAAGAAGCTGTCGGATACGCAATTAAAGTACAGTACCTATGACCGGGAATTACTTGCAATGTACATGGCAGTGAAGCATTTTAGGAAAATGCACGAGGGACGTGAATTAATCGTATTCACCGATCACAAGCCGCTTACCTACGCTTTGTCAAAATTATCATCGGACAGCGAAACCCAACGAAGAACTCGACAGTTGTTATTCATCAGTGAGTTTACAACCGATATTCGTCACATCAGTGGAAAGGATAACGTTGTGGCTGATACACTATCACGCATCGAGACATTTACCTGCCCCACAACCATAAATTATTCAAACCTGAGAGAAGCTCAAAATAAAGATGATGAATTACCCACATTGAAGAAACAAAGTAATATTCAATTCAAGCAAATTACTTTGCCAGACACCAATGAAAAAATATACTGTGAAACGTCAACTAACAACATACGACCATATTTACCGAAGGAATTCCGATCAGCTGCATTCAACGCGCTGCATGGAATAAGTCATCCCGGTGTTAGAACAACGCGCAAACTTATGAAAGACAAACACTTTTGGCCAAGCATGAATATTGATATCGGCAAGTGGACCAAGTCATGTGTAGCTTGCCAGCGAGCGAAGGTGCATCGACATACAAGTAGTAAGTTATCAACATTCGCACCCACCGAGCGATTCAAGCACATACACATTGATATCGTTGGCCCGCTCCCTACGTCATCAACCGGTCATCGTTATTTACTTACCATTATCGACCGCAAGACTCGTTGGCCAGAAGCAGCGCCTATAACAGACATTACTGCAGAAACCATCGCGAGGACAACATATGAGATGTGGATCGCGAGATTTGGACGTCCAGAGACTCTGACTACTGACCAAGGACGGCAATTTGAGAGTCAGCTGTTCAATGCCTTAACCAACCTACTGGGAATACACCGTGTACGTACGACGCCATACCATCCACAGAGCAACGGTATTATTGAACGCTGGCACAGATCGCTCAAGGCCGCGCTCACCGCACGCCTCACACAGGGAAGCACATGGATTGACGAGCTACCGACCGCACTACTTGGACTACGCGTTGCTTGCCGCACCGATACTGGAGTTACTGCTGCACAGCTCACCTACGGTTGTAACCTACGACTCCCAGGTGATTTCTTTTCATCAACACTACGCAGTGAAATCATGAACTCAGAATACGTCGATAAAATGCGAAGAACGATAGACAGTCTCAAGCCATCACTCATCCAGCCGCACAGTAACAACCGTGCCATATTCGTGCATTCTGACTTAGACAAATGCCATGCAGTATTCATCAGAGTTGACGCCGTACGCAAACCTTTGCAACCAACGTACGACGGGCCCTACACAGTCTTGAAACGTGAAAACAAAGTGTTCACACTGCAGCTACCAGGCCGGCAAAGTTCAGTGTCAATAGATCGGCTGAAGCCTGCATACATAGTCAATGACGACGCCTCATCAACACCGGCACCTGACGTTCCCGTGCAGAAGACCTTATCCGGACGGACCGTCCGGCGACCCGTACGCTTCGCTTGAAGGGGAGTACTGTAGCTGCATCATCATTCCTAACGACGCGCGCCGCGCGCGCCGACTGAGTGGCCGGCCGCGGAGCCCTAGCGATCTGCTACCGCCACCGCGATGGTGGCGCCCCCGTCGTGAGTTTCGTGAACTACAGATAATACGTGCTGTGCAGTGATTGGTCCATTCCAAATTATATGTTTTTTAAGTTGCCCGCAAATGATTTTTATATGATAAAGAATTTGTATTAGTAGCTAAGTTTTTCGGAAATAAAACCATTACCGTTTAGTGACTTGAACTGGTCGTTTCACTCAATCACCTCAGCTCCTAACATGTCGAATAATATGCCTTCGGGCTTATGTTATTTGAGTGTTTAATTTCCTTTTCCATTTATCTTCGTGACACGGTAGCCTACCCGATAACGTCCCCTGCGTTACCGGGTAGGCTACCGTGTAGTCACTTAGATTTTAATTGATCAGGTATCTTCACAATAAAACTATAACCATGCCTAGAATGAGGTCAAATCTTTCCCAATGTTCCAAAGGAGCTAAAAGATTGAGGATCATGAGATCCCAAGAATCTACCGAAGAGCGTCAGGAGAGACTTGATGCTGTTCGAGAACATCAGGCTGCAACTCGCTCCGTGGAAACCTCTTCGGATCGCGAAGCACGCCTGCGTTCTCAGCATATTTATGCATCTACATCCAGGTCTCTAGAGACAAGTGGGGAACGTGATGCGCGACTGACCGCTTATCGTGAACGTCACGCATTGTCTCGCGAGTCGGAGACGTTCACGGATAGAGAATTGCGCTTGAGTTCTCAGCGTATCTACGCATCTGCTTCTAGGTCTCTAGAGACAAGTGCAGAACGTGATGCGCGACTGTCCGCTGATCGTGAGCAACATGCATTGTCTCGCGAATCGGAAACGTTTACCGATACAGAATCACGCTTGAGTTCTCAGCGTATTCGCACATCTACTAACAGGTCTCTTGAAACGAGTGATGAACGTGATACGCGACTAACTGCTGATCGAGATTATCATACATTGTCTGGAACACGCACACAACAAAATATTGATAATCAGTTAGAAAGTGAGAGAGAAAGAATTCTCCAGCAATTCTTTCTCTCTCACTTTCTAACTGATTACTGATACGGCATGAAGAGACAGAAGAAGAGCGCAACGAACGTTTGAATTCTGATCGACTTCGACATTCTCTGAACAGAATGTCGATATCATCTGAAGAATGCAATCCTACTAATATTATAAATGCGAAAGTTTGTGAGGATGGATGGATGGATGTATGGATGTATGGATGTTTGTTACTCTTTCACGCAAAAACTACTGAACGGATTTTAATGAAACTTTACAGTAATGTGGCTTATATATCAGAATAACACATAGGCTACAATTTATAAAGATTTTATGTGATTTAGCCATAATATAACGATAAGTATCAAGTAAGTCGGAAAAATTCCTGCCCTCTGAGATCTATCTTTGCGTGCGCTGCCTAAACCGCTGGAGTTACATGAAAAGAATGTATTGTGGGGTTGTTTGTCTTAAAGAGTTCTAAATAAAAGTCCGCGACAGCATATATCTACCTTTTATGTGGAAGCCATTATAGCCAAAATAGTGAGCTATAAATACATTTAAATTGAATACTTTTTTTACGTTGCATATTTTAGAGTATTTAGTTAATTCGTATCAAAATAAATACCTTCATCGCTTTCGGTATTTAATGTAGATAAAATTTATCTTTAACACTAAGTAATTTGGACTAATATTTTAAAAGTTAGAACGATAAGAATGACCTGCGATGAGTCCACGGCGGGCGCGCAGAACGAGGGTGGAGGGGCGGGATAGGCAATGACGCGCGATCGCCGAGTGCGCGACCCGAACGCGGGCAGACGCGTGAGGGCAGACATCATTGACGGTTGTGTAAATTCTGCGATTTTTTCACAGTGGATTCGACTCGGAAGCGATTTATAATTTTTTAGGTAGTATTTTTATAATTAAGATTCGTTTCTATTTTAATAAGAATTGTTTTTTTTTGGTTGGTTATTTAGTTAAAGATTGTATTTTTTTTAGTTTGTTTAATTTGAGAATAACGGTTAGGTTTAGGTATAGGTTGTGTTGAAAGTAGTAAAAAGACAGTTTTTTTTTTATTCCTACCACCTTTTTGTGTTTTTTTTAAATAGTATTTGCAATAATGCCGCGAAAGCGTAAGTCTAATATTTCCCAAAGCTCTAATAAAGCTCGAGCTATGAAAATAGCTAGAAATAACGAGACTTCTCAACAAGCTGAGTTGCGAAGGTCTGAGCAGGTGGTGCGTGAGGCAGCACACAGAGCTACTGAGACACCAGAACAGTCCCAAGATCGGCGTCAACAACACGCTGAGTATCTGGCATCTCAACGAGCTGCGGAGACACCAGAACAGTCCCAAGATCGGCGTCAACAACAAGCTGAGTATCTGGCATCTCAACGAGCTGCGGAGACACCAGAACCACACCGCAGCGTAGAGGAGAGCTGTCAAATGATTTAATCAGAGAGCTAAGCTACGATACCACCATATTAGACGCTCACGTGTGCGAAACTGAGCCACGTCTGCTACCCGAGCAAAAAGAGATTTATCTCAAAATATTACGGCGAATTGAGAGTGGTGAAGGTGGGCTTTTTTTCCTTGATGCCCCGGGTGGTACCGGCAAAACTTTTTTGCTTAATTTGCTTTTAGCAAAAATTCGCAGGGACCATAATGTTGCATTAGCTGTGGCTTCCTCTGGAATCGCTGCAACATTGCTAAGCGGTGGACGGACGGCACATTCAGTCTTTAAATTACCTCTTAATCTGGCGAGCGAAGAAATCCCAACGTGCAACATCAGTAAGAGCAGCGGCCGTGGCACCCTGTTGCAACAGTGCAAGCTGATCGTGTGGGACGAGTGCACTATGTCACACAAACGCGCCATCGAGGCTCTTGATCGCTGTCTACAAGATATACACAGCAATCAAACTTTAATGGGTGGTGTGGTGGTTTTACTGGCTGGGGACTTTAGGCAGACTTTGCCTGTGATCGAGCGAGGCACTGCAGCAGACAAAATTAAAGCATGTCTGAAAGCTTCATATATGTGGAGCAAAGTTAAAAAGCTGCATCTCACCACTAATATGCGTGTGCAGTTGTTCAGTGATGTAGAGTCGGGTGCGTACGCTGAGAAACTGCTCGAGATAGGTGAAGGTCGACTACAAACTGACGAAAAAGGTATGGTTCTATTCACCAACCAATTTTGTAATGTTGTGGATTCTGAAGAGGCGCTTATTGCGCAAGTTTTTCCAAATTTGCAGCAAAACATCCAGGATGAAAATTGGCTGTGTGAAAGAACCATTTTGGCACCAAAAAATGAGACAGTGACGAAAATTAATAAAAAAATATTGGACGCAATAACTAGCGATACAACGATTTACAACTCCATTGACACAGTCATGTCATCCGATGACTGTACGAGCTACCCAGTGGAGTTTCTAAACTCTTTGGAGCTATCCGGGGTGCCATCCCATAAGCTTGAATTAAAGGTAGGTATACCCGTTTTGTTAATGCGCAACTTGGACGCACCGAGATTATGCAACGGTACTAGATTGCGGGTCACTGAACTAGGGAGGCATATTGTGAAGGCCACAATTTTAACTGGAGAAGCTAAGGGAGACAATGTGCTTATACCACGCATCCCAATAATACCCAATAACTTACCCTTTAATTTTAAACGTCTGCAGTTCCCATTAAAGGTTGCATTTTCGATGACGATCAATAAATCACAAGGTCAAACTTTAAAGGTAGCAGGGATACATTTGGGCACGCCATGTTTTTCCCACGGTCAGCTCTACGTAGCTTGCTCACGTGTGTCTAAGTCACAAAATCTTCATGTTTTCGCTCAACAAAACAAATCATTTAACATAGTTTACAGAAGTTTATTGCAGTAAGTACAACCGTCAAAACATATCGATAATTACTTACTTATATACTTTAATCAAATTCTTTCAGTTTTTATTATTTGCTGCTACCGTACGACAAGTAAAACCGCTATTATCTAAATCTTAACTAATCCTCTTCAATAATAAATATATGCATACCAATCTCTACCTGACATTATAAAAGCGAAAGTAACTCTGTCTGTCTGTGTATATATGTATGTTTCACGGCTAATCTGCTGAGCTGTTTGTGATGAATAGTCTAAAGCCTGGGGAAGGACATAGGTTACTTTTATCAATTTACCACTCAGGCAAAACCGCGGGTGGAAGATATTGCTTCGTAATTATGTTCGAGAAATCCGTCTGCTCAACAACGTAAATAACGCAGTTAATGTTTTTGAGCTTTCAAAATGAAACCCATTGCTATTGTAAGTGTGTTACGCAATTACCCCACTGATTTAGGACATGTTACACGTTCCGACATCCACGCGGGCGAAGCCGCGGGCAGAAGCTAGTATATTCATAATTTGCAATATTATTGTTAATTCAGTGTACCCTGGGATCCGCTGCGGAATTACGGGAAGAAAAGGTTTTTTGTTGTATAGGTATTAAGTCTGGGCAACATATAGGCTATACTTTATTTTGGAAAATGGAACACCTGATGCAGAACCGCAACAGACCAGCTAAAGTATAAGAGATATAAAAATGGTGCCATAGCAAAAATTATTCCACGTGAAGAGCATTTTCTGCTGTGAGAATAAATTTGAAGATCTGAAACACCTGTTGTGGAACTCCAAAGCCCAGCGACACTATAACATCTATAGGAATGACGTCTTAGCAAAAGTTGTTTAGTCTGATGGGCATTTCCTGTTGACTTACAAAAATGAAAGATCTCGAATCGTCTCGCGCATCCCGTTGTTTTCCCGTCCCCGGGCTCTTAGAATTCGACATCAGACGTTTCAGATCTTCGATTTTGACGACCCCGTTGTTGCTGGCATAAGCAACAGGATCCGCGTACGAAGTCGCGGGCAGAAGCTAGTTAGAATAATAATATTGTTAGTCGCTAACTTATCATTATGTTAGTAAAATAAACTATGCTAAAAAAGATCGAGTTTAGAAAGTATTTTATACATTTTTAAAAAAATATTTTGGTTGGTGTAGGTAATCTGCAAAAAATATTGAAGCTATGAGTCCATATTACGTATCGAAACACAGTTTCTATCATAGTTGCTATTCAAAGTGTAATCACTTTTTAATGTTTATTTTTTAATTAAACTTAGGTTAAATTTTGCATTTAGTTTCCATTTTCTTGTATTTGTTGTTAATAAAACTATATATATGGTTTTTATTATTGATATACATATAGTTTATGTAAATATTGCGAGTTATTATGAAATATATCTACTTAAAATAATTGAATTTTCATTATGTGGAATTTTAATTTCTTTTTAAATAGGGGAAAAGATTGTATTTCCTTAATATGTTTCGGCAATTCGTTACTTATACATTTTGGCACCCTCATACTTAATATTTCTAGTACAGACGCCAGCACATCAAGCTACCCGAAACTGTCAAATTTTCCCAATCAACTTTGAACCTTAGACTTCAGCGATAAAGTTGAAAATCTATTAAATAAATTTGACAGATTGTAGTAGCTTGATGTGTTGGCGTCGGTACCGTAGTTGGTTCGTGGTCTACTATATAGGCAAATATAGTTAGCATTTCTCAGTAACCGAGTCTGAATTTGCCCTTTTTTTTGTAAAAATTATTTGAGAATGTGTATCTTTTGTCAGTATCTTCCGTATAAGGATGCAAGTATGGAATTTATATATTTGTGCAAGTGTCATTAATTTGGTTTTATGAAAAACAGTTTCGGTTGGCGTTAAGTAATTAAGATGAAAGAGTAATTTAATTATTTTGTTTTGAGTGATTTGTAAATGTTGATTTTGGACCAAGATATTATTATTATTTTAGGATTAAAATTTGAGGTTTAGTTTCAATCTTTTCGTAAAGAAAATGAATACTTAAGCTATAACCTCAATACCAACCAATATTTAAAATAAAATCTAAAATAATAACTGCCTATACTTAAGGCTCCGTGCTGCCGCACCGCACGAAATCACTGATTTTGATCAATTTTGTTTATTCGTTGTGAGAAAGGGGACGAGAATTTAAACAAAATTATTTGTGATTTGAAAAGTCCAATTCTTCGTCTTGTACATAGGGGAAAGGGATTTTTGAAATAAATTAAGGATTCGTGGGAAATCACTAAAATTCGCAACAAGTTTTCCAAAAAAATGACGCGAGACTGACGTTTGATCGTTTCGTTAGAAGAAACTGCTTTTGATGTTGAAAATTAAAAAAATATCATCAACATCATTATATGGTCTACTTGTACATAGGGGAACCACTTTTTTCAACTTTCATACTAAATATAGCAGAAAAATAATGTTGAAATAACGTAACTTTCTCAAAACTTCAAGCCAAATAAATATTTTTTTCTAATACTTAGAAACACTTTTAAGAAATTTTTATAATTATATATTAATTTTAAGTTAATTGTTTAATAGAATCTAAATTTTATTTTATAAATAAACAATTACTTCATTACGTAAATAAATAGCAAAGTGAACTATACAACATGTCCCAAAATTCAACGATAAGCCGGCACCAGAGGATGGACCTACTAATGACAACTCGAGAAAAAAAAAGAAAAAAAATACCTCTACTTTTTTTTAAATTACTTAAAAAAATGGAAATTCTTCGAAAATGTATACCCCTTATGACACTTTTAACTACCATGACCACAATTTTTCAAATATTTCAGTTTTTTTGTTTGTATCGGCAACCTAAGTAGTACATCTATTCACCATAATCTTTGAAAATTACAGAATTTTCGTAGTTTTATACAAAAAAAACAACCAAAAAAAATTATTTCCCTAAAATTTTGAAAGATTTTAACGTTCAGTACACTTTAACTCATCGTAGTGTAAAAAAAAATATGGAAACTACTATGGCAAGTTTTTTAAAAAATTAGCGCAACTAACCTAGATTTTAAAATGGTATAATACTTTAGGAAAACTAGCCACAAAAAAAAAATGACACTTTTTCTAATCAAGAACCAAATTTCATAAGTTGTTGTTAATAGTAATCACTTCTACTATGTGCCCAAAATAGATTTTTGTTGTTGGAAAATGTTGAATGAATGAAACAAATGGTGTCAATAAATGTAAATTTATTGCATTATTAATAATATTATATGAAGGGGCAGGATGGCCTTCATCAGTACTCATCTTGTGCGATGTATGTGGGTAGGTAGGTAGGCAGGTGGGCGTGAGCAGAAATATCACAAGTCCTTGTTACAATCACAGTTGTTTAATCAGCACAGGGTTTAATAATCGAAATACACAGTCAAATGAATAATGTACAGTCTAAGCAACACGACACCAACTTAATTAAAACACTAGATTAAACTATCACTCGGATGCAAAGCGATTCGTCACAAGCGTGGTGTGCGGGCGCCGTCTCGAACAACAGTGTGTCAAGCTGGCCGCTCTCACAACCATCGACAATGACGCTTCGCTAGGCTGACTTTGACAGCTAAAAGTCAACCTGATGTCTGACGTTGACGGATGCGCCGTCATATAATAAATGTTCGAACTGTTTACCACCGGCATTAATACAGGCACGACATCGCCTTAAAAAAGATCGTTTTATTCGTCGTGCATATCTTCTACTATTGATATGATCCGCAGCCTGAGTGATTTTTTGGCGAAGGTCGTTCAGTGTTGCAATGGGTTTCGAGTAGACTCTGTCTTTGAGACAACCCCAATAGAAGAAGTCCAGGGGGTTTAGATCGGGTGAACGGGGTGGCCATAAAATAGGACCAAGTCGCCCTATCCAACGCCCTGGATACTCTTGGTTTAAGTATTCTCGCACAGGACGGGATAGTGAGCTGGGCAACCATCATTTTGAAACCATATGTTTTGTGGATCACTAATGGGCATGTCTTCTAATAATACTGGCAAGTCATTTTGTAAAAAGTTCAAATAACTATTGCCATCCAAGTTTCCTTGTAATTCAAAAGGCCCAATCACTTTTCCGTTTAATATGCCCGTCCATAGGTTAACCTTGAATTGATATTGGGATTTGTCTTGTCTCATCAGGTGCGGATTTTCATTGCTCCAGCTATGTAGGTTGTGTAGATTTAAATAGCCATCTCTCTTGCAGGTTGATTCATCCGACCATAGAATATTATCCAAGAATTGGGGATCTTCTCTGTGCTTTTGCAGCATCACACGGCAAAATGCGACTCGTAGTGGATAGTCCCGCGGCAATAACGTCTGCACACGCCTGTAGTGATATGGGTAAGTCTGTGACGTTTTAGGATTCGATGTGCAGTACTTTTTGGGATTCCCGTAGCTATTTCTATGGCACGTACCGAGGTAGTTGAATCATTTTCAATTTCATTGAGAACTTCTTCGTCGCGTTCCGATCTAGGTCTTCCAGCATTTCTCCTGTCAGATGGTAAACGGCCCTCCGAAAACGCTTGATGCACATTAATAAATACTCGATAATTCGGGTATCTTTGAGCATTTGGGTACCTTTCTCGATATAATCTGCTAGCAGCGCTACCATTGCATCGGCAATCTCCATAAATGAGGTGCATATTAGCGTATTCCAACGGTGTGTATGGTAGCGGCATGATAAACGCTAAACAGTCCAAAATACGCCAAAAGTCCAATTCACATAACACAGTCCAGTTCAAAATAATGCCAGGTTAGTACAGTTTGCAGATCACTTAATCCAGTCCAAAAAGCCAAGCCAAAAGTCGTTAGTACGAGAGTCACATCAATTGAATACGAAACGGTGCACAGTAAACAAAGAAGCAGAGCGTACTGACTTTGTACTTTGTAGAGAACAGCAACATTCCTACCTGCCCTATTGTTATTTAACAACAAACATCTATCTATCTCTCCCTAACGTATAATCGCTCTCTATCTATCTCTCTCTAACGTATACTATCTATCTTTTTCTGACTTCTGAACTTCACTGACTACGCACATGTCCCTTCCAAATTCTAAGAATTTGCGAAAGAAATCTATTTTGGGCACATAGTAGAAGTGATTACTATTAACAACAACTTATGAAATTGGTTCTTGATTAGAAAAAGTGTCATTATTTTTTTTTGTGGCTAGTTTTCCTAAAGTATTATACCATTTTAAAATCTAGGTTAGTTGCGCTAATTTTTTTAAAAACTTGCCATAGTAGTGTCCATATTTTTTTTTTACACTACGATGAGTTAGTGTACTGAACGTTAAAATAAAGTGCGCAGCCGCAGGGTATATTTATAGATGTCGCGTTTCACGCCAAACCGAAGATCTGCAAAGCAGGAATGAATCCTATGCATTGTGTGTGTCGAGTCCTGATTGGTTGATCATATTTATACTATGTGTGCCTTACCACAAAATACATCTTTATATATATAATTCTTCTGTGAGTGTGTATGTCACTGATCACTGTCATATTATCAGTCTCGCTCACACAGCGCTAACGGTCGGATGCGTTGATGTGTTGATGGCGTTAAATACGATAAAATGTAACGGGTGTAATATAGTGATATATGAGGTATTGTCGTACATACAATACAAAAACGATGTAATGGACAATGAGAGCCTTGTTAAAATATGTGAATCAGCGTTCTCCGAAAAAGAGATTGAAGAAGCTAAGTTACTTTTATTCGAATCCTTACCAACGAAACAAAAGAAGGTAGTAAGGCGAAAAGATGGCAAAACGAAGAGAAATGTTGAAGATATTATCAATATTTTTAAAGAAGTAGATCCGGATACAATTCCTGTTTTTGTTGCTCGCGATCTACAGAAGTTGCCCCCCGTGTCGATTGACCATATTGATGTAGTTACGTTATTAAAAGATCTGATAAAGTTGAGAAATGAGGTTTCTGACATTAAAGAAAACTATGCAACTGTTGCTCAAGTACAAGAAATGCAAAAGAAATGGACCGATAATACATTAGTACATAGTGTGAATAATGATAACGTAAATAATCGGAAAAGAGGTGCTTATTTACTGGATAGTGGTCTAATCGGATTATCACCCTCAATAAATTTAAATTTAAAGAACATGGAGGGTAACTGCATTTCAGCTGTTTCAAATTGTAACGGAGACAGCCGAGACGATAACGGTGGAGGTGCGAGTGAGAGGGAGCGTGCGTTAACCTTCTCGCGCTTGGGTGATAATGGCAAAAAAGTACCTGTCACTCATGCTATCTGTCTCGCTCCTACTCATAAGACAATGGCATCGACGACGCGTCAAACAACGATAATGGATTCACAACGAGCAAGTTTTGCGAACATTGTAAGAACAGAAGGGGAATGGAAACAAAATAGTTCGCCAAGTGAAGAATGGCAATTGTATCAACGGAAAAAGTTAAGAAATCGTTTTATCGGTAAAACAGGTACAGCTGTCACGGAATCTCAAAGTAGATTCACAGCGGCCGATATCAAGGTTCCTCTGTTTATATCAAATGTAAACAAGAACACGTCTGAGACAGACATATGCGACTACATACAAGGTAAAACAAAGGAGATAATTACCATGGAACAGATTACTATGAAAAAGGATCGGCCATATAATGCTTTCAAAATATTTGTGTCCAAGAACAAGCTAGACGAATATCTAAACGATGAGCTATGGCCGGATGGAATCAAATTCAGGCGTTTTGTACATTTTAGGATGCGATCACCATTACTGATACCTCCAGTAGTGGATACGCGATCAGAATCCAGCAGAGCACATACAACGAATGGTGGAACAAAATAAACCCAGTAATTTAATCAGTTTCAATTGTAAAAATGTCAAGCGAAGCATAAATTGTGTCAGGTCATTGTGTAAGATGTCGGATATTGTGGCGCTGCAAGAAACCTGGCTCCTGCCACACGATTTGACTTTTCTG
Source organism: Agrochola lychnidis (assembly GCA_963680765.1). Taxonomy (NCBI): domain Eukaryota; kingdom Metazoa; phylum Arthropoda; class Insecta; order Lepidoptera; family Noctuidae; genus Agrochola; species Agrochola lychnidis. Next base: position 213,821 of record OY796867.1, read on the forward strand.
GCAGAGATTGATCAGGAGTTCAGTTACACAGGGAAGTCAGCGGTGGATCTAACGGCCGGTGTGCTTCGCGGCAGACCACACGGCGGAGTGGCGCTGCTGTGGCGAAAAAATGTGTTTCGTGAAGTGTCTATAATTAAGTGCACTAGTGAGCGAATCGTTGCAATAAAAGTGGTAACCATTGACTTACGCGATATTTTAATAACGTCCGTGTATATGCCTACGGATCAGCCTGATCACTTACCTGCGTTTAACCAATGCATGGGGGAACTAAATGCAATTATAGAAGACAGTGACATTGAAACAGTGTTTATGTTGGGTGATTACAATGCTCACCCGTCAGCCCCTTTTTATGTTGAATTGCTTAACTTTTCTAGTGAAAGACAGTGGGTGTGCGCAGATGTAAACACACTTGGTGAGTCTTCTGACACACATACATTTGTGAGTGAGGTACATGGCTGTAAAAGGTGGCTTGATCATTGTTTGGTGAGTAAATCTGCCTGGTGTACTATATCAGATGTTCAAGTCCTATATAACACATACTGGTCTGACCACTTCCCATTGCTGATTGAATGTAACCTAGGCCTCATAAACTCTAAGATTAAATTGGATAGAAATCATTGCAAAAATAATGTTATTTGGGGTATAAGGAATAAAGATGAAATAGATAAATATATTGAATGTTGTAATAGTAATTTGAAACAATTAGATTTTCCTTCTGAATGCCACGAATGTGCTGATAAGGTGTGTGATATTTTAAGTCATAGACTTGTCCTTGATAAATTATATAATGATATTATCAAGGTAATATCTCAGGCCTCGATAGACAGCTGTAACCGAGGTGTTAGTAAAAATATAAAAAGCAAATGCATACTGGGCTGGAATAAGCATGTGGCTGACGCACACAAGCAGGCTAGGCTAGACTACCAGCTATATGTATGGTATGGTCAGCCTGAAACTGGTCAAATTTATGAAAAGATGTGTCTAAGTCGCAAATTTTTTAAATCAAGGCTTAAATTCTGTCAACAAAATCAGGAACAGATAAAAATGGACATACTTGCGGGTCAGCACTCTGCCAAACAGTTTAATAAATTCTGGTTAAACACTAAAAAACTGAATAGTAGGACGGGCCTCCCTGTTTGTGTGAACGGCATCAGCGAACCTAAAGATGTTGCTAATATTTTTAAAGACCATTTTAGGGTAGACACATCACTGACAACATGTGAAGTGAAGGGGACTGTTAGTGATGTTACACAGCCGATAAGAATTACCAGTAAGGAGGTGGGTAGTGCTATTGGCAGTATAAAACGGGGAAAATCACCAGGGCATGATGGGCTCAGTGTGGAACATCTAAAATATGCTGGCACTCACATAAATAGATTACTATCGATGCTGTTTACGTTGTGTATAAGACATTCCTACTTGCCAGCAGATTTAATTAAAACTGTAGTAGTACCTCTTGTTAAGAATCGTACGGGAGACATAGCTGATAAGAATAATTACAGGCCCATATCACTCGCAACTATTACAGCGAAAGTGCTGGATAGGGTGCTGGATGGACGCCTTGGTGGATGTATACAATTACAGGACGCCCAGTTTGGTTTTCAGGCAGGTTTGTCAACGGAAAGTGCCATTATGACACTTAAGTATACTGTTGACTATTATCTAAAAAGAAAAACTCCAATATATGCATGCTTCCTAGATCTATCCAGGGCGTTCGATCTGGTATCCTATGAAGCACTCTGGAACAAATTGAAGGAGGAGGGGGTCTCTTCTGAAATCATAGGCATCTTCTCATACTGGTATAGTAACCAAAAAAATATTGTAAAATGGGCAAATGTGTTTTCTGATGAGTACAAACTGAACTCGGGTGTAAGACAAGGAGGGTTAACGTCTCCGAGGTTTTTTAATCTATATATGAATCAGCTGATTGAGGGACTGAGCAGTATGCATGTCGGATGTCGCATTGATGGCGTTAGTGTTAACAATATAAGTTATGCGGACGACATGGTGCTGCTGAGTCCATCAATCAGTGAGTCAAAACTATTGGGTATGTGTGAAGCTTATGCTGAGAAGCACGGTTTAAAATATAACAGTAAAAAAAGTGAGTGCATGGTTTTTGTTGGAAACAACAAAAGACCAAATAGTGTGCCACCTCTTTCTTTAAATGGAGAACAGTTGAATTGTGTTTCTCAGTTCAAGTATCTAGGGCACATTGTGACTGACACCTTGAAAGATGACCTCGATGTGGAGAGGGAGCGGAGGGCACTGTCGGTACGGGGAAACATGCTGGCACATAGATTCGCTCGTTGTACGGTTGACGTTAAATTGACGCTATTTAAAGCATACTGCCAAAATTTCTACACGAGCGGTCTATGGGTTAAGTACACACAAAGTGCCTACAGTGCTCTCAGAGTTCAATATAATAACATTTTTAGGGCACTGTTGCGGCTTCCGCGGTCTTGTAGTGCTTCAGGCATGTTTGCTGACGCGCATATAGATGATTTCTCTGCAATTATGCGAAAGAAAAGCGCGTCAGTTTGGAAAAATGTGCGGGGTAGTAGCAACAGTATCCTAAAAATGATAGCAGATAGGTTGGACGCGGCTGTGTTCAAACGATTCATCAATCTGCATGTGAGAGGTGCGGGTTGATGAATCGAAATTATATTTACACGTTAACTTTTGTAACTACTAACATACTTTTTAAGCTTTTGTAACTAACACTATGGGCCTTCGTTGTCTGTGAATAAAATATTTTTATTTATTTATTTATTTACTGAACTTCTCTCAAACGACTGGACCGATTTTGATGAAATTTTTTGTGTGTGTTCAAGGGGATCTGGGAATGGTTTAGATTCACAATTTTGTCCGCTGGACAATGTTTTGACAGGACAACGTCTGTCGGGTCCGCTAGTTGTAGTATAAACCAATATAAGCAGATCAAAATAAATATAAGTTTAATTTCCACATCCAACGAAGTATTCCCTACAAGGTGACGAATATAGTATTTTAGATGTGACTGTAGGTACTTACCGCTCCGCGAGCTCGTCGGGCGACTCGTCAGCGCCGTCGTCTCCACGGAAACGCGGCCGCGCGCACAGCTCCTGCAAGCACCACACTCGTACACTCAGCCGCACATTAGTGGCAACAACCTGACATTGACAGCGCCTCGGCCAGTAAGTAGGGGCGGTTTATTGTCGTAATGGAACACAGAGATGTCGCGCACACGCATCGCTTTAACGCTTTTTACAACTAAGTACGAATGTACAAGAATATTTTATCTCAAGTAACAAAATAGTAATTCTTTAAATTCCTTCATGAGTGTGGCTTATTTTGTTTGTTGCACTGCACCCGTTACCCAGTCAAATCGAGCTGTTACAGGCCGCTTAAATGAGTTGTGAGACTAGCGTTGCAAAACTTCTGTAGTATTTGCATTAATTCGGAAATATAATAAATAATTAAAGAAAAGTCTAAAATTCACTCAAAATTTAAAACATATGGAAATCTCTCAGACTATCAATCTTTTGTTACTTTACGTCAACGAGCCAAAGATCTGGAGAAGCAAATGTTTGATGACTATATAGCAAACATTGAATTAGCCATTTCTAAAAATCCTAGGGCTTTTTGGCAATATGTTAAATCCAAACAACAAACCAACTGTTACCCATCTGTATTAAGGTTTGGTGACGTGTCGTCTGGTCACGGGGAGGAAATCTGCAATATGTTTGGCGACTGTTTCCTTTCAAACTTCCAAGAGCGACGCGACGCAAATGAATTAGCCTCTGCGAGAACGGATCAATGTACTGGTCTCGTATCAGACATCTGCTCTATTGAGGTACAGGAGGAGGAGGTATCTCGCTTGCTGAAGCAAGTGGATATTAACAAATCCGCTGGTCCGGATAATATTTCACCAATTTTTATAACCAAATGTGCCGGATGTCTATCCATTCCATTGACATTATTAATCAAACGGTCATTCGATTTGGGAGTGGTGCCTAAAATCTGGAAGTCAGCGTATATAACGCCGATTCATAAAAAAGGACCTAAGGACAGCGTTGAAAATTATATACCGATTTCCAAACTCTGCGTGTGCGTGTTTGCTAAAATTATGGAGAAAATCGTACACGTACAACTTTCTTCTGCACTTAAATTAAGTTTCTCCGAACATCAACATGGGTTTTTAAAAGGTCGCTCCACCACATCCAATCTTGTGGTCCGTAGTGACTATCTTTCAGAGCATATGTCCAGGAGGTCACAAGTCGACGTTATATATACTGACTACAGCAAATGCTTTGATCGAATTGATCATGCGCTTCTTATGCGCAAATTGCTAGCGATTGGTGTTAGGGGTAGCTTGTACAGATGGTTTGTATCATATGTTGAAAATAGATGCCAGACCGTAGTCCTCAATGGTTATGCCTCGAGAGCGATGTACATTTCGTCGGGGGTTCCCCAAGAATCCTTACTGGGACCTCTTTTATTCAATATTTTTGTAAATGACATCGCATCTTGTTTCCTAAATTCTAAAATTTTATTATACGCGGATGACATGAAAATTCTGAGTCAAGTGTCAACCATTGAGGATGCTCACCTATTACAGGAGGATCTGGACCGGTTCCATGATTACTGCGATCGAAACACAGTAACACACTAAAAATGTTATGTGTGTACATTTACTCGTAAGCCAAACCCTATTAGGTATGATTACAAATTATCGAATACCTCAATTGCAAGAGTAAACGTCATAAGGATCTTGGCGTAATTTTTGACTCAAATCTTTTGTTTGATGCGCACATTGACAATATAGTCAACAAGGCTTCTAAAGCATTGGGTTTTATTTTTAGGGTCTCCTCTGAGTTTAAGAATGTCAAAACCATGAAAATTCTATACCTACTGTGCTTTTGTCCGTAGCCATCTCGAATATGCTTCTCAAATTTGGAATCCAAATTACAATGTTTATATTAATCGCCTTGAAAGTATGCAAAGAAGATTTTTAAGGTACACTCAATATCGTTCAAATACTTATCTTCCTAACTATACTAGTCGGTGTAAGAAATTTCATATTCTTCCTTTACACGAGCGAAGAAAAATTGCAGATCTTGCTTTCCTATTTAGTATAATGAACGGGTCTACTGACGTCCCTGAGCTGGTGGCCAGGATTGGACTTCGTGTCCCGTCTGTGTTTCTTCGGAGACCTCATGTACCTATTGTGAAAACTATCTATAGACAAAATACATATATTTTAAGAGCATGTCGAATGTTTAATAAGGCGTGCCGGAATGTTGACCTTGATTTATTTACGAATAGTGTCCAGAAATTAAAAAAAATGTTAAGTAACTTTTTCTTTGAGGAGTAACATTGTTGCGTAATGTATTTTATCTTTGTTTATTCTCTTCAGTTGTTTCTATGTTTTACTCTCACGCTGTTTGTACCGTTTTGACAATTTTATATTAAGTTTATATGAGTGGAAACTTGTAATTGGCCTTCTTCTACATATTACTTCTGACTACTCGAATGTACTAGCTGTAAGTTTTCTTAAAATTAATAAAATAAAATAAAAATAAAATAAAATATTCAAAAGTATACTTCGATTGGAAGGAATACTACCGCAGCAAGAATTAACTTAAAAACTTGAATTAACGCCATATAGCGGGCAAGAGTAGAACTGTAAATGGAGAACTTACCTCGTTAGTCGCTCGGCAATGTAGGCTAGCGCTGGCATCACGTCGCGACGTGATGCCAGCGCTAGCCTACACGTTGAGTGGCACCGTGGCACGTGGCACTGCCCCGGCCGTTCATTCATAAAATCAACGTAGTATTATTTAGCCTGCGTACTCTGCGCAAATATTTCCGCGTATAAGTAGTTATCTACTTGTTACTAGATACATATTATTTCATTTTTGTATTGTTGAGTTCGAATGTGTTGAATTTTTTGCGGGTGCATGTTATTTAGTATGTGCAAGTTTAGTTTACTTCGTAATAAATAACAGTTTAAAAAACTAAAAAACACGCTTTTTATAGAAAACCGAACTAAAAAATTGAAAAAGAATAGTGTTAAAATTTTTGATAAATATAAATTAATAATAGTGTAAATAAGAAAAAAATATATTTTATTTTAATATAAAAAGCGTGGGTTGCGTGGTGTCAATAGTTATAAATATTTTATTGACAGATATGAGTAGAAGGATTTGGATATTATTTTAAAAAGCACCCCACGCTTTTTTATTAAAATATTTTTTTTTTCTTATTTACACTATTATTAATTTATATTTATCAACATTTTTAACAATATTCTTAATTTAAATTTATTAAAATTTATTTTCAATTTTTTAGTTCAAAAGCGTGTTTTTTAGTTTTTTAAACTGTTATATTTTATTTTCTACTTTTTAGTTAGGTTTATTTATAACTAGCTTCTGCCCGCGACTTCGTCCGCGTGGAATGGTTACTTTGAGCTAACGCTAACTTTCACCCTTGACTTCGTTAACGTAAAAGGTGAAAATATATATATTTTTTTTTTTTATAATACGTACTTTACCTAAAATAGCTCCATTTTAGGAACCTACATCACACTTTTATCAGTAAGAGTGGAACTTTAAAACGTTAGGTAAAAGTACTGGTTCTTAAAATCTTATAGGTACCCATCATGTAGATTGTAGGTTATTCTCAAAAAAACTCAAAACTAAAGTTATTTTAAAGTAGGTACAGACGCCAGCACATCAAGCTACCCGAAACTGTCAAATTTTCCCAATCAACTTCGAACCTTACAATTCAGCGATAAAGTTGAAAATCTATTAAATAAATTTGACAGATTGTATTAGCCTGATGTGCTGGCGTCTGTACTTCTGCGTACACTATATTTTTAGTTTTGTTTTCTTCCGGCAAAAGTAGATATTGATTTTCACCAGAACCAGATCTCGATAGGGCAACATATAGTTGCCCGTGCGAAAAACACTCTTGGCGTAAATCTATTCCTACGTGCTTAAATGTTTGCCCCTGGGCCTTATTAATTGTTATTGCAAACGATACCTTCACCGGAAATTTAATTCTTTTAAATGCGCGCGCAGTACTTGATCATTATTTTGTTGCGATGTTATTTTAAAACTGCGATATCTCCTAAGATATTCATTGAAATCGAATGATGTAAAGGGCAATTTTGTTTTAAATTAAATACTTGTGATGAATAACGTATTTATTTGAATAAGGATTAATGTCATGTTTATAAAAACACCTTCGCAAATAACGTATTATTTTTGAACAAATTTGGTTAGCATAAAAAAGGTTAGAGTGAGCCAACCTTAAAAGATAGACATATGCTGTCGCGGACTTTTTTTTAGAACTTTTAAAGGGGAACAATTCTGTCATACATGATTTTTACGAAACTTTAACCGTTTACACAGCGCACGCAGCGGAAGCTCTCAAAAGGAAAAAATTAATCCCGATTTTGAAACATTCTTCATTGGTGCTCCGCTCCTATTGGTCTTAGCGTGATGATATATAGCCTATAACCTTCCTCGATAAATGGGCTATCTAACACTGAAAGAATTTTTCAAATCGGATATGTAGTTTCTGAGATTAGCGCGTTCAAGCAAACAAACAAACAAACAAACTCTTCAGCTTTATATATTACTAGCTTCTGCCCGCGACTTCGTCCGCGTGGAGTAGCTACTTTGGGCTAACGCTATCTTTAATCCGCGACTTCGTTTAAATAAAGGTGTTTTTTTTTTTTTAATAATGCGTACCTATGTTAGCTATTTTAGGTACCTACATCACGCTTTAATCAGTAAGCCGACGTTCGCACGGACGTAATAAAATCGCAGCGGGATTTTATCGCGCACTGTATTTTCAACTCTCGGTGTTAAGCCGAGCGTTGAGAATCCAACGCGCTGGAACGCACTCTCGTCCCAGCTCGTTGAAAAAACACACTATTGGATTTTCAACTCTCGGCGCTAAACAGAGCGTTGAAAACCAAGAGCACGAAAAAAAGAACCAGATCTCGATAGGGCAACATATAGTTTCCCGTGCGAAAAACACTCTAGGCGTAAATCTATTCCTACGTGCTTAAATGTTTGCCCCTGGGCCTTATTAATTGTTACCCCAAACGATACCTTCACTGGAAATCGCGCGCAGTACTTGATCATTATTTTGCTGCGATGTTATTTTAAAACTGCGATATCTCCTAAGATATTTATTGAAATCGAATGATGTAAACGGCAATTTTGTTTTAAATTAAATACTTGTGATGAATAACGTATTTATTTGGATAAGGATTAATGTCATGTTTATAAAAACACCTTCGTAAATAACGCATTACTTTTGAACAAATTTGGTTAGCATAAAAAAGGTTAGAGTGAGCCAACCTTAAAAGATAGACATATGCTGTCGCGGACTTTTTTTAGAACTTTTAAAGGGAAACAATTCTGTCATACATGATTTTTGCGAAACTTTAACTGTTTACGCAGCGCACGCAGCGGAAGCTCTCAAAAGGAAAAAATTAATCCCGATTTTGAAACATTCTTCATTGGTGCTCCGCTCCTATTGGTCTTAGCGTGATGATATATAGCCTATAGCCTTCCTCGATAAATGGGCTATCTAACACTGAAAGAATTTTTCAAATCGGATCTGTAGTTTCTGAGATTAGCGCGTTCAAGCAAACAAACAAACAAACAAACTCTTCAGCTTTATATATTAGTATAGATAATATAATATAATAACATATATAATATATTATAAGTAAAATAAGTAAATAAGTAATAAGTATAAGTATAAGTATAGATATAGATAACTTGTTTTTTTTTAAATTTTAAACTATTATTTGTTCTACTATTAATTCCGTGATAAGTAGTGATAACTGTAAGTAACTAATTATTTTCCAAGTTATTCATGTGTACGGCTGTATTAAATGGTAAAAATTAAATCTCGATTTTAGAAGTCATTCAAAGATTTTAACGTTGTCAATATATACAGTGAGACTTAGGGCCGATTTTTCAATCTTCAGATAAACAGATAGATAGGGTTTATTCGATAGATAGCAAACAAATCAGTTGTTCAATCGTCAGATAGGCTTTATTAGTCGAATAATTCATATATCTGAAGAATAAATCTATCTAACTCTTTGAGATCCAGATAACTGCTTATTCTATAAAATAACGACATTGACGTTGCTAAGTTTTAGGTTAGTTTTCGTGCTTTACAAGTGTTGGTAAATAAAATGGATATTTTCGATAGTATTGACGACATGGCAATTGAGGAAGAAGCCATAATGAATGAATATATTAATCCAAGTTTTTTTAAATGTCTCGAAATATATTAATTTACGGGACGTTTTCGGGACGACATTATTTAACTATTTTAAACCACTAGGCTCAACTTTTAGTACCAAGTCGAAAACACAGTTAACACACAGCAAATTTCTTTATAACTGATCCATTTTAGGTTAATACGTGCCCACTCCTATCAACTTAGCAACAAACAACAACAAAAACTATGCCGATGATACAGCCTTGGTGTTTCAGGGAGAGACTTGGGATGTAGTCCAACAAAATGCGGAGTTAGGGCTCCATAAAGTCTGCTTGTGGCTGAGGCATAACCTGTTAACACTTGAGATATCGAAAACCTCATTTGTACAGTTCACTAACGCTCGCATAAAACAGCCCAATGTCTGTTCGTGCCCAGTGGCTGTCCGGATTCACACATGCTTTCACTCAACAGTGCTCGTGTACAACTCTGAGCAAATCTAGGACAGTCTGATACCTTGGGGTTCTCCTGGACGAGAAAATATCCTGGCAACCACATATCGAGATGGTTTCGTCACGAGTCAGGAAACTTACATGGGTGTTCAAATATCTGAGGCATGTAGCTGACAGCAATCTCCTCCGTTCAGTTTATTATGCATTGGCACAATTTGTTATTGGTTACTGTATTGGGGTTTGGGGAGGTGCATGTAAAACGCATCTCTTACGCCTGGAAAGATCGCAACGGTCCTTGTTAAAAACAATGTCTTTCAAACCATACAGATTTCCCACAAAGACATTATGCGAGTTGTCGCGTGTTTTTACAGTGAGACAACTTTTTATTTTCCAGATAATTACAAAAAAACACGTATCTACCCCATATGACTCAGGTAAACTTAAAAAAAAAGCGAACAACGCCAAACGTAATTGAATCTGTTCAATGTCGCACAGCTTTTGCAAGACGACAAAACGTTTTTCTTTCTATATATTTATACAACAAAATTAATAGAATTTTGAATTTTTATCCGCTAACACTAAACGAATGTAAACTTAAAGTAAAGAACTGGCTCCTTACTCTTGATTATGAGAATGTAGAGAAAATAATAAATAATTAATCTCATTCTACACAGGAACACGTACATAGAACATACCTTTCTTTCATACACATACACCTACACATACACAAACACGCACAAGAACCCACCCACATACGTACACACCGCCAATACACACAGAGCACGACATAATAACTTTAGAATAATTTTTATATTTTTTCATACTTTTTTGTTTTTGTATATTTTATTTTGTTTTTACCGCTTTAAAATTGTATTTTGTAGCACTTATGTTTGTCTATTTATGTTGACATTAGTATCTAAGCCAAATAAAATGGGAGAGGGCGCTGATTCCTGACATACAGGTACACCTAGTTCAGGAATCAGAGGCTTCAAACAAATTGTTGTAAATTACCTTGTCAATAAAGAATTATCTTATCTTATCCTATTATAGATGACTATACCGAAAAAAAAGCGCAGTCGTGTAAACTCAAGGTACATTTATCCTGAGTGGTACACTGTTGAAATAATTCGCGACATATTCAGATTCAGATTAAGATTCGTTTATTTGCAAAAACATGTGTAGATAATATACATGGTATGATGCTTATTATAGGTGTCACAAAGTATTTTTGGCTCAACATGTTTGACCATGGCTGGTGTACAAATTTGGTCGAAAGACAATAGGATTTTAAAATTAAAATAGGTACAATGAACAATAATATAAATAAATCAACAATTAACAATAATATTAAATTAAATAACGTCAATAGTCATCATTCAAAATAAATAGATTAGATTCAGTCAGTGTCTTCAGAGGGATTTATCATTTAAAAATTCATTAATATTATAATAAGCTTTTTCTGTCAGTATTTTTTTAAATGTTTTCTTAAACTGGTCTATATTTAATTTCTTAACACATTTAGGGATATTATTGTAAATTATTGGCGCTCTCCATACAACGCTTTTATACAGTAGCGCTGTCTTAGCTGGCTGAACACGAATTTTACTATTATCCCGGCGATTACGTTTTATAATGTCTGATATTCGAGGAAACAAATGGGGGTTATTTCTCACAAATAGGGCTATTTCCAAAATATACAGTGACGGAAGTGTGAGTATTTTATGCTTAGTAAAGAGTGGCTTACAGCTTTCCGTACTTTGGATACCAAACATGGCACGTAGGCATCGCTTTTGCATTATAAATGCCATATCTTTATTTGTTGAGTTGCCCCAAAAAATAATGCCATATCTGAGGACAGATTCAACAAGGCCATAATACGCCGAGAGTAACACATCAGTGTTGACGGTTGGAGCAAGTTGGTACAAAGCATAAGATTGACTACTGATTCTTTTACATAGTTTCTCAATGTGTTCTTTCCAATTTAGTTTGCTGTCTATAATTAAACCGAGAAAACGGGCTTTAGTTACTTCATTTATAGTACTATTATCGTGAATCAAATTTACATTTAATGGATTATGCAATCTTTGCCCAAAGTGCATTATATTTGTTTTTGATATATTTATTTTTAAATTATTATTATCAAGCCAAGAAATTATAGATGTCAGCGAATTATTTATGTCAAGTTTGTAATTATTAATGTCCTTACATGCAATTGAAACTGTACTGTCATCAGCAAATAATGTCATAGGTTGAATCGTTGCCTTTGGCAAGTCGTTTATATAAATAGTAAACAACGGCGGCCCTAGCACACTGCCTTGAGGAACACCGTATGTGACATATTTCCTCACGGAGCTGAAATTTTCTTCTCTTTTTGTTTTGGGATTCACTCTAGTTATTACTGTTATCTGTTGTCGATTCGTTAAATAGGATCGAAATAAATCTAAAACATTGCCTCTTATGCCGTATGCGTCAAGTTTACTGATTAGTATATTATGATCTACATAATCAAATGCCTGTGACATATCGCAATAAATAGCACAAACTGGAACTGTTTTGTCAACATGGCAGATAACACTTTGGATGAATTCATAGATGGCCATATTGATGGTTCTATTTTGTCGAAAGCCCTTTTGTTCGTTGCACAAAATTTTGTTTTTTTCGAGATATGAATTAAGTTCACCATAAAGATATTTTTCGAATTTTTTTGAAAATATTGATAACAGTGCAATAGGCCTATAATTCTCCATTAACCGTTTACTTTCTTTTTTGAATAAAGGTTTTATAACTGACAGTTTAAGATCTTGTGGAAATATTCCCGCTGTTATCGACAAGTTCATAATGTGACTCAAGTGATGGCATATATCCTCATTTACTGCTTTAATTATTTTAGTAGAGAAACCATCGTAACCTACACTGTTAGTATTTTTTAGGTTATTTATAATTTTATTAATCTGGTAAGGTGAACTTGCTGCAAGAAACATTGAATTTAATTGGTCATTAATTAAAGACGTTACATTTTTCCCGGCACCCGGAAGGGGCTTGAATTTTTCAATAAAATAATTATTAAATGCGTTCGCTATTTCTGTTGGATTATTAAGGACGTTGTTTTCATCAATTTTGATGTTATCAATGGCTTCTTTTGGGGTGTTCAGTCTCGTTTTGTTTATAATCTGCCACGCTGTTTTAGTCTTATTATGAGACGTGATTATTTTATTGTTATTTTGCGCACGTTTTGTTAGTTTTATAATTTTTTTAAATAACTGACAATAATTTAAGTACTTTAATTTGTTGTCTTTTGTTGAGTTTAATCTGAATTTCCATAGCAAATCCTTTTTTTACGACTGCAAATTTTTACACCACGTGATACCCATTTTGGTTTATGAATGACTTTTATTAAAAGGAGACGTTTCATTTTTGTATGGGACTCCGGCCATAACATGTACACTTTAGAAAACCTGGGAAACGAACGCCTAAATACAATAAAGACTGTTTTTTTCCATAATATCTAATACTTTTTGGGCACAAAATAAAAACCGAAAATGTTTGACGTTTGTCAGGAGAAACACGACCATCGCCAGCTAGCCATTTTCGTCCAGAAGTACCTACAAATCTACAATCCACAAAAGCAGTTTTTTATTTTTATGATGAATCACACTTTCTAATTAATCAAAAAAGTTGTATCAGATGGCTATATTAATATAGTACAGAAATACATGCCTTTCATATTTATTTAAATGACGTCTACGTGATATTATTATGTTAAAATGTAACATGATTTCTGGACGAAAGCAGTATGCAAGTAAAACGACGCCATGATGAATAGAATATGGCAATAATTTGTTAAACTATTATTTTTTGTGCCTAAGTAATCAGGGGAATAAACAGGAAAGAATATTTTTCCTCAATTCGTGGAATTTTTTCCTTTTTTTACATTAACGTACACTTTATGGCCGAAAATGAAACATCTCCTTTGGGTTTGCGGAAAACAAAGGTCGTAAAAAAGTTTAAAATCCGCTATAAAGTGTTGATAAGCCGTATTTGGGTCATCAGTGAGGTAAATATCCGAGAAAGATAAGCTCTTAATACACAATTTAAATTTCTCAACATTTTCTATGCTATAATCGCGTTTTAATGTACGCCAATAATGTAATGTCAGATTTTTTTTTACAGGAACTCTAATTAATTGTGCGGTATGGTCCGACAGACCTAATTCTAAAATTTCAGTTTTACAACTCTTTTAAAGTTATGTGCAAAATTATCAATACAAGTTTGACTGGCGAATCTAGTCGGTTCATGTATGTGTATGTCATAAGATTAAAGGCTATTTATTCTGTATAAACAGTACAAGACAAGCGGGTCGAAGGTCGATTACGAAGCGTTTGCTCGGTGTAGAACCAACATTAAAAATATGTTAGTAGTGGCACAGGAACAATATCGGAACCGCGTACAAAGTCAAATGCTGAGTGATCCTAAATCTTTTTGGAATTATGTTAAGTCTTAAGAGAGGGGGGAGAAGTCCGCAAGCGATTTTGAAAGACGGGGTGGCATTCTCTGGCCAACATTCCGTGGAAGAGTTTGCGGAGTATTTTTATTCTGTGTATAGGGCAGAGCAACCGGAGTTGGATGTGGACGCGGCCATAGCTAACGCAGGTAGCGGAAATGCAGCGGCGCCGGTGCACTTGGACCAATTACAGTTAGTAGAAGTATGTCGTGCGCTTCAAGATCTTAAGCCGAAACGGTCCGCAGGGCCTGACGGCATTCCGTCTTACATATTCAAGGATTGTCGATTAGTGCTAGCTAAGCCGCTAACTTCATATCTTTAACCAGTGCCTAAAAGCTGCCGTGTTTCCGGAGAGGTGGAAAGTGACGCGCGTTGTTCCGGTTCCAAAGGGAGGGTCAGCAGAACCGGTGGAGGGATATAGGCCAGTCGCAGTATTGTCGACGCCGGCAAAAGTATTGGAAACTGCAATTCACAAGAGCATATATCTTCAGGTGAGCGCACAGCTATCAGACGCTCAGCACGGGTTTCGACCAGGAAGAAGTACCACCAGTAATCAGCTCTGTCATATGGCTCATCTGATGCCGACGGTAGATAGTGGGGTGCTGCTTACTCTGATTTCAGGAAAGCATTCGACCTAGTCGAAAATGACATGTTGCTTAAAAAGTTAGTAGGTATTGGTTTCACCCCACACTCATTCCAATTTTTTGCCAGTTATTTGAGGGATAGGCAATTGTAAGCGGTGCGATATGCCTACGTACCTGTAGAATTTTGTTTTAAATGTGTGTGTAAGTGAGAGGGGAGCGCGCGGCCGCAAGGATCGCAGGGCCCGCAGAGGATAGCGGGAGGCAGTACAAATTCGAGCCCCGCGCAAGCCGCACGCTCCTTTCTTATATTTTCTCAGTTGTATAACGTACCTTAATATTTCGTACCTTAAATTAAACGGAATTAAGTACCAAGAAAAATCTGCGTTTGATTCAGCAAAAATATGTGGAATATGCGGGACACGTGTCAGATCCATATTTCACGAGGTCTAGAGTAAGCCAAGGTAGTAACCTTGGACCTTTGGGCTTCCTTCTGATGGACAACGACCTTCCAGAAGTAGTCTAAGACGCTGTCTGTTGTGTGCCGATGTCCTCAAATTGTCCCTCGCGGTAAAAAGCAGTGATGACTGTGTCAGGCTACAGAGAGACATTGATAGGGTAGTGAGCTGAAGCAAAGAAAATTTCTTGCAGTTTAATACTTCGAAGTGTGTGACAATCACTTTTTCTCGCGCACACAACCCCATCTTACATGCCTACCATATTGACGGGTCGCCTATGACAACGGTCACAGAAGTCAAGGACTTGGGGGTAGCCTTTAACACGGGTTTGACTTTTCGTGATCACATAATGCGTAGCTATAAACGAGCGTATAGGAATTTAGGTTTCATGCTTCGTACGGTCCGAGGGTTCACGAATGTGAAAGCTATTGTAGCATTATATGATGCACTGGTGAGGAGCCAGTTAGAATGTAATGCAGTCATCTGGGCTCCGCCTGAAGCTAAATGTAGTCTCATGCCGGAGAGGGTACAAAATAAATTTATAAGGTATTTATATAAGCAGTATTATGGGGTCTATCCATTTTATCCGTTAATGTATCCAACCTTATTTATTATAGGTATGGTGATACAATGAGCTAAGGGTGAGAAGGGATCTTGCACTCACCTCGTATATATTTAAGTTACTGAGAGGGAAGGTGTATAATGCAGTTATTTTAGGGCAGGTGAGTCTGGCAGCCGCCACTGCTAGTTGAGCCGCATTTTTTTTTTAAAGGGCATCTCGCAGTACTGACCACTAAGGTCGTGGCTGCTTAACCGGATTTTTCCTGTGGGAGCCATAAGCTTCTACACTTAGAGCCTCCAGCCAGGAGCTTTATACTTATGCTAAATTAAAAGTAGGCGAATGCTCGCTACATAAGGGCACCCCCTGTGGGGTTCGAACCTCGGCTTAGGGCATCGCTGATGGGAGGACAGCAAGAAGGGACAGGCTGGATCAAATTTGTATTTTCATCATGATTATTATGCAACAACTGCTGGCACCTCGTTTTCGTGCAAGGGTCGGGGGGGAGTTTCATTTACTCGGGGAGTAGATCGCGAACGTAAAGGACCTCGGCGGCGAGGTCGAAATGACGAGAGGCGTCTGTTTTTGTGCACTGTACTGGTGGCCCTATTCTGCTCCTGGAGGAGTGTAATGGGGTCATCTGGGTCGGAGAGTGCATGCCTCGGGCGGCGGATCTGACTAATTCGGGATGGGATATAATTGACTGCCTCGACAACCAGAGGGTTGCGATGTCTGGGAGCGGAGTCAAAGTAACACTTGGACATGCGTTTAAGAAACTGGTGAATCGTTGGAGAGTCGAGATGGAGGATCTCATTTCTGACGAACCAGGGGGCTCCCGTGGCCTTGCGAAGGAATCGGTTCTGTAGGGTCTGCATCCTATGGATGGAACGGGGTTTGGCGTGGGCAAAGACTGCTCCCGCATACGTCATGATGGGACGAATGCACGCTGTATAGGTACGCAATGTGCACTTGAGTGACAATTTGCTGCGTGCGTTTAGAATGTAGTGAAGTCTACCTAGAGCGAAAGCGGCTCGCGAACGAACCGTCTTTATGTGCTCTGAAAAGGAGAGATGATGGTCTAGGATCACACCGAGGTATTTGGCTCGTTTCTCCCAAGGGATCGGCTTGCCGAACAAGGTGATTGGTCGGGGGAGTGAAGCCGCGCGCTCGGGCCAACATTTTAAATGAGGTGCCCCTTTTTTTTTTTTTTTTTTTTTTGGGTGGGAAATCATCAAATAACTTCTCCCGCTCTGGGCGGAGCGGGAGGGCGTGTCAGACTCTTACTGACTAAAACCCACCCGTGTTCCTTCAGTTGCCGTGTTGCCAGGGGGCCACGATTTCCCTATCGGTTTTCTTCGAACCCCCGGCAGGCATTGGCCCTAGCGGACCCCGTCAATTCTGCTGACATCTCTTTGAGGCGCGCGTGGAACACAACGCGCCGTCGACCCGGGCTTGGTCCTTATCGGACGGCGAGCTACCCATTGCTCACCGTCCGCAAGCCCGCGCCTACGGTGGCCGGAAATCCTCTCGTGACTCCCGACGCCCAGGGCGTCTCCTGCTGCGGCGGTTAGGGGCGCGAGGGCGCGAAATTTGCCTTTCCCTTACACGCTCCGTCTCCTCCTTCGCGAGCATTACTGCTTCGCAGAACGAGGTGACGGCCTGCCATTTCCTCTCGCTCCGTAGCATGGCCCGAATCAGGGCCGGACGCGAGAGATCACCGCCGCCGATCGCTTCCACGAGGACACGGCGATGCTCTGCCCAAGCCGGGCAGACCTCCACCGTATGCTCCACCGTGTCCTCCGGGCGATCCACACAGTGATGACACCCGGGCGTTTCCTCCCGCTTTATCCTGAACAGGTACCTCCCGAAACAGCCATGTCCGGTGAGTAAATAATAGGTAATGATACAGAGTACTATATTTATTTGTAACATCTGTTTATACCTACCTGTATTAAGCAAATAAATAATTTGATTTGATTTTATCTACACCGTTTGGAGGAATACTGTCGAAGAAATAAACTGGATCTGAATCCTACTAAATGCTCGGTTATAACCTTAGATTATATAATCTAAGGTATAACATATTCTCGAAAGCGCTCCATCGCTCCATCATAACCACATCTTAAACCTTAGGTGATCAAGTACTACCCAGATCTAATTCCATCCGTGATCTGGGGGGATTCCAAACTCACTTTTGAATCACATGTAGATGCAATTGTTGCTAAGGCATCGAGATCACTGGGTTTCATAATGCGGCTATCCAAGTGCTTCACTCAAGCCAAAACCTTAAAAATCGTACTTTTGTCAGAAGCCACTTGGAATACACGTCTGTAATATGGAATCCGTGTTACCACAAATACATTGATCGCATAGAGAACATCCAAAAGAGATTTACTTATGCTACCATAAAAGAGTACCGTATCACTCTAAAAATTAAAATATAATTTATTGCCCCTTATTAAAAGGTCATCGTGAGATCTCTGACTGTGTTTTATTACTAAAGACCTTTAATAATAATATGGCAACACCAAAGTCAACAAACCGCCTTGAAATTTTATTTTCTGATTTTTCACCTTATTTAATATTAATATCTTTCGACGCAGTATACACGCAGTTTAATAGTTTTTAAGTGTAAAAAAGAATCCAGAAACAAACCTGAAACCCCATATATTTCACAAAAGAACAAAATACATGAACCAAAAACTGCCGAACAGGAGGTGACATCAGCTGTCATGTCACCTCCGTCCGATAAAACAGAAATGAAAAAAATCAAGCGAAATGTTGACACGATCTGCCGCCCGTAAAGCACGCCCACCACCTCCGGACTCGTCGCTCAGCTCCGCCTCGCCGCCACCGGTATCCAGCTCCATTGTGAGTGCTGTGACAACACCGGCTGCGGTAGTTGCGTCGAGCTCGAGCGACGAGTATTTCTCTCCGCCCACGACACCACCACCTGCTCGTCGACGGGGAGGACGCCGGCCGCCGGACGGTTTAGGACCTCGAGGCCCACCGGCCTCTGATAGGGTCCCAGCTCCCGGCGGAAGTGTGCAGCGCATGAGATGGACACGCTCCATCAATGAAAACGTCATGCGCTCATACTATGGGGCTACAGATGGAGGAAATAATCTGACCGCGTACCGTGTTCGGATGCTCTCTCTTTTTCAGGTGCTTGAGCCAGCTGTCAACGTTTCGGCACAACGACTATCGGATCAGGTGCGGGTCATCCAGCGTAATCATATGCTGGACGACACTACACTTGATCGCCTACGAGTTGAAATGCAGAGTAGCCATGTCGTTGCTCCCCCGTCGCAGACTGTTGTAGTAACACCACGGTCCAACACAAGCCAAGCTGACGAGAGGAGTGACGACAGGGCTACAATCGTAAGTACCCAATGCAATGAGGAATTGAGGAGTGCTTTGGAAGGTGCGATTCAGGAATATCGATATATGTCGCCCGAACTTAGGCCACGCTTACCTCGTTTGCCCATGCATAACAAAAATAGGGCGCTGGTGGCGGCTCTGGATTCGCAGTTATCAAACTATTTTGATGACTGCGAAGACCTCACTGATACTCACTCAATTTTGTACTGCGCGGCTGTAGCGGCATGTCGTGTAGCTCACATCAAATTTGCTAATAGTTCTAGAGCTACGCGACCAAAACCAGCCGTACCAGCCTGGCAGTGCAGAATTGATCGCCGTATTAGTGTGGCCAGAGCGCTCATCGGCAAACTAATCTGCTTCAGGGAGGGCAATACTCGCCCTAGAGTGATGCGCTTTGTGAGGCGGGCGTTCTCAGGGACTGATATCAGCCCTGAGGACTATATGTCCCGTATCACAGAGCGCATAGACTTTCTGAAGCAGAAAGTGTATGCATGGGCAAACCGTATTCGTAGGTATAAGCGGCGGGTAGAGCGATATACTCAAAATCGCACCTTCCAGAGTGATGAAAGGTGGGTTTATAGGGCTTGGGAGCGACCGGACCAAGGTGTGACTGACACGCGCCTACCGGATGATGATGCCATGGATTCTTTCTGGCGGAGTATCTGGTCGGTGCCTGTCAGTCACACCGAAGGTGACTGGACTCGGGAAGTCGAGCGAGCCTGCGATCCAATACCAGAAATGGGGGCTATTACCATCTGCCCCCAAGATGTAACACGTGCAGTTCGTCCGCTACCTAACTGGAAGTCTCCAGGACCGGACGGGCTGTACAACTTCTGGATTAAATGGTTTATGAGATCGCACGCTCGCTTGGCGGCTCAGTACCAGACTGCTTTGGAGTCTGGGTCGCTACCCCAGTTCCTAACAACAGGAGTTACCCACCTGCTCCATAAATCTGGTAGCACCGCGGAACCCAAAAATTATAGGCCGATCACGTGTTTACCGACGGTCTATAAAGTTTTTACATCCATTTTGAGAGCTAAAATTAACAAACATATAGACACCAACTCCATCATGTCTGCCTCTCAAAATGGATGTAGGAACGGGTCCCGCGGTACTAAGGAGCTACTCCTCATTGATATGACCATTAGCCAACAGGTACGCCGTTCCCGAAAGGATCTGTCGACATGCTGGATAGACTATAAGAAGGCCTATGACTCGGTGCCACATACATGGCTCATGAAGGTGCTGGAGTTGTATAAAGTAGATACAACTCTGCGCACCTTCCTGATGTCATGTATGAGGCAATGGAGGACGGTCCTTCGCTATCCAGGATGTCGAAATGTCCAGAGGAATAGCGAGCCGATAAGGATAGAGCGAGGCATATTTCAGGGCGACAGTTTGAGTCCGCTTTGGTTCTGCTTAGCCCTGAATCCTCTAAGCACACTGCTAGAGGATTCAGGTCTTGGCTATCGGTTGAGGAGAGGTGGTCAGGTTATATCTCACCTTCTATACATGGATGATCTAAAACTCTTTGCCCCCAACAATTTGCAACTGATGGAGCTACTGAAAGTAACTGAAACTTTCAGTAGTGCCATCAGAATGGAATTTGGTGTGGACAAATGTGCGGTCATGCATGTAAAGCGAGGGGAGATTGTGGAATCCGTGGGAGTTCAACTCTCGGATTCCATAAACCTTAGAGCCCTCTCCGCATCCGAAACCTATAAGTATTTGGGTATGTCGGAAGCGTTGGGCATCAATGTTACTGACATGAAGCAATCGTTGAAGGAGCGTTTCTTTGGCCGCCTGAAGAAAGTATTTAATAGTCCTCTATCAGGCGGAAACAAGGTGCGCGCCTTCAACGGTTGGGTCATGCCGGTTTTGATGTACTCTTTCGGCATACTCAAATGGACTCAGACCGAACTCGACGCCCTGGATAGGAGGGTCCGTACGCTGCTGACTGCATATCGAATGCATCACCCACGGTCATCGGTAATGAGACTGTATATCCCGCGAAAGTGTGGAGGTCGAGGCTTTTTAAACGCTAAGACCCTCCACAATCGCGAGATATGCAGTCTTAGGGAATATTTCCTAGAAGCCGACGTGGGGATGCATCGAGATGTGGTCGCGGTGGACAAGGGTCTTACCCCGCTCTCCTTGGCTAAAGAGAACTGGCGCAAGCCTGTAGTGCTCGACACTAACGATCGCAGGGAGGTATGGCAGAGTAAGGAGCTTCACGGACGCTTTTTCCGGGCCCTACATGGACCCGATGTAGATTTACTGGCGTCCGTGACCTGGCTACGTTTCGGTGACCTCTTCGGGGAGACCGAAGGTTTTATCTATGCAATTATGGATGAAGTTATCATGACGAACAATTACCGGAGATTTATTGTGAAGGATGGCACGGTTGACATCTGTCGGGCATGCCACCGTCCGGGAGAATCAATCCGACACATTATCTCCGGGTGTTCTCGTCTAGCTAACGAAGAGTACTTGCATAGACACAACCTTGTAGCCAGGATTATCCATCAGCAACTTGCTCTAAAATACGGCCTTGTGGAATCGGAAGTGCCGTACTACAGGTATGTGCCCGACCCAGTTCTCGAAAATGGAAATATCACATTGTACTGGGATCGATCCATCATCACTGACAGGACTATTGTTGCCAATAAACCTGATATAGTGGTGGTGGATCGAGTAGAGCGGCGCACAATGATTATTGACATAACAGTCCCGCATGACGGGAAACTCGTGAAAGCCGAGAAAGACAAACAAATCAAGTATCTTGACTTGGCTCGCGAGATTGTCGACATGTGGGATGTGGACTCAGCGATCATTGTGCCGATAGTCGTATCAGCCAATGGCTTAATTGCCAAGAGCCTCGACCAACACCTAAGGAGGCTCTCGTTGGGCAGCTGGATCAAGGGCTTGATTCAGAAGGCGGTACTCCTGGACACGGCTCGCATTGTCAGGAGGTTCCTCTCTCTGGAGCCCTGACCGCCGGTAGCTTGGACCCTGTTCCCGATACCGGTGGGCTACTATTTTTTATATTTTTAAATGTTTCTATATTTTTTATATTCTAATATTTAAAAATGTAATTTATAAGTATTTTAATGGAATAAAGGAAATATTAATAGCCCTGAAATTCTATCTATATTTTACTTTAACATCCCCGGAAGGTCGAAGTGGTCCAATCCCCCGCTCCGTGTGCCGTTTGCTCCGAATAACTACAGGCAGAACTCATTCCTTGTGCGTGCAAGAAGAAACTTTAATAGGGTATGTGTACAGCATGACTTCGATCCGTTCACAACAGGTGTATCTATCTGTGGCCTGAAAGGATTGCTCAGATTATGTTAGCCTGAGTTGCCTAATTTTACCACATATATTGTATTGTATTAGTATTCTTATAGTTTTGGCGGTTTATTGTTTTCGTTAGCAGTACTGTGTTGTTCACAGATTTTTTTATTATTATTCTGTTAATTAGACTTGTAATTGGCTGTCAGTCACATTTTCAAGCTCTTAGTCTGTTTTGTTTAGCTGTACAGTCTCCCAAAGGAAATAATAAATAAATAAAATTTCTTTAACAATTCGGGGAAAGTGCCTTCTGTAAAAGACTGATTTAATAATAAATAGAATGGTAAGGTGAGTTCAGTTGCGCATTCTTTCAGGTAAGTAATACTTTTATTACTTTTAGGTAATTGCAGTACCTATGTGCCCCTTTCGGAACGGACAGGGTTTTTTTGCATATTGTATAATTAAGAGTAGAATTAATAACAGTACTAAAAGTATCAAATTCTGTATAAACCAGTGTCTCAGGTTTTCACGGTAAAATGTCCGGCTAAATATGAATCTGTGTCCGGCTTTCCTATGGTTGGGCCTGGTAACCCTAGTTTCACGCAACTCACGTGCGGGCGCGGCCAGCTGGCGGCGCGCGAGAGGCGGGCGTCGCCCAGCGCGCACGCCGGCGGGAACGCGACGTCCTCAAACAGCGCGTCCGACGCCTCCGACCCGCTCCAGTACCTGCACACACACACACACGTGATACCACACGCTCCTGCCGCCTAGTCGAATTCCATTCGTGCCATTCGTAAAGATAACAAGCGGCAGGCGCGGGTCAGCAACTCACCACAATGCGCGCCTGATGCTTGCCATCGTACTGAACACCTTTGCCTTACTCCTTGTCCTGTCCAAGTAATAACAGTCATAGTGCGAGGATAAATAAATACCCTTAAGGTACTCCTGCACGCTCCGCGCGGAGATGCACGCCCAGGGAGCATAAAAGAAAGTACAAAAACTAAAATTAGTTTTTAGGTCAACCAAGAATTGCTTAGGAACTCCTATTGCTGTTTAATCTTAAGGGGCCGTGCACGAAATCGACTGATTTTGATAAAGGAGATGTCCGCTTTTTGTAGGGACGTTGTTTTTTATTCCGAGAAAAATATAACCAGCATCACACTATATCTAAAAAACGACAAAATATGGAACTAGGAACCACTGAAATAATATTTTTAGACCCCTCCATTTAGGAGAAAAATTATAAACTATTTAAAGTACAAATATTTTATTTGTCGATGGCAACTATGACAAATATGATATAAATTTACACATGGTACAGTCATTACTGTCAATCAATTGACAGTAATGACAGTTACATGTGTCAATTTTGACAAGTTTACTATTTGAATATGTCAATATGACATAAATTGACACACAGTACTGTCAATGAATTGACAGTAACATGTGTCAGTTTTGATAAGTTTACTATTTTATGGGGTGTGTTCACTATATTATCCAAGATAATGAGAAGGTTTGTGTTAGAATGTGGTTAATAATAAGATATGTAATTGATTTTATAAAACTATTAACTATTGCAAGGGCGGATCCAGGGTGGGGGTCATGGGGGTCATGACCCCCCCCTGGGCAGCGTTTAGGTCGACCACTAGCATTTTTTCTAATCTCATTGATAAATTTAATCAAATAAATACTTTGTATGATGTTGCCACGTAGGATGCGCACACATGTGAACGACATGCAAAATAAGGATATGTGCTATTATTATAATTATGATGATTGACCGTGGAGTTTTCTGCCGGCTCTTTTCCATAGAAAACGATCAAGTGAAACGATTCCTAGCTTCTGACGTTTCATAAGTGTCCATGTAGGTTTATCTGAAGCTAGCAACTAGACGTAGAAATTAAATACCCCAGAATAGTGTCAAGACAAACCGCCCCGGCCCCGGTCCCAGCGGCCCCCTAAATCTTAAGAAGTACTTTTTAATGATATCCCAAACACGGTCAACATAAAAAATATTCAGTAAGAAGCAGTTTAGAGTTGGAGGCTGAGGATGAAAATTTTCGAGCTCGCTCCGCTCGCTACAATCTATATTCTCAAACTTTCTGCATAAGTCGACAAAGGAACTCCTATTAATGTATGACTTAAAAAAAAACCTTATCTCCTACACAAGGCGGTGTGCTAAAATTTTCGAGCTCGCTCTGCTCGCTACAATCTACATTCTCAAAATTTCTGCATAAGTCGTCAAAGAGATTCCTGTTAAGGGCCTTAGTCCCGTTTAGTACCGTAAAACGGTCACTTTAAAAAGCCATCTTCTCATAAACGGCTTGGTTAAAAGATTTGAAAAAAATATATGTTTGCCATAGATTCATGAACAACATTTTTGAAACTGGATTTTTTCGTATGGCTAATACTTTAGCCTTAAAAAAATATTTAGCAAAACGCTATTTTTAGCTAATATTCCCTACTACTTCTAAACGGCTTTGATGTTTGTAAATATTTTTACACTGAAAAATTAGTGATTAAAAGTACTACAAATTTGAAACTGCAAATGTAAATCAATCAATATTTGCAAAGAAAATGTCCCCAATTAGAGATAGAAATTAAATATCACGGCCCACTCATGTAACAACAGCTCTTCCTGCTCGTGCTCATGCCCAAAACTCGAAAAAGTGGACTCTATCAAGTACCTCGGTGTGACTATAGACAAAAACTTGAACTTTAATTCCCACATCGATCTGTTGTCCAAAAGGATTAGGAAGCTCATCTTCATTTTTAAAAGCCTACGACGTGTTGCAGATGCAAAAGTTCTTAAGACAGTATACTTTTCACTTTGTCAATCTGTACTAAACTATTGCATCTCTGTTTGGGGTGGGGCCCCTAAGTCATTTATGATTAAAATCGAGCGAGCACAAAGAGCAGTGCTAAAGGTGGCCCATGCTTTACCGTTTTTTCACTCTACCTCTGAACTCTACGTTAAGTGCAAGGTTCTTACTGTTCGGCAACTGTTTATCGTTCAAACAATCTTGCGTAAACATTCAACTTTGTACTACAACTCATCCTTAAACGCTCATAAACGCATTAAAACAAATGTATGTTCTACTGAACTGTGTAAAAGTAGTCTTTCGCACCGCAACTTTTGTTTCCTTGGCAGCTATTTATACAATAAAATAAACTCAACTTTAAAAATATACCCTCTTACTAAAGCAAAATGCAAGCAAGTTCTCACCACGTATTTCCTGAACCTTGATTACGAAAGCACTGAAAGGTTCCTTATTGTTTTAAGATAAATGTGTTTTTCAGCCTGGCCTATACACCACACTACATCACACCGCACCACATCACACTACACTACATCACACTGCAACACACTGTACCACACTACACCACACCACACGATCTACACTACACCATACTTCACAGATACCAACACTTTTCAATAATAACTTTTAATTTTGTATCTTTTGTTCTTTTATTTTTTTGTGTTTCTCTCTCTATAGGTAAAATAATTTGTAAATATTATCATTATGATTTAATGATCAAACACTGTTTTTGGGGGGGGGCCTGGTAATCTGTGTGACAGGTTTTCCTAGTGCAGATACCAGTCTCCCACAAAGGATTTATCAGATATTGTAATCTTTATATTTTTAAGGCGCCTTTGTGGAAGAGAAATAAATGTTTATTTATTTATTATTATTATAGAGGGTCAGAGGCGCTCTGCGCGGGACGCGGGCGGCAGTCGTGCGTTAGCACTGAGACGGGGTGGCTGTGTCGCTCGCTGCTCCGCTCCGGCTATCGTCGATTATGCGCATACGTATGTGTTAGTGCGAATGTTTACGAACTTATTGTATTAATGTGCGTTTATAGACTAGCTCGCGCTGCAGAGAGTCAATTCGATTGTGCGCGTAGGCACTTTATTGTTGAGTATTTTTTATGTGCAATATTCTTAATACTTTTTTAAAATGTAAATATAACATAACATCACGCCTGTATTCCCCAAAGGGTTAGGCAGTGGTGTACAGTCACGAGCAAATATGTATACACATAGCAAAATTAAAAAGCAATTTTCTCGTGGAATAACGTCTGCAACTTTATACCTATTTCATATTGGTATGGATTCCAAAATACTATGTTCATTACAGCATAATATTACAATCACAGTAGGAGAAAATCACTTTTTAAAGTTGCTAAGTGTATACATATTATTGCTCGTGACTGTATCTATAGTACACCCACATTTCGCCAGTTATGTTTAAGTCCCATGTAATAGGGGGCGAGCCTATTGCCAAAAATCCAGACTCCGGGCTGCTACTAAGCAATTCTAGAGGGAAAAACGCTATAGTACTTTGCCCGACCCGGGAATCGAACCCAGGACCAGCAGCCTAATTGCGTAACATATTTTATTTTTGATTGCGATTCTGAATCGAAAGCAAGTCCAATCTTAATCGCATGCCATAATTGGAATTGCGATGTACATTTTTTACCATACGACTGAAATTGTATAGGGATGTTCAAACCAAACAAGTCTATAATTGTTAAAGGAGACGTTTCATTTTTGTATGGGACTCCGGCCATAACATGTACACTTCAGAAAACCTGGGAAACGAACCCCTAAATACAATAAAGACTATTTTTTTCCATAATATCTAATACTTTTTGGGCACAAAATAAAAACCGAAAATGTTTGACGTTTGTCAGGAGAAATACGACCATCGATAGCTAGCCATTTTCGTCCAGAAGTACCTACAAATCTACAATCCACAAAAAAAGTTTTTTATTTTTATGATGAATCACACTTTCTAATTAATCAAAAAAATTGTATAAGATAGCTATCTTAATATAGTACAGAAATACATGCCTTTCATATTTATTTAAATGACGTCTACGTGATATTATTATATTAAAATGTAACATGATTTCTAGACGAAAGCAGTATGCAAGTAAAACGACGCCATGATGAATAGAATATGGCAATAATTTGTTAAACTATTATTTTTTGTGCCAACGTAATCAGGAGAATAAACAGGAAAGAATATTTTTCCTCAATTCGTGGAATTTTTTCCTTTTTTTACATTAACGTACACTTTATGGCCGAAAATGAAACATCTCCTTTATATGTTTAGTTACAGCATCTATGAATGGTTAATATTCAAATTATTGTGCTATAATGTAATTTTGTTTTAATTACAACTGATGATCTACTAGTGCTTATAAATAAAAATGTACAATGATTGCCGAAAAATGAAAAACCAATTATTAAAATACTTTCTACCAAAAACTACCATAATTGAACTACGTAATAAAACGTTTTTCTTTTCACGTTTTTGTTATCTGTGGCCTATGACAAAAACGTAGAAAAGCAGTGTTGTCAACTTAGAGGGATTTTCACTAAACCTGGGAGTTTTTATCCCAAAAACAAACAACTTTGTAGTTGAAAAACATCTCTCCTATATTGATATATGTCACGGTCAATTCTCCAACTGCAAATGTAAGTTTGTAATGGTTTTTTCTTTTTGTATGTGATAAAACTGAAAATTTACAATTTTCTGTCATTTTCCTTTACTTGTGCAATGAGACGGGCTTTGTGCCAAATTTTATGAGTCTAGGTCAACGGGAAGTACCGTGTAGTTTTTGATTTATTTGCGAGTACCAAAATATGTCGCTTAAATAGCCGTAATTTTTATTGTGTTGACTTAGAAGCTTGATTTTTTAGAGCTCTAAGGGACCACAGACGTATTTGATATTAATTTCAACTTGATACCTCCGTACGTTCCTGAGAAAAAGGGTCTTGACAGACTGATAACGAAGTGATCCTGTAAGGGTTCCGTTTTTCCTTTTGAGGTACGGAACCCTAAAAATACTATGATTACATAAGTTATGTTTTATTTTCATACTCAAATCTTCAAATGGACTCCCAAAACAGCGACCGAATGTCGGTAACAGAAAACTAATTTCAGGAGAGGCTCCGGCTCGCAGTTTCGATCGTCTCTAGTAATATTATTCGGTTGTAAGTGCATCGATCAAAACTATTCAAATATAAACAAAAACTTGCTTAGGCAAAACCACACTTCCGTGGTTTTGTGAAATCGGTTTGTCTAGTTCGGATTATCGATACGATTCCGTTTCTGATTGAAATCGGATTTTTGATTCGTTTCGATGTATCTAGACGCAAGTCTATAGTGGACTTATGGGAAAAAAATTGCAACACTGAGAGTAAAAGTTGAATGATCTGCCCTCATTGCGTTATGCGTTGACGATTTAATGCAAACTACTGCCTGTCTAAAGTATACCTTTGCTGCTCTAACTTTATCAGAGTGTAGGGAAAAGAAAAGGAAAGGCATATGACATCACATGTTAAACCTTTGACAATAATTTGGGCTGGAATGAATATTCTTTGAATTCTGTGGAGAATACGATATCAATCATGGCGACGCATCTGTTTACATTTTATTTTTGTTGATTTCGGTAAAGTTTTTGTTTTAAATTAATAGTTGTTTTATATTTTTCAACATACAAAATTATATTTACTATTCACGTACAGAAACATGGGCCTGTAATAAGCAGTTTTGGAACATTATTCTTGTGGCTTGTGGAAGTCGGAAGAACTTTGGAAAATTCTCTCGTTCGAGACACCGCCTTCGTTTTGTACTAGCTTCACCAAGATCACAGACTACAATTAAGTACATGGACTAAGACTTAGGCTGTTTTGCTCCATAGCGAAAAGTATCTAAGTCGATATTATCACTACAAGTAAACCAATATAAATAGGAATAACGTGTGTGAGAGTACCTTCGTATCTCATTAGATTATTGTAGCTGTAGGTACATTATTGGTGAGTCTACGTATACGGACAATCATTCTTTTGTTGCGTAGACACAGGCATCTTACGCGAGGTTAACTATTTATTGTGGTTAAAATAATAGTTATGTACTATGTCTCACATTCTAACTAAAATTGTTAATTGATATTTTTGTACATAAGTAGATGCTGAAATAAACTATAATATCCACTACCTAACCAAATAACAGATAACTACAAAACATATTCATAATATTTTCACAGACGTGCTGAAAACACAAGAATGGAACACTACCAAATATCAATATTGTTGACTTCCTAACAAAGAAGTTGGTGGCAAGGTGGCAAACATGGATTGGATTAAGAATCTTATGTATTAATCATTGAAGGTAAGCTTTTTGACACATCATAATATATATTTTATGTTTATCCAATTACCATTATAATTTAGTATTATAAAATATCTGGAGACTGAAAAATCAGCCCTAAATAAAGAAGAAATTATACAACCAGCATGACGATGATGATGACAGATGGCTTTCATCTAGCCATGGGCCTAGTTGATATACCTACTTTGCTACATGAGTACTTTATTTGAGCAGAAAGTAATATGACTTTGTTTTAAAATGTAGAGTTCCTGGGGAATTTCACCTACGAAGACATGAAGGCAGCATGAATGATACTGCCCCTGCTGTGCTGCACTGCTGCTCTGCTACTTCAGATTTCAAGCTTCTTAAGTACAAAAGTAGAAACTGAAGATCCTTCATGAAATATTTTTTTTTGAAAACTTGATTATAGTCTTGTACGACAGTGATATAAACTATTGTGTTAATTGATAACAGTGTAAACTTTAATAAAGTGTTTTAATTATGAACTATAGAGGGACAAATAAAAATAACTTTAAATGAAATAATTAAGAATGGCATACTATTTGTTTTATACAAACACAGACAATTTTATAATTATAATGATACTATTTAAAGGTGTTTACCTAAATAAACTGTCATTCATTAGATTTAAAGGAAATAGAGAGAAATAAATTATGGTAAACAAATAAAACTGTTTTATTAAATTGTTACAACCTTAACTCAACACTGGACAAGAGAATCGGCACCATTACCATCTATTCACATTAATATGAAATATTTGGACATAGAGCAAAAAGGAATTGGAACAAACATACTGTAAGGATTAGTGGAATTTGGAATCTAATGTCTTCCTGTGGAAATCATCATGGATTATGTATGTACTGCTTGTTGTAAGTGTATGAGAGACAGTTAAAAAAATCTTGAATAATGTAGTTGAGCCTGACACCTGAAAAAAAAAGAATAGTAAATCTTCAATATATTCCACCATCCATTACATCCATCCACAGTCACTTTATAGAATAGCAATATTCTGCTATAAACAACAATTGGGTCAATTATAAGCAACAATTGACTTAAATATTCTTACCTACTAATAATATTAATAGGCTAAGTACTAACAGCCGCACGGGGCAATCCATCAGGTTAAGCTACGCTTGCTAGGGTTGGTCCGTGGATGGGTGACCATTTCTACATACCGAGACTCCTTCATGCCTCGAAAAGCATATTAAACCGTTGGTCCCGGATGTCATTTGTGGATCTTTGACAGTCGTTATGGGTCATCAGAAGCCCGAAAGTGACAATTAGTCTTACCAAGGGGTATCGTATTACCTAGTTATTGGGTTGTGGAGGTTAGATAGGCAGTCACTCCATGTAAAATACTTGTATTCAGCTGCATCCGGTTAGACTGGAAGCCGACCCCAACATAGTTGGGAAAAGGCTGGGCAGATCGTTTTTTTTTAATAATATTAACAATAAGTGAAAAACATTTAAGATAGGTACTTAGACATTTTTTCAGTTGCCTACCTACTTTCTTTACTTTGTTGTTATAATTGCTAAGTAAATATTCATATAAGTAGTAGGTTAGGCAACTGAAAATATATGTATGGTATTTAAATGTATGGTAAGTTTACGTTTGATGGTGCATTTCGTATTCACCAATAAACAATATGGGGTTTATTTATAAACGTTGCATAAAGGTATGTAATGATGAGCAACTGTTTAATCATACATTTTTGAGGTTTTAACGTCACTTAACTATAAGCAATGTTTATAAATACATCCCTATGTGTGTAACATTGTTGCTGTACTTAACACACATTCAATGTTCAACACTTAGAAAGAAAATAATAAGTAAGTACATACCTTAAACAGACAATGATGTGGCAATAGTGGTATGTTCATCAATGTCTTCCATAATCCATTAATATAAAATGTTTCAAACTGCTTTTTTTTGTTCTTCCTCAATTATAAGTTTTTGCTTTTCCAATGTATTACAAGCTCGACTGGGTTGCTAAGCTTGTGGCTCAAGTTTGTTACGGTATGAGGTACGAATTTGTCTTTCATTAAAATGCCACCAAAATACCTCGTTTCTGGAATATCATAATATTTGTTTTTAGTTTAGGTTGTAGGCACTAAACTCACAAGAAAACTTTCACAATTATTATTAAAAATCGACCTCGCTGCTTTGATATTTAACATACCAATAAAATTGATTTATCATTGAGGTTTTACATAAAAACACATTCACAATTTATCAGGAAGACTATTACTTAATTTTTTTCTTAATAATTATGGAGATTTCATGAGTTAATCCCAAAAAGATTGCTAAGTAAAATCTATTGCGACCACTACAGTGCCTTCTGTTTAATTTGACAGACAAAACAAATTACTATATAGTTTGAAACAAAATTACAACTGTCAAAATGGTTACGCAATTCGATTAATAGCCTTTTTAGACGCATTTCGTTCACTCAATGGAGTATCAAACAGACCGCAGTTTGTTTAAAAAATATTGGAGTTTTGCAATTCCAAAGTCGTAAAATAAAAGCAATTCGATTCAAATTGAAATAAATTCTACTTGAATGGTAATCAAAATACGTTGCGCAATTAGGTAGCAGGACAGGTGAGCAGTAACGCTACAACGGCGCAGTTGTTGACCTACAATATTGTGCAAATAAATAAATAAAAATGGCAAGGCATATCAAGCACTGCAATCGGGACTATGAATGAGAATTAAAATTGAATTTTAAAATGATAAGACTGTATTTTATAACCTCTAACTAACAATTCCCATTTTGCGTCACACGTGATCTGTTCAATTTATATCATAACACGTGTGACTCCGGATTTTTAATTTGTCTGTCTGTGATGTCTTATTTATACCTTTTTAGTTGAATTTTTTGTCGTAGTTGGGTTTTAGTTTGTATAACTTTTATTTTTATTGAATTTTTTTTGGCGTTGGTTTTTTTTGGGATTTTTTTTTATACGTATTTTTAAATGTGCTAATTTAACCCTTTAATTTTAGGTGTATATTGTGATTGACTTACGTAAATAAATGAATCCTTATTATCAAAATGAAAGTCTTACCGGTTGGAGTGTAGCCTTTTAACCTACGGAGCGAGGATTTTTATTATTCGGGAAATAATAAAATTATGAAATACCCAACTTTATTGCAGTATCGTAAGCTTGACCATGGCAACCATGTAGGTTCTGAGAAATATGGCCCTATGATGCACTTTTCCAGTTAGGAGCTTTCGATTTTTTTTTTTTAATAAAAATCTCTATATTTCCAAAGTGGTGACTCGGATGAAAATCTTTTCGGGAAATAAATTGTTGTTCTAGTCAAAAACCATGAGATGGTGTAAAAAAAAACCAGAGATTTTTGGTTTTTCATGTTGACAAATAAAAAAAATTTTTTTTTTCCTCAAATTCATGTTGGGATGCTGTTTGCACGGTTGCACGGGGGTGACACAGGGGAGGTAAAATTTCGGTTATTTTTTGCCTAGGACGCACCGTTTTCGAGATATTTGAATTTTCGTTTTTTGCCTATTTCTATTCAAAAAAATATCCGTAAATTTAATAAGTCCTCTGCCCCTAACGATACGCAAGCTGAAAGATCGACCGTCACTCAGCCGACGTTCGCACGGACGTAATAAAATCGCGGCGGGATTTTATCGCGCACTGGATTTTGAACTCTCGGTATTAAGCCGAGCGTTGAGAATCCAACGCACTGGAACGCACTTTTATTTATTTTTATCTGCTGTTAATTATATTGTATGCTTTTTTTTTTAGTCTGTGCTAAATAAATGTATTTTCTTTCTTTCTTTCTTCTTTCTTTCACTCTCGTCCCAGCGCGTTGAAAAATCAAGTACACGAAAAAAAATAGCCGCGATTTTATTACGTCCGTGCGGACGTCGGCTTACCATTTTTTTGTTGTTTTTTTTTAAATTATTTTCCGAATATTTTAAGGCTCCGTGCACAAAATTCACGCGACAGAGTTTAGGTAAACTCTTGCGATACAATGTTTGTGTGCACCGATCACACACACACACGCCTAAACATTGAACGTAGTGACCGCTAAACAGTTTTGATCCTATAGATGGTATTTTGTTAAGTTACGTAGGTACGCATAAGAAATAAGTCTGGAATATTTGTGTATATTCGTTTATGTTTATATTTATAACAATCAACATAAAAAAGCTATAAAAAAACATGTATTTCAGACAAAAAAGTCCATAGCCAAGGCAATTTGAGGTTGTTGGCAACAATAATTTCGCTTATGACTAATGTTAGTAACTAAAAGTACAAAGAAGAAACTAGATACACCGTCTACCATCCGTCCGTCTTCGTTTTTTACTTTTTGTATGGAAAACATGTAAAATGATTACCTACATGTTGAGTTCTATGGGTTTCATAAAGGGGGTTTCATTATTTTAGCGATAGGACACACCATTTTCGAGATATAAGCAAAAGAACAGAAAAAAGATACAATACAGTTTTTGCACCGGAATGAGTTTTAATTTAGTGAAAATGGCAATTTCGCTATTACGAATTTGACTTTTAACCTAAAATTTTGATTGGTGCCGATGCTCTTGTACACTGAACTAAACTAACTAAACTATCACTAAAATTCCTTACTTTTGCCTATGAGAATCTCAAAGCTATTCTGTAAAATAAAACCTCTAAATTTAAAAATAATTTTGACACGTGTAAATCGAATTTGATAATCGCGACTCCACACGTGACACCTAACCACGTGAATCTTTTTAGAGCCGAAGGTCCGCAGGGGGGCAGCCTCGACGTGTTTTATATGGAATTTTTTACTTTTTGTATGGAAAACATGAAAAATGATTACCTACATGTTGAGTTCTATGGGTTTCATAAAGGGGGTCGAAATTTTCATTATTTTAGCGATAGGACACACCATTTTCAAGATATAAGCAAAAGAACAGAAAAAAGATGCAATACAGTTTTTGCACCTGAATGAGTTTTAATTTAGTGAAAATGGCAATTTCGCTATTACGAATTTGACTTTTAACCTAAAATTTTGATTGGTGCCGATGCTCTTGTACACTGAACTAAACTAACTAAACTATCACTAAAATTCCTTACTTTTGCCTATGAGAATCTCAAAGCTATTCTGTAAAATAAAACCTCTAAATTTAAAAATAATTTTGACACGTGTAAATCGAATTTGATAATCGCGACTCCACACGTGACACCTAACCACGTGAATCTTTTTAGAGCCGAAGGTCCGCAGGGGGGCAGCCTCGACGTGTTTTATATGGAATTTTTTACTTTTTGTATGGAAAACATGAAAAATGATTACCTACATGTTGAGTTCTATGGGTTTCATAAAGGGGGTCGAAATTTTCATTATTTTAGCGATAGGACACACCATTTTCGAGATATAAGCAAAAGAACAGAAAAAAGATACAATACAGTTTTTGCACCTGAATGAGTTTTAATTTAGTGAAAATGGCAATTTCGCTATTACGAATTTGACTTTTAACCTAAAATTTTGATTGGTGCCGATGCTCTTGTACACTGAACTAAACTAACTAAACTATCACTAAAATTCCTTACTTTTGCCTATGAGAATCTCAAAGCTATTCTGTAAAATAAAACCTCTAAATTTAAAAATAATTTTGACACGTGTAAATCGAATTTGATAATCGCGACTCCACACGTGACACCTAACCACGTGAATCTTTTTAGAGCCGGAGGTCCGCAGGGGGGCAGCCTCGACGTGTTTTATATGGAATTTTTCACTTTTTGTATGGAAAATAAGAAAAAATATTACCTACATGTAGAGTCTAAGGGGATTAAGGGTTTTATAAAGGGTGTCGAAATTTTCATTATTTTTGCGATTGGACACATCGTTTTCAAGATATAAGCAAAAGAAAAAAAAAGATTCAGTACTGTTTTTGCATCTGAAGTCGAGGTGTAGGTGTGAATTTAAAGTTCATGACAACCAATTTAATTCCACACGTTTTTAGTCGCAATTAAAAATAGTCAGATTTAGTTAGACACTGGTGCCGATTCCCTTGTTCACAAACTAAACAAGTTCAGTGCATCTTTTTCTTTCTATTTCATTAAGAAATGGACAGAAGATAAATTTTTGTTTAGTCCTGTCAAACTAATGATGCCAAAACAGTACTGTTTTTTTTTCTTTTGCTTATATCTCGAAAACGGTGTGTCCAATCGCCAAAAGTAATGAAAATTTCGACACCCTTTATAAAACCCTTAAACCCCTAACACTCTACAGGTAGGTAATATTTTTTCTTATTTTTCATTAAAAAAATGAAAAATCCATATAAAACACGTCGAGGCTGCCCCCCCTGCGCGCTTCCGGCTCTAAAAAGATTCACGTGGTTAGGTATCACGTGTGGAGTTGCAATTGTCAAATTCGATTTAGATGTGTCAAAATTATTTTTAAATTTAGAGAATTTATTTTGCAGACTGGTTTTGAGATTTTCATAGTCAAAAGTAAGGAATTTTAGTGATAGTTTAATTCAGTGTACAAGAAAATTGGCACCAATGGTGCCCTGTGCGCCTCCAGCTCTAAAAAAATGCACGGGGTCGGGCAAACAAGTACCACGTGGATTCAA
The DNA here is from genome assembly GCA_963680765.1 of Agrochola lychnidis. Classification (NCBI taxonomy): domain Eukaryota; kingdom Metazoa; phylum Arthropoda; class Insecta; order Lepidoptera; family Noctuidae; genus Agrochola; species Agrochola lychnidis. The sequence continues at coordinate 250,049 of OY796867.1, forward strand.
AATATATTTAAATTTAGAGAATTTTTGTTGCAGAATAGCTTAAGATTGAAATTGATAGCGTGATGTTATGAAGAAATGTGTAAATTTTCGCAGCGGCCATCTTAGATTTACGTTTTGACATCAAAATCTGCTTTAGAATCCTCGAAAACTTTGAAAAAGACACTCAAAACGAAAAATTTGAAAATTGTCACAGCCGCCAACTTGGATTTATATTTTGACCTCACTATCAGCTTTAGCATCCTCGAAAACAATGAAAACGACACTCATAACGAAACATTTTAAATGTTCGCAGCCGCCATCTTGGATCTTTATTTTGACTTAAAGTAGTCTTCAGTAGTAGTAGTCTTCGTTCCAAAAATACTTCACTTATTGCTACTACAGCATATCGGCGCGGGCATGTCGGTGACGCGAACCCATAACTTTTTCCCACCCGGCAGGCAGACGTTGTCCTGCGACAACAGCGCCACGCTGGTCCAACTATAGCTATAAACCATCCCAGTGACACAAAAACAATTTAAAAAAACATCTAAATCAGTCAAGCCGTTTAGGATAAGAAGAATTACGAACACACGTACACCATTATTTTATTTATTGCCAGGCGTGCAGAATTTTAATGTTCTTCAAAAACAAGCAAAGTACTTTAAAATAAAATGCGGGTCAAAATGTGGTAGTCGATGTACAATTTCTGGAATATGTTAACATCAGACACGTGCGTGTGTGTGTGCGTGCTGGGACGCAGTGATACGTCCTCACACTGGGAAGGCCCGTTCGCTACTGACAGGATGGGTTTTCCGCGATCGTTTATATAGTTCACTTTGCTATTTATTTACGAAATGAAGTAATTGTTTATTTATAAAATAAAACTTAGATTATATTAAACGGTTAACTTAAGAGTAATATTTAATTTTTTGAATTTCTTAAAAGTGTTTCTAAGTATTAGAAAAAAATATTTATTTGTCTTGAAGTTTTCAGAAAGTTACGTTATTTCAACATTTTTTTCTTCTGCTATATTTTGTATAAAAGTTGAAAAAAGTGGTTCCTCTATGTACAAGTAGACCATAATTATAATGATATTGATGATATTTTTTAATTTTCGAAATCAAAAGCAGTTTCTTCTAATGAAACGATTAAACGTCAGTCTCGCGTCATTTTTTGGAAAACTTGTTGCGAATTTTAGTGATTTTCCACGAATCCTTAATTTATTTGAAAAATCCCTTTCCCCTATGTACAAGACAAAGAATTGGACTTTTCAAATCACAAAAGTTTTATTTAAATTCTGGTCCCCTTTCTCACAACGAATGATCAAAATTTATCAAAATCAGTGATTTCATGCGGTGCGGCGGCACGGAGCCTTAAATGTTTTTTCTCTTTTCGATAAAATCGAACATAGAATATATTTTATTCTCCTTCGTTTTTCACATGATAGATGTTATTATAAGTTTACGTTATTATTATTATTAAGGGCCGACTTTTCAAGCCTCAGTTAAGTCGTTGAATAGTTATCTAGCGTATGCAATTATTTGGCTGTTTATAAGGCGAATTAATATTTTCAATTTTTCAATCGTATAATAGCTGAAGAATAGTTTATCTGTGGTCTTTGTTAATCATCAACTTCACACTATCATGTGCAAGTGAGATGCACAGATACAGTATTCAACGTGTTAGACAAGAATAGAAACAAAACTTATGTTTGACATTTTGACATAATCATAACATAAAGACATAATCATCAGACACTGACTATCTGACTATTGAAAAATCCAGAATCATGATATCTATGGAATAAACGCTTTACGATTCTTTATCTGAGGATTGAAAAATCAGCTCTTAATAAAACATGAAATAAATAGCAACCGCATGACACTTGTATGAAAAATTCGAACCCAATTCTCTCTGCGGCGAACGATGAAAGAAAAAAAAAAACATAAATAAATAAGTGCGAGAGAATGTGACAACCGGCGACGGCGGGCGTGTCTGAATAAAACCGGTTTATTCCGGCTAACACGAGTTTTTAAAATTATGTTCTCTGTAACCAGTAACCAAAATTAATTAGATTTAGTCGAAACCGTTTTTGTAATTAACCGGTTAATCAATGAACGGTATTATAACGGTTTTTGAACAATATAAACCGGTTTCAAGCCCTGATCTATCTATAAAAAATATCAACCTTGCATCCACCATTCCCTTCTGGAATCGTAGGCAAAAACAGCGACCCACGTGTGCGTGTCTGCGCCCCTGCATATTCTTTGGCCGTCGTTTTAGTGTAGCGCGCCACCGCGCGCTTCTAAGGGTGGGGGTTTAGCTCCGCCCACATACGCAAGGTCAGTGAGCCTACTAATCACCTTAACGTATGACTTTAAAAAAACCTTATCTCCTACACAAGGCGGTGTGCTAAAATTGTCGAGCTCGCTACGCTCGCTCTTGAATTCTATATTTTTCTAACTCTCAAACTTTTCTGCATAACTCTTGTCTTGGATATAATCCTCTAATATGTAATATGCTTGTTTACAAAGTGTACTTTTAATATGAGTTTTAAATTTTCTTTCATTTAATTGCAATATGTCACAAGGTATATTGTTGTAACATTTAACACAGTACCCCATAAAAGATGTATGTACTTTAGATAATCTGAAAAATCGTTGATCTAGGTTATCTTTATTTCTAGTATTAAAATTATGTCTATCACTTATTTTATTAAAGAGGTGTGGATTTTTCCTTACATACATAATATTTTCATAAATGAATTGGCAAGGTACCGTCATAATATTAATCCTTTTAAAAAGTTCCCTGAGAGATTCGCGGCGATGTAGATTATAAATGGCTCTGACAGCTCTCTTTTGCAAAATAAAGATGGATTCAATGTCAGCAGCCCGACCCCACAGTAAAATGCCATATGACATAATGCTGTAGAAGTAACTAAAATAGACCAAACGCGCGATTTCTACATCTGTTAACTGTCTTATCTTTCTAACAGCATATGCAGCCGAGCTTAATCGCTCCGCAAGAGATGTTATATGAGGTCCCCATTGTAATTTCTCGTCTAGTGTGATTCCCAGGAAAACCGTTTGATTAATAAATTCCAGTTTTTCTCGATTCAATATGATGTCACATTCGGTACTTTGAACATTAGGTAATTTAAACTCAAACTCAAAGCATTTATTTCAAATAAACCAATTACAGGTACTTTTGAATTGTCAAGGGGTCGGTAAGTCAGAAAAATGAAGCTAGTTGCCCATTCCAAAGCGTAGTAGGTACCTATGGAGAAGAACGGGCAAGAAACTCCACGGACACTCTTTTAAATCCAAATATTGTTACAAAATATTGGTTACATCATTCGTGTTGAATTTATACATGTGAGAACAATGTAGAAAGACGTGCACGTTAAAAGCGTCCGTAATAAAAATGTAATAACAATTCAAAAATTTAAATAAATTTAAATAAACCGTGGCAGCTAAGAGATGACCAGTCCCTACTGACGGCGCCCGTTCACGAACATGACGCATGGATCAGCACCATTTAGCTTAACCATTTTGAAGGGAACTTAATGATCCAACACACACGCCACCATCAGCGAGACATTTGAGTGAGCATGACATACTCTTAGCCGCCAGGGCACATTCAAGTCAATGAAAGACGTACCCAGTAAACGGTAGCTTTATGGAATGTACAACATGGTCACAGTGCTCACACATGTGATATGCAATTATACAATACAAAGAGATTGAATTTATACAAGGGAAAGATAGTTTTACAATCTTCAGCAGCTGCAACAATATTTTCGAATGCTAAACAATTAGTTTATACGCCCTTGTGGAGCTGGACCAGCGCTGAGCCAAGCATTTTTATCAGCGATGTAATCCCCCAACTTAGAATATGCTTGGCAGCATGGTGTGCGTTTTATACATGATTTAAATTTCGTTTCGTTTAGTTGGAGTATGTGGGAAGGTATTTTATTATAACATTTTAAACAGCACCTCATGAAGAATGAGTCTACTTTAGCCAATCTGAAACCCGGTTGAACTAATTGGTCCCTATTTCTAGTCCTATAATTGTGTCAATCACCTCTTTTACTGAAAAGACTTAGATTTTTCCTTACGTACATGATGTTTTCATAGATATTTATTTATTTATTTATTATTAGGTAGCTGCACAGCTGACAGTAAGTATAACATTATTATTATTCTAAACATTACGCCAATTACGACGTATTATATATTGACAAGGTACCGTCATGATGTTAAATCTAATGCATTTGTTTTTTTTTATTAAGTACTAGATTATTTACCGTAAACCAATCTTGGACTTGCAGAATAGAGCTATTCACGTCATCAAGATTTTGTGACCGACGGTTTATTATAAAGATTAATGATGTGTCATCTGCAAATAACACCATCTTCGGTTGATTTTGAAGTAATTGGGGTAAATCATTAATGTAAACTAAAAAGAGGAATGGACCCAATATCGAACCTTGAGGAACGCCCATTGCCATTTCAGACCCTAATGAGTTTACGCCGTTTACCTGAACTTTAACCTTTCTATCTTTCAGGTATGATCTAAGTAAATCAAGAGCTGTATTTCTAATCCCATAGTGCTCTAGTTTCAGCAGAAGTGTCTCATGGTCTTCACAATCGAACGCCTTCGAGAGGTCGCAAAAGATTCCAATGGCATCTTGTGCTTCTTCCCAGGCATTAAAAATGATTTTTATTATGCTCGGGCCACACCAACGGGAAACGCCGTTAATTATCACGGGCCTTAACCCGTCGGAATAAAGTCTATCATCGCGATAAGCAACGGCGTTTCCCGTTGGTGTGGCCCCAGCATTAGGGTGACACCGGCGTCAGTGGTACAACGACCTTTGGTGAAACCGTTATGTTGTTCATGAAAGATGGAATTTTTATTAAAGTGACGTAACATTTGATTGAGCATCAACTTTTCAAACACCTTACTGAGAACTGGCAGAATTGACACAGGCCTATAATTGTTGGGTTCTTTACTATAACCGGATTTGAACAATGGAACTACTTTACTGTGTTTCATGAGATCCGGAAAGACTCCTTAGCCTACACTGGTGTTTAATATGTAAGTTAAATAGGGCGCAATGGTTTCGATAATAGATCTACAGACTTTTACAGACTTTCCCCAGAGATCTTCTGTTGATTTAATTTTAAGATCTTTAAAAGCTTTTATAACAGCCTGGGGGTTTGTATGCTGAAACCTAAACTCCAAAGGGCATGCCTTCACATTCTGTCTAAGTAAAGCAGCAGAAAGCGCGGGTGAGGAATTTAAAGCTTCAGTAGTTTTAAGGGGTATATTAGCAAAAAAGTTTTCAAATTCTTGAGCTATTTCCATATCTGAGTTAATGGGGCCATGTGCAGTCTCTAAATTAAATTCAGTATTTCGCTGTTTTTTCCTACCTGTTTCATTATTTATTACTTGCCAGGTAGTTTTTATTTTATAATCAGCTGATTTTATTTTATTGCTAATTAATATAAAGAGCTTTGGCTATCTTGCAAACACTTTTAAAAGTTTTTGAATATTTTGCAACATACTTATGAAAGCTTGCATTATTCATATTTTGCTTTAAGCCATAAAGTTCAAATAGTTTTTCTCTGCTTTTACGAATACCTGGAGTCGCCCTATCACTAAATAAGAACTTTGTGTAAATACTTTTAGTCTTTAGTGGAAAAGTGTCATTAAATTGCGTGTTTAATAGTGAAAAGAACTCGGCGTAGAACTCATTTGGGTCACCTATATTATTAAAACTCTGAACACATAATTTATTGGCCAAAGAATGATGTAATTTCTCTAAACTTTTACATGTAATTGGCCTAAACCTTATTTAATTTTTTTGAAAAGGTACATATGAGCAAAATGTTATTATTTGTCCACTATGATCTGATGGCAACTTATTTACAATTTGTTTGTGCAAGTAATCACAATTACAAAAAACATTGTCTATACAAGTAGCAGAAGAAGCTGTCACTCGGGTTGGTTCAATCAAAACATTTGACAAATCAAATGACCTAAAAAGACTTAATAATCTGACAGTTTTTGAGTTATTTTCTATTATGTTGATGTTAAAATCACCACATAAATGATTATTGACTTACTACATCTTCCATTACAGAATCAAATCTTTTAACCAATGCTCTGTTAAACAAATTACATCAAACTTGGTATTTTCTAAAAACAATTCTATTTCCAGTAATTTGGAAGAGCAACCTTGGATATTTCGATTGAATAATTATAAAGTATGTTGCCCCCCCTTTGGTTTTTTATCATTATTTTTATGTAAAATATTGCCAGAAGATACCTTTTTATTATTCTCTAATAATAATTGGTTAATTGAAGGGGTAACTTCTGTTGTCTTACTGCCTAGTTTAAAGAAATATCCGGAGTGACCTCCACAACTACAACTGAAGAATCTAAAATGCCCGTATGAGTTCCAGCAGGAAGGGAACACCCTATCTGACTGGTAGTGGCCTCCAAGTATATTGGTACTGTAGGTGGATCCTCCTTCGTACATGGTAATACATAATTATTCACTATGTTGTTAGTATAACTAGACAACACAGATTCGTCACTAATACTACACTGAGTTATATTACCTATAACCTCATTAATATTATGTGCTATCAACATAGCAATCACATGTCTACATTCCCAAGACAGAGATAAAGTTCTCTGAGTTAACTTAAAACCACTAACAAATTTGTTAGTGTCAAAATACAATAATTTGTCACTATGACATGTCAGCCTATGAATAGTATTATTCAACTTAAAAAAAAAAATAGTTATTTTCATCATGTGATAAAGTATCAGAATAAGGAAAAGCACACAACATCAGCTTTCTTACATTTAATTTGAATAAGGTGTCCTCACCATCCACTATGTTCTTTCTGGTAATACCAGTACTATTACCTAATAATAAAACCATTGTAGAATAATTATCTAGGTTTGTGTTTACAATTATTTTTATCATTTGTTTAAAACTTATGTTATGATAGCTATGATTAGTAAAACTATGGCTAAATTCAAATTCATTTATTAATTTTGTGAACATAGGGTAAAAGATTATACAGCTGTTACAAATAAATATCGGTCCATACTACGTCCCGCCAGAAGGCATACAAAATTGTTTAGGTAAATAGATAGGTAATCAAATGTAACATTAACAAAATGAAAATAAAAATAAAAAGTCAAGGTACATGTCACAATTTCATGCCAGTAATAATAAAATGTCAATAAATTAAGATGGCACATAAACAGATAGGTACGAGTATTTAGTCACATTCTCTTCTAAAATAATAAATTAAATAAAAAGAATAAAAATGTCAATATGAAATAATTATTAGAATATTACCATAAAGGGAGCAACATTTCAGCAAAAAATTTCTCTGATAAAAACTCAGTCACACTGTAGTACGCCTTATCCTTTAAAAAATTACGTAGTCTACTCTTAAACAGCACTGTTGTCAAGTCTTTCCAACCACTTGGTAATTTATTGTAAATAATTGGAGCCATACAGTATACACTTTTGCGCACCAAAGTAGTTTGAAGTTTGACACGGCAATTGACGTAATTTACTATTGTCACGCCTATTCCTTGGAAATACATCAGCTAAACGTTCGAAACGACTTGGATTTTGTTTGACAAACATAGCTACTTCGAAAATATATAGACAAGGCAGTGTCAAGATATTGTACTGCTTAAAATAAGGCTTGCAACTGTCTGTAGTTTTAAGTTTAAACATTGACCGGACACATCTTTTTTGGGCTTTAAAAACTGCTTCTTTATCCGTTGAGTTCGCCCAAAAAATGACACCGTAGCGCATTTGAGATTAAACTATACCGTGGTACGCTGTAAGAAGTGTTTTGGTATCTGCTATGGAGGATAATCTATATAAAGCATATGCAGATGAACTTAATTTTTTACACAATTTATCTATATGTCCTTTCCAATTTAAGTTGTAATCTATATGTAATCCCAGAAATTTAGTATCACTTGCTTCGTCAATATTATAATTTTTGTAATGTATGTCAATATTAGTTACGCCGGGCGTACGTTGTCTAAAGTGCATTATCTTTGTCTTACTTAAATTTATATTCAAATTATTTTTGTCTAGCCATTTAATTATACAGTTATAGTTATTATGGAGGGTGTGTAGTAGGCAGGGTAAATAAAATGTCAATCTGCTTGAATACTCACAGTTTGTATTGAGTAATACACACACACACACACAACAGAAAACAGTCAGAAGGAGAACAGTACGATATACACGATACAATAGGAACACAGTCACAATAGTCACGGCACAATGATAACAGTTACTTTAGACAATATACGAAACAATAATAAAGAAGAAAAAAAGAAAGAAAGAAAATAAATTTATTTGACACAGGTTAAGGCACACAAGTACTCGCCGTTAGCTAGACGCGAGCAACCAGAGATAATATGTCTAATGGACTCACCCGGTCGATGGCATGCCCGACACACGTCAACCGTACCGTCCTTCATAATGTCTCCGGTAGTTATTCGTCAAGATAACTTCGTCCATAATTGCACAGACGAAACCTTCGTTTTCCCCGAAAAGGTCACCGAAACCTAGCCAGGATACGGACGCTAAGAAATCTACACCGGGCTCATGAAGAGCCCGATAGAAGCGCCCGTGAAGCGCCTTGCTTTGCCATACCTCCTTGCGGTCATCTGTAGTAAGTACTACAGGTTTGCGCCAGTTCTCTTTAACTATGGAGAGCGGGGTGAGCCCGTTGTCCACTGCGACCACATCACGGTGCATGCCCACATCGGCTTTAAGAAAGTATTCCCTGAGGCTGCACACCTCGCGGTTGTGGAGGGTCTTCGCATTTAAAAAGCCTCAACCCCCGCACTTCCGCGGGAAGTACAGTCTCATCACCGATGAACGCGGGTGATGCATCTGGTTTGCGATCAGGAGTGTACGGACCCTCCTGTCCAGGGCGTCGAGTTCGGTCTGAGTCCATTTGAGTATGCCGAAAGAGTACATCAAAACCGGCATGACCCGACCGTTGAAGGCGCGCACCTTGTTTCTGCCTGAAAGAAGACTATTTAATACCTTTTTCAGGCGACCAAAGAAGCGCTCCTTCAACGATTGCTTCATGTCAGCAACGTTGATGCCTAACGCTTCCGACATACGAGTACCCAAATACATATAGCTTTCGGTTAAGGAGAGGATGTATGGAGTCCGAGAGTTGGGTCCCCTCGGATTCCATAATCTCCCCTCGCTTTACTTGCATGACTGCACATTTGTCCACACCAAATTCCATACTGATGGCGCCACTGAATGTTTCAGTTACCTTCAGTAGCTCCATCGGTCGCAATTTGTTGGGGGCAAAGAGTTTCAAGTCATCCATGTATAGGAGGTGAGATATGACCTGACCTCCTCTTCTCAACCTATAGCCCAGACCTGAATCCTGCAGCAGTGTGCTTAGAGGGTTCAGGGCTAAGCAAAACCAAAGTGGACTTAAACTATCGCCCTGAAATATTCCCCGTTTAATCCATACAGGCTCGTCATTCTTCTGGATCTGTCGACATCCTGGGTAGCGAAGGACCGTCCTCCATTGCTCCATACACGACATCAGGAAGGTGCGCAGAGTTGCATCTATCTTGTACAGCTCCAGCACCCTCATGAGCCATGTATGTGGTACCGAGTCGTAGGCCTTCTTATAGTCTATCCAGCATGTCGACAGGTCCTTTCGGGATCGACGAACCTGTTGCCTTATGGCCATGTCGATGAGGAGAAGCACCTTAGTACCGCGGGACCCGTTCCTACATCCATTTTGAGAGGCTGACATGATTGAATTACTGTCAATGTGTGTGTTAATTTTCGTTCTCAAAATGGATGTAAGAAGTTTATAGACCGTCGACAAACATGTGATCGGTCTATAATTCTTGGGTTCCGCGGGACTACCTGACTTATAGAGCAGGTGAGTAACGCCTGTTGTTAGAAACTGCGGTAGCGACCCAGTCTCTAGGGATGACTGAAATTGAGATGCCAGGCGAGTGTGCGAACTACTCAGCCATTTTAACCAAAAGTTGTGCAGCTCGTCCGGTCCCGATGATTTCCAATTCGGTAACGGACGGACTGCTCTGGCTACGTCTAATGGCGTGATTAGTACAGCTTCCATTTCTGGTATGGTTTCACACACTCGCTCGACATCCTGCATCCAGCCAGCCTCAATGTGACAGACGGGCACCGACCAGATGCTGCGCCAGAATGCACTCGTGGCAGCATCATCCGGGCGGCACACATCTGTCACATTTTGTTCAGGTCGCTCCCAAGCTCTATATACCCACCTCTCATCGCTCTGGAACATGCGATTCTGCGTGTATCGGTCAACCCGCCGCTTATACCGCCGAATACGGCTCGCCCATGCACAAACTTTCTGCTTCAGGAAGTCAATGCGCTCTGTGACACGGGACATGTATTCTTGGGGACTGATTCCAGTCCCCGAGAATGCCTGCCTTACAAAGCGCATCACTCGTGGTCGTATATTTCCCTCCCTGAAGCAGTATAGTTTGCCGATGAGTGCCCTGGCCCCATCGATACGTCGCTCGATTCTGCACTGCCAGGCTGGTTTGGGTCGAGTAGCTCCGTCGCAGTTTGGAAACTTGACGTTAGCTAAACGACATGCCGCAACAGCCGCGCAATACAGGATCGAGTGTGTATCAATGAAATCCTCGCTGCTCTCGAAAAAATTCGTAAGCTGCGAGTCCAAGGCACACACCAGCGCCCTATTTTTTTTTTGTGCATGGGTAGGCGTGGTTATCGGGGCCTAAGTTCGGTCGGAGTGTACCTATACTCGCGAAACGCATCCACCAGTGCGCTCCTCAATCGGTCGTTACACTGGCTACTTACTGTGGCAACCCATCATCCTCCTCTTCAACACCATGATTGAACCGCGGCAGGATTGCATCAATATTTAACGCTTGTGCCGCGGTTTGTGTCCGAGTTGAGACGATATGGTTGCCCAGTACCTCTGAGCGCAGCCTATCAAGTGCAACATCGTCCAACCTATGATTGCGTTGGATGACACGCACCTGATCCGACAGTCGTTGGGCCGAGACGTTGACGGTTGGCTCTAGTTCCTGGAACAGAGATTTTTTTTTATTACTTATTTCCTTTATTTCATTATTTACATATAAATTATATTTTTAAATATTAGAATAAAATAATATAAAAACATTTAAAAATATAAAAAATAGTGTCCCACCGGTATCGGGAACAGGGTCCAAGCTACCGGCGGTCAGGGCTCCAGAGAGAGGAACCTCCTAATGATGCGAGCCGTGTCCAGGAGTACCGCTTTCTGAATCAAGCCCTTAATCCAGCTGCCCAACGAGAGCCTCCTTAGGTGTTGGTCGAGGCTCTTGACAATTAAGCCATTGGCTGATACGACTATCGGCACAATGATTGCTGAGTCCACATCCCACATGTCGACAACCTCGCGAGCTAAGTCAAGATACTTGATTTGTTTATCTTTCTCGGCTTTCACGAGGTTTCCGTCATGCGGGACCGTTATGTCAATAATCATTGCGCGCCGCTCTCCTCGATCCACCACCACTATATCAGGTTTATTGGCAACAATAGTCCTGTCAGTGATGATGGATCGATCCCAGTACAATGTGATATTTCCATTTTCGAGAACTGGGTCGGGCACATACCTGTAGTACGGCACTTCCGATACTACAAGGCTGTATTTCAGGGCAAGTTGCTGATGGATAATCCTGGCTACAAGGTTATGTCTATGCAAGTACTCTTCGTTAGCTAGACGAGAACACCCGGAGATAATATGTCGGATTGATTCTCCCGGACGGTGGCATGCCCGACAGATGTCAACCGTGCCGTCTTTCACAATAAATCTCCGATAATTGTTCGTCATCATAACTTCGTCCATAATTGCACAGACAAAACCTTCGGTTTCCCCAAAGAGGTCACCAAAGCGCAGCCAGGCTACGGACGCTAGTAAGTCTACATCGGACCCATGCAGGGCCCGGTAGTAGCGCCCGTGAAGCTCCTTGCTCTGCCATATCTCCCTGCGGTCGTTAGTGTCAAGCACTATAGGCTTGCGCCAGTTCTCTTTAGCCAAGGAGAGCGGGGTAAGGCCCTTGTCTATCGCAACCACATCTCGATGCATCCCCACGTCGGTTTCTAGGAAATATTTCCTGAGACTGCATATCTCGCGATTGTGGAGTGTCTTAGCGTTTAAAAAGCCTCGACCTCCACATTTTCGCGGGATATACAGTCTCATTACCGATGACCGTGGGTGATGCATTCGAAATGCAGTTAGCAGCGTACGGACCCTCCTATCCAGGGCGTCGAGTTCGGTCTGAGTCCATTTGAGTATGCCGAAAGAGTACATCAAAACCGGCATGACCCAGCCGTTGAAGGCGCGCACCTTGTTTCCGCCTGATAGAAGACTATTAAATACTTTCTTCAGGCGGCCAAAGAAGCGCTCCTTCAACGATTGCTTCATGTCAGTAACATTGATGCCCAACGCTTCCGACATACCCAAATACTTATAGGTTTCGGATGTGGAGAGGGCTCTAAGGTTTATGGAATCCGAGAGTTGGGTTCCCGCGGATTCCACAATCTCCCCTCGCTTTACATGCATGACCGCACATTTATCCACACCAAATTCCATCCTGATGGCGCTACTGAAAGTTTCAGTTACTTTCAGTAGCTCCATCAGTTGCAAATTGTTGGGGGCAATTACTTATTTTATTATTATTAAAATTTAATAGCTATTGTTCTTTTTCGTAAAAGCAACCGCGCGTGCCCCGCCAAAAGTGACAGATTTTTTTGTTCAGAATATTGCGCTTATGGCTTCTCCAGTGATATATACTCTAAGATTTCTGGGTCCACCCTTTATAGCAGAACTTTTTATGTCATAATATTATTTTGCATAACAGCGGATAGCATAAACTTAATTTCGCAGAAAATCTTTTGGCAGACACCCATTTATCATACATTCAAAACTCATAATTTGGACGTCAGAATCATCTTTAGGCATACATTTCATATCCATAATAATTAAAAAGTAGAACCATCATATCGCAGAAAGTTCACAGTGAGAATCATCGTTTGGCATACATTTCATTTCGATAAATCATTAAAAGGCAGAACTATCATATCTCAGAAAGTTTACAGATGGAATCGTCTTTTGGCATACATTCCATATCCATAATATATATGTCGCCGCGAGAGACAAAATTCGTAAAGATTATAATATAATCTTATGCGTAACTATTTATTATAATTGTTATTCACCATAAAGACGTTGATCCTGCCATCTATGGTTACTATGGAATACTGCTACAACCGTTTGTATGCATGCTGTGAATGATATCGATTTCTTTGAAACCACAACGCCATCTATTGCTCTTATTGTGAAATTGAACTCACATTGTCGCCGGAGTAAATTATTAAACCAATTCCCATGTCTTAGTTAAAACTATAGTTAAAATTAAAAGGGAACATTTATTTCGTATAGTCTTTAGGTTTTTAGTCATATTGACAATATTGCTCATTTGACAGTAAATTTGTTTATGATAAAGCCCTACCTCATGTGACGAAAATGGCGCGGATTGTAAATATTATGATCAATAACTGAATGTAATAATTTAATACGAGAACTAAATAAGTTTAAATAATAGAAAACAAACGATAAAGTAATAAGATTATTTTACCCTGCAATTTACTAAAGATCAACTGTTGTTTGATTAAATTCCTTGAATCACAGGAAGTGTTGTCAAAAAGTGTTGAAAGTAATGAAGCTTCTAATTTAACTTTAATTCTGATAAACCTTTGTATTTGTGAATATTAGCATTGTTTGTGAGTTTCATTGACCACACTAAGTAATAAGAGTTTGTATTGAACAACACTGAGTTTTGCCGACTTAGAAAAAGGGTCGGACACACAATGGCGGGCATGTGAGACCCGGCATAGAAAAAATAACAAGAAAAATAGTGTTAGAAAGGACGAATATTGTAATTGTCAAACAAGTAAACCCTGTAACATAATGTTTTGATTTAAAGGAGTATCCCTGGAGTTTCTTGCCCGTTCTTCTCCAGAAGAGACTTACTCGTTTTGGAATGGGCGAATAGCGTCACAACTCAAACTGAAAGACTCTTTGTTAAGTGATAAAGTGATAATTGAAAAGTGCCTGTAAATGTTTAATGTTCTAATTGAAATAAACGCTTTGAGTTAGAGTTAACTGTTGTGTGTGATTGAAAACTACCTATAACTACCATTAACGAAGAATTACACTGGCGACTGGTCAGAAACGGCAAAGAAGGGATTCCCCGCCGTGTTATATTTTTTTTTTATGATGTAGGTAAGTAAGAAGCATGCAAACATGCAAACAAGCATACACCATGCATGCAGCAAGCATGCAGCATGTAAACATGTAAACAAGCATACACCATGCATGCAGCAAGCATGCAGCATGTAAGCAAACGTGCAACATGCAGCAGGCATGGTTTCTGTCACGGCTCCGGCGCTACGAAGCTCCGGCCGTCCCACGCGAGTTTATCGTCGCAGATGGATTTAGCTTTAGAGGCGAGCGTTAAAACCACCTGCTCCTCAGCTCAAGGGCCGCTTCGCCCCTCCGCGCCTACGCGGGTTTAAATTACACTCTAGGGGTAGGGCAGACAAGACTACGTGGAGTCGGTTTTGTAGCGATTCGTTTCTGTCATTAAATTTTCTTGCACATTATATTGACTTTTTAAGACAATATTTTAATTTTTTATTTAAGGTTAAAAATGCTATTTTATAGAAATGGCAATATGCCTAATAAAATATGATAAATGAAATTCTGCCATCTTCATTGTATGCCAAGTGAAATTGTACCAAATAATTGTCGCTCTAAATAAACTTTGCCAAAAGTAATTGTGCCAAACAAAATTCTGCCATCTTAAAAGTATGCCATTGTAAATTCGGTCATATAAAAATTCGGTCAAACAATAATTATATTAAATAATTTTTATGTTTTTTTAATATTCGTTTAAAGAAGATTATGCCAAGTGTGTTATGCCAAATGAATTTCGGATCATTAAGATTCTGCCAGATAGATTCTGCCCACTATTTCTTCAAGTAAATCAAAGCCGAAATAAACCATATTTTCGAGAACGCAAAAGTGATGCAACTATTAACAGGTGCTGTGACTGACACGAATGGTATAGTACCACGAAAACTATACTTTACAACTTACACAGACTTAATATTTCAATTATTTCAAGCTTTCTTACAATTAGAAAAGTTATTGTCGAAAAAGGGTTTTTCTCGTGCACGGAGCCTTAACATGTTCGATTTTCTGATTGCAGATCGACCCTAATCTGTAAATCAGCTTGCCAAGCGTAGTGAGTATGGCAGTAGGAACTCTCAAGTCACGGAAGTTTTACCAATTACTGTATATCAATATTATAGCAGTCCGTATGGAGTGCACTCACTTCTAATCGAAGACGACTGAAAAACACTTGCTCTGCTTAGGAACATCGTGCGACGCACTCGAGAGTTTTCGGAAAAACTATCACAGGTACAGATAAGATCTGCACACCGCTCGCGGCTGCACGAACATTGTGTGAAACTATCACAGGCACAGATAAGATCTGCATACCGTTCGCGGCTGCACGAACATTGTTTGAAACTATCACAGGCACAAATAAGATCTGCACACCATTCGCAGCTGCACGAACATTGTGTGAAACTATCACAGGCACAGATAAGATCTGTACACCGTACGCAGCTGCACGAACATTGTGTGAAACTATCACAGGCACAAATAAGATCTGCACACCATTCGCAGCTGCACGAACATTGTGTGAAACTATCACAGGCACAGATAAGATCTGTACACCGTACGCAGCTGCACGAACATTGTGTGAAACTATCACAGACACAAATAAGATCTGCACAGCTCGCGGCTGCACACGAACATTGTGTGAAAGGTCACTCACTGCGTTACGTACAACAATCAGTGGTCTAGTATCCTCAAATAACATGGTTATAATAGTAATTACAAATGAGAACATAGTAGTATGTTTGGCAGTTAAGAAAAACGTGCGGGGCAGTGGGGGCGGTGCGATAATTTCGGTTCAGTCCCATCTTTTCTGTTGCGGTGTGATGCGTGGTGACGCGGGTGCTGGAGACTCACCTGGAGAGCGAGGAGTGCCGGTCGTCGCGCGCGCCTCCATCTGCACACAACACACACGTTAGCCACAAGCGAGTCCGAACATTGCTGGCAGTGCACACTTCTTACAGCTCAACTCTCAACAAGTATTAGGTACTGGTCCTGTCAATATTAAAATATCTAATAAATTACCAGAAATTATTTAAAAGAATAAAAATATAATACACTAGCTTTTGCCCGCGGTTTCGCCCGCGTGGATGTCGGAAAATATCCTACAGGAACGTACTATCGGGATTACATACCTAATAGCGGAGGAAAAGGTCACTGACTTCTACCACTGCGCTCGCCTTGCCGTTCAACCATAATTATTTTGTGACGCGTAATTTTAGAATAGTTCTCTATTTGCACAGACAGTAGGTACGAGTTACAGATGTCAAGTTTAAAATGATGCTCATACTAACTACCTTAACTACCCAACTGGCTATAATAGTCGAAACCACGTTTCTGTTTCAGCTCATAGTTTAATAATGTAGATGTAATAAGTCGTATAAAAAGGGAGTAAAGGTTTACTCAACGCGATTTGGGCGCAAATTATTCAGCTAATAGTGCTATGAAAGTCGTGTTATTGTTGAATAAGGAACATAATTGTGAAATAATTATCGAGTAAAAGCAAAACTGGACCAAATTTAGAGTAGCAATATCAATATTGCTGCCTTTCCATGACCATTGATGGAGTTAAAGCTGTTTCGTTACTATAATCAACAAAATTATGGAATTAATGTTGCCGAATGCCGATTAGCCAAAAATCGTAATTTTTGTCAGTTAAAAGCAAATAATTTGCTGTTATTCCACAATTTCGCTGTGCATCAATTTTTTCGTCACAATTTTTCCATTATTTTATGAAACGGACTTTGTGTGTGACTTATTAAAACAAATATGTACAAATATGGAAGTATTGAATATACCTAGTTACCTACTTAATGTAGAATGTTATAGCAATGCCTATAGAATTTTGCATATCTTTAAGTAAATGAACATGCAAAGTAACTTTGATTTGTAATAATACCCACTCTTGCCGTCATTGAACACATAGTACCTACATGTTAGAAAGGTCAGTTTATGAATTTAAATTGCTATAACTTTTGACCGAGTAAGGATTTTACTGACAGTACCTGGGCAACCAAGCTCTGCTCTGGTGAAAATAAAGAATGCTCATTTAATAGTATAGGATAGTACCTACTAATTTCATACTGCCATGATAGTAGGTACTGACTACATCCATGCCATGATCATTATTATACTGTCAAAAATGTCATGTCATTATTCATTATCTTGTTCTAAACTTTGGGCAACCGAGCTCTGCTACGGTGAAAAATAATTTTTCATATTATTTATTTCATTAACAATTTTTACATTGTATCGAAATGTATTTATTATTGATGGTATTCTCATAATCGGAAAGTCAAAATGGTATTCTCATAATCGGAAAATCTTTCTGGAGGTCTAATTTTACTCCGATCACGAAGTACACGATTGTTACCTTCAACAACAGTTTGAGTGTCTTCTTTTTGTCGTTCTTCTTCATTACTATCACCTGTTTCAAACCAAGTATCTTCTTCTTGTCGTTCTATTGCATTACTATCACGTTGATTAAGTACTTCTAAGTGTGGTTGATCGTCTATGGAAGAAGTAGGTAGCTCATAGGTATTATTTTTGATTTCAGGTTCCTCTTTAACAGGTATGTCTCGGCCTAACAGAGGTACTTCTTCAAAAGTTACATCTCTGGAACGCAACAATTTAAAGTTCCTTGTATCATAAACTCAATACCCATCATCACCGTCATATCCTATAAGAATTCCTTTCTGTGCTTTTTTATCTAATTTCTTTCTCTTTTGTTTTGGGACATGCACGTAACACACACAATCAATGATTCTGAGATGATTTATTTTAGGTTTCTTATTGTACCATAACTCATACGGTGACTTTTCAATATTTTGAGTGGGTTCCGTACGATTTAAAATGTGCACTGAAGCTTGCACTACTTCAGCCCATAAACCTTTAGGTATCTCATCATGAGCGTGTTTAAGTGCTCTTGCCATCTCAACAATTGTGCGATTATCTCTTTCGGCACAACCGTTTTGTTCAGGAGTGTAGGGCATTGTCAGCCTCTGTTTAATCCCATGTTGTCTAAGCGTACTTCGTACTTGTTCATTGTCGAATTCGCCTCCATTGTCGCTTAGCAACTCTTGAATGACGTGTCCTGACGTCTTAGCTTCTGCTAGAAAATCCTTCAAGCGTGTGTTAGATAATTCATAGAGATTATTGTAATATTAAATTGAATATATTGGTACTTCGAGGACGAAGTGCTTATCAGTCTGGCCGTGTTAGATATTTAGTTTTGAGGTTAGTATAATATTAAAATATTGTTTATTTGATACTGACATCTGTCACATTTACGAAGCTTGGAACTAATGTAGAAGTATTTAATTTGACTAGGTATTGTGTTTACCTAAAAATAACACTTAACTTGTAAAACTCATTTAGTTTTATTAATATAAATTATTACCTGTATTAGAAGTTATTATGGCAAAATGTATGACGATCTGTGATTTAATCAAAATGGCGGTAGATGTTTATTAACGAAGTGACGTTTGGTAGGATATAAAAAGGATTGTAATGGCGTTATCGAGTGACCGCCATGCGGTCGACATGCTCCTCGCGTGCGGGGTCGAGCATGTCGCTGGCATCCGCGGGCTCGGCCGCCTCCGGTCGCGGAGATATGTCCCCGGACATGACCCCGCGATCCGGACAGCGGCCCAACGCGGGACCAGTCACCGGGGTGCAGAGCATCCCCAACTCACCACTGCTATCGCTGGGGCTCGACTTTGAGTACCAACTCGGGTCCAGGCCCCAGCGAAGAAGAAGAAGCTCGGACGAGACCGTGTCGGACGAGGCGAAGCGGTATTGCCTTGACCCGCCGCGGCCACAGCGCGAACGCGCGCCGCGGGGTCGGGCCGCACCCGAATCGCCCACCTTCTCCGACGCGGTCCGTCGACGCACGCCACCGCAGTCGCCGACGCCTCCCGCGTCACCTGTAGGGGTAAGTCGCACCAAACTCCCCCCTACCACTGACACTACTACCGCCCCCTCTGAGGCCCTACCCGGCACCGCAACAGCGGGCACAACGAAGCAGAAGCCGGGCAAGAACAAGAAGAAGATGAGGTTCCCGCCGCTGGTGGTCGAGACGCTGCCCAATTGGGCCGCACACTTCCGGGCCATAAGGGACAAGTTGGGCCGGCCTCCGAACGCGCGTCCGTACGGGACCGGGGTGAGGTTCACCCCGGAAACCGAGGACGAGTACAGGCTGGTCCAGCGCTACCTTACCGGCCTGGAAAAGGACAGCGGAGTCAGCTGGTTCGCATACTCACTGCCAGCGGACAAAAACATGAAGATCGCCATCAGGGGCCTACCGGCGGACACGGACCCGAAGGAGATCGAGGAGGAACTCCGGGAGATGGAATACCAACCGGTGTATGTGCGTCACATAAAGGGCGCACTTGGACGACCCGGTTGCGTATTCCACGCGATTCTTAAGAAGACCCCGGACGTAAGGAAGATATTCGACACCACCATTTTCATGAATATGTGTGGTGTGAAAATAGAGGCTTGGCGTGGGAAACGTGGGCCCGCGCAGTGCCACCGGTGCCAACGTTTCAGGCACAGTTCGCACCAGTGCCACCGCCCGCTCGCTTGCGTGCGATGCGGCGAAGAGCACGCGGCAAGGGACTGCCCGCGCCCGCGGGAGGAGCCGGCCACCTGTGCAAACTGTGGTGGCCCTCATCCCGCCAATAACATGAAATGCCCAGTTTTTGAGAGGGAAATCAAAAACAAGCGAGCGGGGACCGTCGCCATCACGGCCAGAAGCCGGGCTGAAATAGCCAGGCCACTAGCCCAGATGGCAACCGGAGAAGAGACTCAAGGCACGACGTTGATGGCGGCGGCCAACGAGCCCACTAGCCGGACGCAAGCCGCCTCCTCAGGGCGGAGGAAGAAGAGACGCGGGGGGAAAAGGAAGAGGAAGAATCCCCCCCAAACAGCACAAGAGGACCCCCCTACGGCCGCCCCTGCCTTCAAAATCGCGCAGGTTGCACCGAGGGAAAATCAAAACAGAACACAAAAACAAGACGCACCAAAGTTCGCCCAAAAGCCGCACGGCGCCGCCACTGTCGCGGTCAGAGACATGAGGTCGCAGCGGCAATCGACCGAACTAACGCACATTTCGTCGAATGGCGGCGCAACAACTATCGCGCAATCGGCATGTACTTCGGCGAACACTTCGGCGAAGACTTCGACAAAGGCATCGACGAAAACTTCGGCGAACATTTCGGCACATGTTTCGTCGAACACTTCGACCAAATCTAAAAATGATTTCACAACCTGCGCGATAAAGCTACTAATGGATCTCATCAGGGCAATAAGGCAGGGCCGAGATATTGAAGCAGTCATCCTCGACGGCCTGGCTACCTTACTGTCACTTTGTGATGGCTAGGCCGCTGAGGATAGTACATTGGAACGCTCGCGGCCTTAGGGGTAAGGTCGCCCCCCTCCGCCATCTCCTTCGGGAACAGGACGTCGACGTGGCGCTAATCAGCGAGACGCTCCTGGGACCAGAGGACAGGATTCGGTTCCCGGGCTATCACATATACAGGAAGGATGAAAGGTCGGCAAACAACGCCCGCTATCGCGGTCTGGCAGTACTAGTGAGGCGAAGAGTCGTCCACCAGGAACTCCCCTTGCCGTCCCTCTGCAGCTTTTACGCGCTGGGTGTGCAGCTGCACGTTGCCGGCGAGGACGTCAACGTCTACGCGTGCTACAAACCGCCCGCGGCCCCCCTAGTTGTGGCCGAGCTGCGGGCGCTAGTCAGCGCGCCTAGCGGCAACGCGGTCCTCCTTGCCGGCGATCTGAACTGCAAGCATCCAGCGTGGAACTCTATGACCATGAATACCGGGGGGAGACGGCTCTTCGCGGACGCGGAAGCCTTCGGGTACTACGTGTCCGGGCCGGAGACGCCGACACATTACCCGGACCCGACACATTGGATGCCAGATGTGCTGGACGTCGTAGTCCACCGAGGGCTACACTGCCAGATCACACAAGCAGTGATCGACGACGAGTTACAGTCGGACCACCAACCTGTGCTCGTCGTCCTATCGGGTATGCCGACCCGACTGAAGCCCCAAGCGCCACGTCGACGCACGGACTGGACAGCCTTCGGAGAGAAGCTAGACACCACCACGCCTACTCGGCCTATCGTCACCTCTGCGGACGTGGACCAGACGGCGGGTGACGTCACTGCTTGCATTCAAAGCGCCTTGAAAGCGGCCACAACGACACTGCCACAGGGGAGAGTGCTTATGCCGCCCTTGCCGGCACGTATCACCGACATGATCGCCAGGAAGAGGCGCCTACGCAAGCAGTGGCAGCAGCTGAGATGCCCTACACTGAAGACCCAGCTAAACCGTCTCGCAGAAAAGGTGAAGGCCGAGTTAGAGGCCCACACCGCCGCGGGCTGGGAGGACCGCATCGACGAAACGACGGATAATTGGCCGTCGGTGCACAAACTCTGCCGTCAACTTACGAACACCCCAGCCCCGGTACGCCCTCTACTAAACAGCGACGGGGCGCTCAAGTACGTAGCGGAGGACCGGGCGGAGGTCTTCGTAGAACACCTGGAGCGTCAATTCAAACCGAATCCGACTGACGACCTCGAGCATGTCGCAGCAGTCGAGCAACACTTGGAGGCCTACTTCGCAACGCCGATAGCTCACGAAGAGGACCCCATCTTTTTCTCGCCGGGCGCAGTCAGACGCGCCATCCTGAGGACCAAACCCAAGAAGGCCCCCGGTGCTGACGGTATCACCAACACAGTGCTGCGCCACTTGCCGTTCCGTATGGTAGCGGCACTGGCGCGCCTGTTTACGGCGATACTGCGCACGGGGACCTTTCCCGACTCCTGGAAGGAGGGGCGCGTCATTATGCTGCCCAAGGCGGGAAAGAACACGCTGAAGCCGGAGAGCTATCGGCCCATCACCTTACTGCCGACAGTCTCCAAGGTGTTCGAGCAACTCCTGCTGCGACACCTACAGAAGTTCATCGAACCTAGGCCGGAACAATATGGGTTCCGGCCCGAACATAGCACGACGCTCCAGCTGTCGAGGGTACTGCACCACCTCGCAGCCGCAAGAAACAAGAAGGAATACTCGGTGGCAGTATTCCTCGACATGGAGAAGGCCTTCGACCGTGTGTGGCATGAGGGCCTGATTTATAAGTTGTCGACATCAGGCGCGCCCCGTCGCGTTATTAAAGTGGTGTCTAGCTTTCTTTCCCACAGGACAGTCAGGGTGGTGGTCGACGGAGCGCTATCAAGTGCCCGCCCGGTGCTCGCTGGTGTGCCGCAGGGGAGCTGCGTATCGCCTGCGTGCTACTCACGTTACACTGACGACATCCCCACCACCACAGATGCGATGCTCGCGCTGTATGCGGACGACGCCGCGTACATTACCACATCGCTAAATGCGAAGTACGCGGCGGTCAAAATGCAGCGCGCGCTAGACGCGCTGCCAGCATGGCTGTCAAAATGGCGGCTATCAGTTAACGTGGGTAAGACGCAGGCGCTGATCACCGGGTGCGCGCCCCTCCCACCACCCTTGAAACTACAAGGTGCCACCGTCGATTGGTCGCCCCAGGCTAAGTACCTGGGTGTGACCATCGACCGCCGCCTCACGATGGGGCCCCACGTCCGCAAGGTCGCCGCACAGGGCAAGGTCGCCCGCATCCTCCTCAGGCCTGTGCTCTCGTCCCGCATCCCGGTGCGCGTCAAGCTGAGCGTGTACAATATGTACGTGCGCCCAGTCTTGACGTACGCCGCTCCCGCTTGGTTCGCCCTCACGAGCGAGGCGAGCCGGAAGCTGCTCCGCACGCAACAGAACATCGCGTTGCGGACCATCGTCGACGCCCCTCGCTACGTGAGGAACGATGTCATCCAGCGGGACCTCGGGATCGAGAGCCTGGATGATTTTGTGAGGCGACTCGCGAGGGCCATGTTCGCGCGTGCCGACGCCTCTGCCTGGCCCCATGTCAGGCAGCTAGCGCCACTGCACGCGCGACCGCCTGACGCGAAAGCCCTGCCCCGCGACCTGGTAGCGGACGACTGACCCCATCGCACCGGATTTGACGCCTCGGGTAAGCAGCATCCAGGTTACACGCAGCTTACTCGAAATAATAAGACTCTACAGATGTACACATACATCCGTTGTGTGGCGTGTTCTAAGTTAATATAGGCACGTCACATAACTATATACAGACACCCATAACTACACATGCATCTATACACAACACGTGCGGGCGCGATGCGGGTCGCGACGCACGCATACACTGAGCGGTGTTACACTACAACACTAGCCGCTCACACATACGCGACTGCCTACCCCTCAAACCGTAAACGGCTCGATCTGTAAGCGGGGAGAGGGGGAAGCTACATATTATACCTGTAGGGCGTCGAGTCGGCATCACCGTCGCTGGTCGTTCTCGCTGGGCCTCCCCCGGGTAACCGGGGGTCTCACCTGGCGGGGACAGACCGCCGGGATGCCGTGAAGAAAGCGACGCCACTAAGGGCGTCGCGGCGCGCCTACAGAAATATTCAGAGCAACCAACCACACCGACGCATTATTGCTTCACGATAATGCGGTCGTTTCTATTAGCCGTCCGAGGCGAACACGAATGAGGGGCCCATCGTAATGGGCCAATGTATGGCCTCCGCGGGCGAAGGGCGAAGCCCTGACCCCGCTCGCCACGCCCCCTTGCGGGGGCGTCGCGACGTCTTAACAGTATATCGAGTGAGTTGCTCGGTAGATGTTCAGTTGGTTGGTTCTAGTGCCGTTGTTGTGTGGAATAAATGGACCAGGTGTCACGTAAGTTAAGTAATTTGATATTATACAGTAATTATTGCTTATTATGATTATGTTGTTGTGTATAGTATATTATTGCCAGTATTGCAGTATTATTCAAGACATATAATTAAACTGTTTTCGAGATACCGATAATTTATGGAAATATAAGAAATGTATTGATAGAATACTGTTATACTGTTTCCATGGAGTTTCTTGTCCTTCTTCTCCATGAAGACCTAGTTTTGCGAACGGACAATTAGCTTTCTGATTAAATACTGACAAGACTAATTAAATAAATGTCTAGCCTTGTCTTTCTGTGGTTTAATTCATGAAATCCTTTACCTATAAACATATACATCAGAACTTTCATACATAGTAAATAACCAGTAATCATTCTGACATTCAAAGCTTGCTAATTTGGGTAATACCTATATATACATTTACAGTGCTTTACCGCCCATTCATAACACGTGCTTGAACTTCAGACTTTTGTCGTAAGAAGTATACGTAACGAAAACGAGTGAAATCATCCTTGAATAGAACAAAGTATCTATACTTTGAGATCGAATAAACAAACGGTCCACACACATCAGTGTGTATTAGCTCTCCAAGTCTTGTAGTTCTTTCTCTGGTCCCAAACGTCCTTCTGTGGGCTTTTCCATAAACGCAACCTTCGCAAACTTCTTTGTTATTTTCAGATTTGAATTGCATACCGAATTCTCTTTCCATAACTTGTTTGATATGTCTTTTGTTTTGGTGTCCCAAACGTTCATGGTACAATTGAAGTTGGTTAGTAGCTGTTAGTTGGTTAATCTCAACTTTAGGTGTAATGACTTGTATTTTAAGTTTGTACAAACCTCTATACTTGTCCCGAGTACCGACTAACTTTGTCTTACCGTCAACCTTAAATAAACATGATCGAGTATTTGACTCAAAGGAGCAATTTTCACAAAGATCTTGTGCGGCTTTTTTTTTTTTGTGTGGGAAATTATCAAATAACTTCTCCCGCTCTGGGCGGAGCGGGAGGGCGTGTCAGACTCTTACTGACTCAAACAAATTTCTTTATGTTGTAATTGTGTCTTGTAATTGTTTCGTTTTGGCCATTAATGTCAGCTTTTACTTGTATTGAGCCTTTTCCGATAGCTCCAATATTTTCACCATTTGCTGTCATTACTCTGTGAGATTCACTAAAGTACTCGAAAGATACATACTGATCTCCTCTATTGGTTACGTGACTTGTTGCTCCATTATCTACGTACCATGAGTCTTTATCAATACTCTCACCAAGACATAAAGCTAAACTTGTCAATGTAGCACCATTTGATGCGGATTCCTTTTGAGGTTTTGGGGGTCTACCATCCGTAATCCATTTCTTGCATTGCTTTACTCGATGTCCGCTTGCTCCGCAGTAGTTGCACTTGAAATTCTTTTTGTAATCTTGCTTTCTGTTATTTACTACTAGTACCTCCGTGCTGGATTCACCTTCAGCTTTAGATTTATTTTTATCTTTCAAAGCTCTCTCGTAAGCGCACAACTGGGTGGTCAAGTTCTCGATTGTACGATCTTTCAATGTAATCAGTAGCCAACTTGATTTAAAACTGAAATACTCTTCTAGCAGGGAAACTGGAAACACAAAACAGCGAGGTCAGAATGAATTGTCTTTAAAAATTGAGAATGAAACCATTTCAGATAAGTTTAAAGTTGCTGAGACGCTAGAAAAGTTCTTTACTAACATCCCAATATAGGTTGCGAAATCTCTCCCCTCATCATATATACTAGCTGAATCTCTTTTAAAAGAACACTTCAGTAAAGACATTCCAAGTTTTGAATTCAAGCCCATTTCTATTGTCAAAATTAAAAAAGCATTTAAAAGTCTTAACATAAAAAACACTGAACACTTATGGGGGATTTCCGTTAAGGTTCTTGAAGATGTCATTAACACAATTGCCCCTGTCCTAACAGGCATATTTAATCAATGTTTAGATAGCGGTACATTGCCTGATTTAATGAAACATAGTAAAGAAAGAAAGAAAAGAAAGAAAGTTCGTTTATTTGCGGTAAACATGACGCAAAGAAAGATTAAAAAAAACACGTAAATAACAAATTGGGGGAAAATATGCGTCACATCCCCGCAAAACGGCCATCGCTCAGAATAAAGCTACGACCCCATGCGAGACAGAGCCTCAGCGCTGGTCTTCAGCGTGACGTGATGACGTCAACCGGTGCAGCATATAGTGCAATAACAAATCAAAAATAAAATAAATACAATACTAGTCCTAAATGTTTATACAAATATAATATTTAAAATGGCAACATTTCTTGCCGTCGGCGACTTACGCGCCGCAGACTTAATAATCTTTTTACCCGACTACGGCAAAGCCAAAAGGAAGGGTTATGATTTTAGCAGTCTATGTATGTATGTTTATATGTTTGTATGTTTGTATGTATGTGTGTATGTTTGCTTTTACGTGTGTTCCACCGTAGCGCCTAAACTACTGAACCGATTTTGATGAATGAGGTATCAATACATTTGTAATAATGGTCCGGGTGACATAGGCTATATAAATTTTCCCTAAATTTAATATGGTGGACCTTACACGTAAATTTCTAACCACGAAAAAAATTATAATGAGATGATCATGACATGTTTGGTATCAAAAGAAAGGTCTCGACGAGCACATTACAAATATGTGTATAATGTTATACTTTCAAAGTAAATAAATATGTTTAAATTGTTAAAACAAGCAAAAGTGAAACTGCTCTACGAAGTATCGCAAGATGCAACCAACGTGCAGTTAATCAAATCTTAATAAATAGTAACGATTTGTAATTCCACTTTTATGAAGAAAAACAAGTACAACGAAATATTTGTATTTTGGATTTCTTCGAAGCTCGATATCGATATACATGGGGCACGCAGAAAATTTTGCGATAGGTACTAAAAAAAAAACATACTACAGGTTATGTTTTATTATTAAATCTTTTCAAATAACTCTCCATTGGCGACTATACAGTTTCATGCGTCTAAACCAATTTTCATTACACATTTTCCAGTACGCATCAGACACCTCCCACCTTTAATCCCCTTCTCAAATGCAGCCAGTGCATCTTCCGGTGATGAAAACTGTTTTCCCTAGAGTTGATTTTTTATTTTGGGGAACAAAAATGATAAATTCATGATTTTCACCCGTCATGAAATCGTAAACGCGCCTAGACGAGCCTGCTTCAAATTTTGCTATCATGTCTCGGCACCGTTCTACCCGAACCTCCTTCTGAGCCTGCATTAGATTGTGCGGTACCCAGCATGAAACTATCTTCCTTACCCTTTCCTTATCCTTACCCGAAGATAGCCCGTGTAGAATTTCATGCACACTTCCCGATCCAATCTGCAGTATACGCTGAATCTCTTCATATGTAATTCACCTATTCTCTTAAATTAAATTTTTCACAGCCAACACGTTTTTTTATGTAACAGCCATCATAGGCCTATGACGGCCACTTCTTCATTCGTTCGCCAAAGTTACTTGACCATACTTAAATTCGTTGAACTAGCAGAAAACAGTCGCTTTAGAAGGGCTTTTGTCTATGAACACCATTCGAAGTCTTTCAAATGATTTTTCTGGTTTTAGTCGACATTTGAAATCGTCCAAAATTATCACGCGAAAATGTTGTCGTTGTAAATTAAATTTTCAGTGAGACAAAGTATTTTGATTTTGCTCATAAAAAAATGTGGAGGGAATTTCGAATTTGGAAAGTTGAGTTTTTTTTTAAATAAAGAGTCATAGTTTTAATCGTTATCAAAATAAAAAATAAAGTTAAATAAAAACTGTAACCCGACTACGGGAAAATAAAAATGATCTAAAAAGTACGAAACAAGCAAATATTTCAGACAGAAATCAAGACATAGGTACAAAAATGGTCAAGGTAAAGCCGTCGTCGCATGCCATTATAATTTTGTAAGTGTTCCTGGCACCCACATGGCATACAGGCATGCGACCACGGCTTTACCTTGACCATTTTTGTACCTATGTCTTGATTTCTGTCTGAAATATTTGCTTGTTTCGTACTTTTTAGATCATTTTTATTTTCCCGTAGTCGGGTTACAGTTTTTATTTAACTTTATTTTTTATTTTATACTTTTTCGTTTTTACACTTGCTAAACGTTCCGACAACGTAAATAAGAGTAATGTAATAGGTCAGTAATTAACCTATTTTAAATTTCAATAGCAGTGCATAATGCTTTAGACCAAACCATAGCGCGATTTATTTCGACGCCAACACGATACTCAGAAAGTTTTACGACTAACAGTTTTTGTCTATGGGACACTGGCTAGTTTTGATAACGATTAAAACTATGACTCTTTATTTAAAAAAAAACTCAACTTTCCAAATTCGAAATTCCCTCCACATTTTTTTATGAGCAAAATCAAAATACTTTGTCTCACTGAAAATTTAATTTACAACGACAACATTTTCGCGTGATAATTTTGGACGATTTCAAATGTCGACTAAAACCAGAAAAATCATTTGAAAGACTTCGAATGGTGTTCATAGACAAAAGCCCTTCTAAAGCGACTGTTTTCTGCTAGTTCAACGAATTTAAGTATGGTCAAGTAACTTTGGCGAACGAATGAAGAAGTGGCCGTCATAGGCCTATGATGGCTGTTACATAAAAAAACGTGTTGGCTGTGAAAAATTTAATTTAAGAGAATAGGTGAATTACATATGAAGAGATTCAGCGTATACTGCAGATTGGATCGGGAAGTGTGCATGAAATTCTACACGGGCTATCTTCGGGTAAGGATAAGGAAAGGGTAAGGAAGATAGTTTCATGCTGGGTACCGCACAAAATAATGCAGGCTCAGAAGGAGGTTCGGGTAGAACGGTGCCGAGACATGATAGCAAAATTTGAAGCAGGCTCGTCTAGGCGCGTTTACGATTTCATGACGGGTGAAAATCATGAATTTATCATTTTTGTTCCCCAAAATAAAAAATCAACTCTAGGGAAAACAGTTTTCATCACCGGAAGATGCACTGGCTGCATTTGAGAAGGGGATTAAAGGTGGGAGGTGTCTGATGCGTACTGGAAAATGTGTAATGAAAATTGGTTTAGACGCATGAAACTGTGTATAGTCGCCAATGGAGAGTTATTTGAAAAGATTTAATAATAAAACATAACCTGTAGTATGTTTTTTTTTTAGTACCTATCGCAAAATTTTCTGCGTGCCCCATGTATATCGATATCGAGCTTCGAAGAAATCCAAAATACAAATATTTCGTTGTACTTGTTTTTCTTCATAAAAGTGGAATTACAAATCGTTACTATTTATTAAGATTTGATTAACTGCACGTTGGTTGCATCTTGCGATACTTC
This sequence comes from Agrochola lychnidis, assembly GCA_963680765.1. Classification (NCBI taxonomy): domain Eukaryota; kingdom Metazoa; phylum Arthropoda; class Insecta; order Lepidoptera; family Noctuidae; genus Agrochola; species Agrochola lychnidis. The sequence goes on from OY796867.1 coordinate 279,535, forward strand.
GTAGAGCAGTTTCACTTTTGCTTGTTTTAACAATTTAAACATATTTATTTACTTTGAAAGTATAACATTATACACATATTTGTAATGTGCTCGTCGAGACCTTTCTTTTGATACCGAACATGTCATGATCATCTCATTTTAATTTTTTTCGTGGTTAGAAATTTACGTGTAAGGTCCACCATATTAAATTTAGGGAAAATTTATATAGCCTATGTCACCCGGACCATTATTACAAATGTATTGATACCTCATTCATCAAAATCGGTTCAGTAGTTTAGGCGCTACGGTGGAACACACGTAAAAGCAAACATACATACATACATACAAACATATAAACATACATACATAGACTGCTAAAATCATAACCCTTCCTTTTGGCTTTGCCGTAGTCGTGTAACTAGCCAGTGTCCCATAGACAAAAACTGTTAGTCGTAAAACTTTCTGAGTATCGTGTTGGCGTCGAAATAAATCGCGCTATGGTTTGGTCTAAAGCATTATGCACTGCTATTGAAATTTAAAATAGGTTAATTACTGACCTATTACATTACTCTTATTTACGTTGTCGGAACGTTTAGCAAGTGTAAAAACGAAAAAGTATAAAATAAAAAATAAAGTTAAATAAAAACTGTAACCCGACTACGGGAAAATAAAAATGATCTAAAAAGTACGAAACAAGCAAATATTTCAGACAGAAATCAAGACATAGGTACAAAAATGGTCAAGGTAAAGCCGTGGTCGCATGCCTGTATGCCATGTGGGTGCCAGGAACACTTACAAAATTATAATGGCATGCGACGACGGCTTTACCTTGACCATTTTTGTACCTATGTCTTGATTTCTGTCTGAAATATTTGCTTGTTTCGTACTTTTTAGATCATTTTTATTTTCCCGTAGTCGGGTTACAGTTTTTATTTAACTTTATTTTTTATTATACGTGCAGTCTATGGGTCAATTATACGCAAAAGGCAATCAACGCCCTGCGCGTTCAGTACAACAATGCTAAGCTAAGGCTGGAGGGTGCTCTGTCGAGCAGATCAAGGCAGGCACCATCCATCCTGACCACACGGGGATGCAAGCTATCAGGGTGAGCTGCCCCGTGACGGCGGCCAAAAAGATAGCCGGGGAGGGCCAAAGGCTTTTGGTGGGCTGGGTTTCGGCGCAGGTCAAACTGCTGGAGCCCAGACCTCTGAGGTGCTTCCGTTGCCAGGTGGGCCACCACGTTGGGGTCAAGTGCACCTCGGAGGTAGACCGCAGTGACCTCTGCTTCCGCTGTGGTCAGCCCGGTCACAAGGCCGGCTCGTATAACGCCACGCCGCACTGTGTCGTATGTGCGGCGGCTGGCAAGCCGGCCGATCACTGGGCTGGGAGCAGGGCCTGCGCTCCACCCGCCGAGGCCAGAGGCAGGGGCAAGCGCTCCGCCACCACCGCCGTCACCGCCGCAGCCGCCGCCACTTCCACCGTGGCCACTGCCGCGTCCACCGTCGCTGTCGCCGCCGCCTCTGCCGCCGCGGCAGGGCCCTCACAGGGGGCTCGGAGAGAGGAGGGGGTAGACATGGAATGCCAATAACGGCCCCATTACGCCTCCTCCAGGCGAACGTTAACCACTGCGCCGCCGCTCAGGATCTGTTGCTCCAGAGCATGGCGCAGTGGTCGATCAACATCGCCGTGGTCGCTGAGCCGTACTTTGTCCCGCCCAGGGATGACTGGGTGGAGGACCTGAGCGGCTCAGTGACCTTCATTTCGTCGGCCGCCGCCGGTACTCCGTCCCTCGAGTCGGTCAAGAGAGGACGGGGTTGCGTTGCAGCACGGTTCGGGGAGATTGTCGTGGTGGGTGTTTACTTCTCCCCGAACCGAACTCTTGCCGAGTTCCACAACTCCCTTGCGGAGTTAAGAGTCGTCGTCGTCTGGTTTGGTTCCCTGCCCGTGCTCGTACTCGGGGACTTCAATGCCAAGAATCTGGCTTGGGGTTCCCGGTATACGGACACACGGGGCAGGTTGGTGGAGGACTGGGCTTTGGAGACAGGCCTGGTCGTCCTAAACCGGGGTTCTGTCCCCACGTGTGTGCGGATGCGGGGCGAATCGGTGGTGGACATTTCGTTCGCCAGCCCCGCTCTGTCGCCGCGTGTCATTGACTGGCGCGTCATGGAGGGGGTGGAGACCTACTCCGATCACCGGTATATCCGGTTTGACGTCTCCACCCAGACCTCGAGTGCGCCGGTCCGACAGGCCCCGAGTGGTCCGCGGTGGGCGCTGAAGCAGCTGGACCGGGAGCTTCTCCTGGAAGCCTCGATCGTGCAGGCCTGGGTGTCATCACCGGACAGGCCTGCCGACATTAACGACGAGGCGGAGTGGTTCCGGGAGGCCATGTCCAATGTGTGTGACATGGCAATGCCCCGGGTCCATCCTAGACATGCTTTGCGCCGGCTGTACTGGTGGTCCGACCCGGGTCGACGGCGCGTTGTGTTCCACGCGCGCCTCAAAGAGATGTCAGCAGAATTGACGGGGTCCGCTAGGGCCAATGCCTGCCGGGGGTTCGAAGAAAACCGATAGGGAATTCGTGGCCCCCTGGCAACACGGCAACTGAAGGAACACGGGTGGGTTTTAGTCAGTAAGAGTCTGACATGCCCTCCCGCTCCGCCCAGAGCGGGAGAAGTTATTTGATGATTTCCCACCCAAAAAAAAAAAAAAAGGATGGCGGCTGTGAAAATTTTAAATTTTTTCATCATGGGTATCGATTTTATGGTTTTCAATGGTGCTAAAACCGATAATGAGGTCAAAATCAAAATCCAAGATGACGGCTGTGAAAATTTTCAAATTTTTCGTAATGGGTGTCATTTTCATGGTTTTCAAGGGTGCTAAAGCTGATAGTGAGGTCAAATGTAAGTCTAAGATGGTAGCGATTTTAGTTTTAAATTATACGTGAGAAGGAACTTCGTTCCTGATGGGGGTTGAACCGCACACTTTTCTTTTTCTCATAGAGTGTGATAAAAAGTAAGTAGTGTTCAACTCGTGAGCAACACTATTTTAAGCTCGAGTGAAGTACTTTGAATCCCTCGCTGCGCTCTGGATTCAAAGAAACACTCTCGCCTTCAAAATAGTTGTTTGCTCCCTTGGTAAACAATCTACTATAAAACCCTAGAGTATAGTATTCGATATTATTATCAATTTTAAAATGGACTGCAAAGAGTTTTTAAAGTTAGTTTAAGACCAGATACTTTGAAGTCTGTACACACGGCTACACATCAAGCTATACGTTTCGAGTGTAAGCTGACCTCGCATTGTATGGAAATCCTATACAATGCGAGATCAGCATAAACTGGAAATGTATAGCTTGATGTGTAGCCATGTGTACAGACGCCAGCACATCAAGCTACCCGAAACTGTCAAATTTTCCCAATCAACTTTGAACCTTAGACATCAGCGATAAAGTTGAAAATCTATTAAATAAATTTGACAGATTGTAGTAGCTTGATGTGCTGGCGGCGTCTGTACGTTCAAATGAAAATATAAATACAAAATAAAAATAATTTTTCTCCCGGATTTTCACTAACAAGAGGTGGCAACCCTACGTACTATCTCAAATTGCTTAGCACGATCCTCCGTTATATCGAAAATACTGCAGCTTTTTTTTAACCTTTATTTTCGCCGTAAAAAGAAATTACCGTCTTGGAGCCGCGAGCTCACTCAGTCTCGCTCTCACTCAGCCCACGAGCAGTATGGTGCGAGCGAGATAAAAAGTGAATTTCAGCTGAGGTACTATGGGCTCATAATACGTTCAGTACTGAGCTAACGGTACTTGCACGTATAGTCTAAAAACTGCAGGATCATTTCGCTTAGCGGAGGGTCGGGGAATTAAGGTAATCATTCAATACCACATACAGGATGTACCAAAATACTGCTTGTTATGAAAAAATTCATGTGTTTGGCCAAATTTTGTCTAATAATCCTGGGCTACCGAGACGCCCGCGGCCGCAGTACGGGTTCATGCGGCGTGCGGCGGACAATGGCCGACTGGCGTGCGTCATACCCTACTGGTACCGCGGTAACGTCTCTTTCGTGCGTGTTCCACGACTTTCGATTTCGTTCCGATGCCATTAAGCGCCCGGTGACCACATCAGGTGCACGACATTGTAATTACCTACATTTTTTAAATGTCACGAATAAAAAAATTGCATATCGTCGCTCGGCATCCAATACCGCGAATGTGACATTTTTGACGAATTCAGATTTTTGTTTTATTTCACTCTACACGTTCAAAAACGTGCATTTAAAAAATATTTTCGTCAAAAATGTCACATTCGCGGTATTGGATGCCGAGAGACGATATGTATAAGAGGTGGCTTAAACACATTGCAGGTGTCAGGTGTAACCAAACACCTACAAGACGGATGACGAAATTTCGATGCTTTTAAACTCTTTCCACGTACGGCGCATCCTGCGCACTGAGCAGTCAGCTTTCAGCCCCGCAACCATCTTGCTAACTATTCCCATGTACGGCGGCGCATCCTGGGTAGCCAGCTGTCAGCCCCGCCACAGAATAGTAGTAGTGGCGCGGCTAGCAAGGTTGCTGACTGGCCGTGTTTCTGCCATGGCATGAGCCCCACGAAATAATAATAATAATTGCTTTATTTTCAGGCAACTAAGGCCCATAGACAAAATACATAAATTAATAATCTTATAAGATAATAAACTAATACATAATATAAAAACATCTCTATAAAATCTAGTTACCTACTACGTTGGGTCGGCGACGTATTGCGCTGAGTCGTGGTGTCATGTAGCCTTCCGCGAAAACGCCGGTACACGACACCCGTCGGCCAAAATGAAGCCAGATGAATACTTGAATTACCGAAAACCGAAATACCACCTAAGACCGATAACATATTATAGTGGGGCAGAGTAGATACAGAGCTCCCTCGCGTTGAGCTTGAGCCTGTCCAGTTGATTGTACTACTTGAACTTCGAAGTTTCAAATACCGATTTACTGTATTAATAAAGTTTAAAATTACGATTTACCTGAGTTAGAGTGTACGCTATCACGCCTATCACGTATTACTTTATGGAGAATGTTCATAATCGCGATGTACGGAACTTCGAAAGTTTTGCTATACCGAAGAGAATACAATAAGACGTGAATATATTTAGTAACCTATTCCGCTTAGCTATTTCTCATCATCATCATCATCATCAGCCTATAAATGTTCCCACTGCTGGGACACAGGCCTCCTCCTATGAGAGGGAGTGGGCCATAATCCACCACGCGGGCCCAGTGCGGGTTGGTAGATGTCGCATGTCTTCAAATTTTCGGTTCTAGGACATGCCGGTTTCCTCACGATGTTTTCCTTCACCGTTTTGAGAGCAGTGGTGATGAAATAATTTACACAAAGTAAAGCGCCTGTCGGGGTTCGAACCTACGACCTACAACTCGTAAGTCGCGGCCGTTACCACTGGGCCACCACTGCTCTAGCTATTTCTAAAGAGCCATAAAAAAAACTCCTGAAAGAAATCGACACGTGTTTCACCTCTCAACGAGGCATCCTCAGGATGACGATGGACTTGTTGCGAACCCGAACACGGCGTGTTGCCACACCGAGCGCTGAGCAAATTTTCGAAGTTCCGTACATCGCGATTATGAACATTCTCCATAAAGTAATTCGTCATAGCGTATATTCTAACTCACGTAAATCGTAATTTTAAACTTTATGAATACATTAGTACAGTCTGTCCAGCTGAGAGGCCTCGTTTGTTCCGCTCCGGTGAGCTTCTCTAGTGTCGCCGCAACGACTTCAACGAGCAAGCTCAGAATCATCATCAGAGCTACCTGAGCGAACGAGTGCCGAGCGCCAACATCGTAAGTCGTGACCAAAAGTTGGAAGTCTGTCTAACTCTATCCAACCAACCGAATTTTAAATATGAATGCCTACAAGATATTATCTGGCTTACCAACAAGTTCAGTAGTGCCCTGTTTGTGATCTGCGAGCTACCTAACCATTGGAGCACAACCCGTCATTCGAAATGAGCTGTTTATTAGTAGGTAGTGTGGAGGTAGCGGTGGTATACTCACCGGCGGCGGCGGCGGCGTGTCCGTTGTTCTTGTGCGCGTGTCCGTTGAGCGTGGGAGGGTCACGCGGCGGCAGGAGCGAGGGCGGGGGCGAGGGGGAGGGGGGCGCGCGCGTGCGCATGAACTTCCTCATGGCGGCGCTGCGCTGCGCATCACGTCACACAGAGAGGGTCACCACCCCACGGCTCACTAAACAATATCTGCAAACAAAATTCACAATTTGTCATTTTTTTTATGAGGCTTCGTCCCCCGCAGTTTACTACTACTACAAACAGGGTCCGACCACCAACATAAATAAATCAATTAGTGGATCTGATGAGAACTTAATTCTAAAAGCTGTAAGTAGGGTATTAATAGCTCTCGCCTATCAATCGGCATTAAAAGGATTAGTCAATATGTTAAAGTGACAGCGCGATTGTTGAATTTAGTTTGCTGTTGGAGGTGGTGCTGACGACCGCGACGCTGATCTGCACTTCTATAGAGCTGCTAGATGTTAGTGTCATCTCATCATGTATTGTCCGCGCCTCGCACTGGAGCGCGCTCGCCCGTGGTCTGCGTGCGCTAGAGCTGGTTCATGGCGACTTGTATGAACCCTTTGCGTAACTTATTTTCGTAAACAATTATGCCTAAGTTGTTTCATTTTGACAGTTCAACAACATTAAATGAGTTATTTATGTTTTTGAGCAGATTTTTTTTTCAACTTTGAAGCAATGGATTAGCAATCTGTTTCAAATCGAAACAGATGTGATTGTGTTGTATTACGCAATTAGGGTACTGATGGGTGGCTGGCACATCTGTTATGGCGTTCTAATGAACAGCCGCGAAGTGAGCTGTCAACAGAGTGGCAATCCCTAGCAACAGGTGGAATGACACCTCGCTACCCCTAAGTATAACGAGACGACCCACTGACCAGGTACCTACTTAAGTGTTATTTTATTAGGTATCTCGATCAGTTGTACTTAGGAAGAGATGGCCTTATAGCCTCATAGGAATAGGCAAGTCTTGTCTGCTGATTTAGGTCATACTACAGGATGGTGCTGACAGCAATTAACAACAAACTTATCTGCAAATAGTTAACCAGGTATGCGTTTTCACAGACAACTATGTAAATAGTAAATCCAGTCAATTACAGCTAGGCCAGGAGTGAAGTAGAATTGTTTGGTGTTATGTACACGCACTGTAGTACTTAACAGGTGCCGTTATACGCACTGCACTGACACTCGCGGTACTCAACAGTCTGCGCACACGTCGAACGCGCAACACACGCGGTGGTGAGGCGCGTACTGACATGACAATAGGAGTGAGGCGTATTTATCGTAACAGGTAGAAATAACAGATATTTAAAAATAACAAATAACAATTGTTCTTATCAATACAACATATCTGTTACCTAAAATAACAGACCCTCAAAGACTGTTACCACGACTGTTTGCTGTTACTGATACTTCATCTTAGTCCCCACACAGCTGTTCTAAGGCTGTTACTTACATAAATACTCACACAAAGAAGGTATATATCAAGGTTGTCGATTTATCTCTCTTCCTCATTAAAGAATGACCCTTGCTAAAAAGAGAAACACCTATTATTTACTTCGAAATATGTTTACTTCTCACTCTTACTAAAGCGGTTAAACTACGCTAAAAAGAGAAGCACTTAGTATTTATTATCCCTAAAATACAGTTGGTGGTTTTACAGGAACAAACATTATCAAAAATGTGACTTCATAATTAGGTCGTGTTACCTGTTACTGACCAATGTGACCATAACAAAAATACCATAATAATTTATATTCTCTATTTTTCTATAAGGCAATTTGATTTGCAACCAAAAAAATTAGATTGCTTGTAAGATATGTCTGCACGCGGCTGAAATCGGAACTAATCGTATGCTACGCCGTGCCGTCTTGACGTTTATGTTAAAGAATTATTTAATAATATAATCATTATTAATATAGGTGTAATATTATATTTTAAATAATACATTAAAGATAGAATTAAGCACGCCACCAGTCGCGTGCAAACTTATCTTGTGCGTAGTCTAGTGATCGTATCCGAAAGCTTTTATCTGTGGTTTAACGGAAAATTCCAAAATTTTCCACGAGTTTTTTTTTGATAAACCATGATAGATTTAAACAATTTTATTGAGAGTAATTTGTCTGGTTTGTTTGTTATTGTTGACATCAAAAATACTTTAATTCTATATTATTTTCTTTGTGATGCAACCACAAAAATTATAGTGATCGTGTCCGGACGCCTTTTTTATCTTTAGTTTGACGTTTGATGGGATTGGTCGCAAAATGTTCTATGCATGTACGACTTTATTTAAATAAGGTTAGAGATGATATTCAATTAAAATTTAATTTGGCTGGTTTATTTGTTGACATTTTTAAAATTTTGAGTTTTTGAAATCTGATACGATTGCTTTTTTCATTTCTTTCTTTCTAACGAAAGGTGAACTGGTGAATGGTAATTTAAATTGTTTCGAAAACATTTCTAAGTGTTTACGGCGTATTAGTATTTAGTGTTCATATTCGATTTATGTATATTATAGTTTTTAGTTTAGGTTTTATAGTTTAGAGGTTTTGGTTTTATAGTTTAGGAGTGTTATTGTAATAGTGCAGTTATTTATTTAATTTAAGTTAAGTTGTGAATATTAAAAGGTTTAGGTAAGAAAAACAATGGCTAATATAAATAGAAGAGTTAGTGTTGTGTGGGACCATTTTGTGGATGTAGGTGGTCACTACGCGACCTGCAATATATGTAAAGCGAAATTATAAGGAAAGTGTTCAGTTTGGAATTTAATTTAAAATAATAATCAATCAATCTGCCTAGCCTTTTAAAACTATGTTGGGGTCGGTATATTTATAAATGAACGTAATTTACATCACCCCGTCATTCCTAGACAAAAGTTCAGATACGATTTTGAACTTTAAACGAAAAGAAACAAAGAAGATATTCAATTGAGATTTAAAAACGTATTTATCGTCGGTATAAAATAACAGGCTGTTATTTATGTAGACGTATTTATCGTCCGTATGAAAATAACAGGCTGTTATTTAATAACAGATATTTGGATCTGTTATTTTTGTGTAACAGTAACAGTGATAACAGATATCGTGTTTAACCTGTTACAACCCATCTCTACATGACAAGACAACAGAACTCTATTATGCAGTGTTTCCAATTACGTTTTTGGTTTTTCCCCAGTTTTTTAATGAATTATCCCTAAATTTCCCTAAAAATCTTCTAAAATCCTTGGTTTAGGGAGCATGATGAGAATAAATAATAACATATAATTCCACATATTTAATAACATATGTTGGGGCTTCAATGGTCTTCAATGAAACTCCCGTATCGAGGTATGGTTGTTTAATTATGGATAAACTGTATTTTACAATAAAAATATGTGGAGCGTACAAGTTCGTGATGATGGTGAAAATTTCGACTAAAATAATAATTAGTGACGGTATAAGCAAAATAAAATCCGTACGGCGCCTGGCCTGTTAGAATAGCAAACACGACACACGCGCACACACACTGAACGTCTTCATTTAATATGCAGGCGTAAACATCCTCCCCCCGTTGAAACTCAGAGGTTTCAACCCTTAAGTAGCTCCTCTTCGGTCGGTAACGGGCAGATGCGAACAAGAGCACGCCGTATAGTTCCTCTTTGCGTATTGATGTCGGCTACTCGTGCAACCCCATCCAGTCCTGGGAAGAGCCGGGTAATGCGTCCAAGTCTCCAACAAAGTGGTGGGATGCCATCCTCTTTAAGCAGGACCATGTCCCCAATCTTTACTGCGTCGGCGTTGGTCTTCCATTTACGGCGAAGTTGTAATTCGGCGATGTATTCGCATTGCCAGCGCCGCCAAAAATGTTGGTATATTTGCTGCAGCCTGGCGTAGCGCTGCAAGCTGGTTGAGTGGCAATCCTTCAAAGCAGGTTCAGGTAGCGCGGCAAGAGCCCGGCCAATGAGAAAATGCCCAGGAGTAAGGCAATGGAAATCATCAGGAGCGGCGGATAAAGGACAGAGAGGTCTACTATTTAACACAGCTTCTACCTGAGCGAAAAGAGTTTGAAGTTCCTCAAAACTTAAATGAGAATTACCCATTACTCGCCTAATATGAAATTTTGCCGAACGGATACCGGCCTCAAAAATGCCGCCAAAATGAGGAGCGTAAGCTGGTGAAAAGTAAAACTTAATGCCTTCCGAACATGCAAAATCAGATAGATCGGTTTGGTAAATCTTAAAAAAATCATTCATTTCTTTAGCTCCTGCGACAAAGTTGCGTCCATTGTCGCAGAATACCTCCGCTGGTCTGCCTCTACGTGACACAAACCTTCGGAATGTCATAACGAAAGCGTCCTTTGATAGATCGCTCACAGCTTCGAGGTGAGAAATTTTATATCGAAGGCATATGAAAAAACAAAGATAGCACTTGACTAACGAAGCACCGCGTCCCTTTCTGTTTACAATAAGGAATGGGCCAGCGAAATCAATTCCCACGGTGTGAAATGGAAAGTTTGGCGTGACACGTTGTGAGGGTAAATGTCCCATTATTGGCGCAATAGTTTTGCCCTGCAAGCGTCTGCACCTGGAGCAATTATGAAAAATGCGTCTAGCTAAATTTCTGCCGTTAATCGGCCAAACGTATTCCCTAACAACGGCCAACAATAGTTGTGGACCAGCATGTAATCCGCGTTTATGTTCGTACTCGAAGATCAATTTGGTAAAATGATGCGAAGCATGCAGGAGAACAGGGTGTTTTTTATTATAGTTATAATCAGATGAGTCTAGTCGACCACCAACTCGAATGACCTTGTCGTCACTTAAAAATGGAGTCAATGATAAAATATTTGATTTAGAACTTAAGGTCTTATTGTTGCATAGTAAATTATACTCACAGAAGAATGATTCTTGCTGTGCGAGACGACACAAATAAAGAAAAGAATTATTTAATTCATCAACAGTCAGATTGTCAAGAATTTTATCTTGATTAGGTTTTAAATTATTAATAAATCTTAGCACGTAAGCGAAAGATCGTTTTATTTTAGTTAAGCTAGAAAAATCTTTAAAGTTAATTATAGGTTCATTTTGAGTAGCAACATGAGTGGTAGTACAATTAAGTTTAGTTTCCGGTAAGTCATTAGTATTAATTTTATTAGGTTTTAAGATAGGCCAATCACTTTCAGGCTCGGTGAGGAATGGCGGGCCTGACCACCATAGCTGGGTACTGCCGAGCTTATCTGGACCGATTCCTCTAGATATGAGGTCTGCAGGATTGACAGATGTGGGCACATAGCGCCACGAGGAGGCGTCTGTTAGCTCACAGATCTCCGAAATCCTATTAGCTACAAACGTTTTCAAATTTATAAAACTAGTGTGGAGCCAGGCTAGCACTACTGATGAATCGCACCAGTGTACTTGATGCTGAACTTCATATCGCAGTGACTTCCTGACAGCCTTGCATAACCTTGCTGCCAGTAGGGCAGCGCACAATTCTAGACGAGGAATAGTCGTACCTTTTATCGGAGCTACTTTGGACTTAGAACAAAGCAAATTGACTGTTACCTCATTCGCGGCATTAACCGAACGTAAATAAATGCAAGCTCCGTATGCATGTTGGGACGAATCACTGAATGAATGTAATTCCACAGATGCGGGTTCATTACAGAGCACACGCCGTGGAACTTCTAGAGCTAACAGAGAAGGTAAAAACTGTATAAAATTGTTCCAGTCTCTTTGAACTTCATGTGGGACTGGAGAGTCCCCAGTTAAATTATACAGCCACAGTTGTTGTAACAACATTTTCATTTTAATTACACATGGACTAATCAGTCCTAAGGGATCAAAGATCTTAAAAAGAGACGATAGAAAAGATCTTTTGGTTAAATTATTGTTGGAGGAAAGTGGGCATTTGATAGGGAAGTGTAACTGATCGGTTGATGGGTTCCATCCCATGCCTAGTGTACTAGTTGACTCGCTTAATAAAAGATTATCATCAGTTTGATTATTTGGATCGAACAATGATGGTAAATTAGTCTTAAACTTACGAAGATTAAAGCATCCCTTCTTCAATTCTTCAGTTACTGATTGGTGAATATAACGTAGAGTATCCTCACTTTCAGAACCAGTAATGAGATCGTCCACAAAGAAATCATGTTGAATTATATTCTTAACCATAGGATCAGAAGATTCTTCACCAATCTGCCACAGACACCGAGTGCTTAAGTAGCTGGAACTTGCCATTCCATAAGTCACAGTACCTAGCTGAAGAGTTTTGATGGGCAAAGACTCATCCTCTCTCCACAAAATAAGTTGAAGATTGCGATCCTCCTCATGGACACGAATTTGACGGTACATTTTCTCGACGTCACCCGTGAGGAGGAACTTATGTTGTCGAGCTCTTATTAAGATGGAGAACAGTGAGTCCTGCATATGAGGCCCGACCATGAGGATGTCATTGACAGACTGGCCTGATGAAGTAGGAGCCGAGCCGTCGAATACGACTCTAATTTTCGTAGATTCACTGCTGTCTTTGAAGACAGCGTGATGGCAGAGGAAGTAAGATGTAGAAGGTATATGTACAGAGGACTCTGAAAGGTGACCTAAGTCTGCGTACTCACGCATAAATTCTACGTATTGTGATTTCACATGTGGTTGTTTGCGAAATCGCCTTTCTAGATTTAACAAGCGTTTTTTAGCCAGTGAATAAGATTCACCAAGACAATCAGGTGTATCTTTTAAGGGTAAACTAACTGAGAATCTACCGGTTCCCAAACGAAGAGTGTGCGATAGAAAATGTGTTTCGCATGCCTTCTCGCTATGACTCATATGTGGTTTAGTTTGGGGAACATTTTCTAAATCCCAGAATTTTGTCAATTCTTGATGTATTTTGTCAACAGATGACACACAAGAAACGACTGAATGATTAGAATCTATATTATTATCAATTTCCTTAAATTTATTGTTTGTGGGTAAATTAAAATACATAGGACCTGAAACTAACCAACCGAATTGAGAACTTCTCAATACAGGTGAATTAAGGCCGAGAGAGAGTTGATCGCGGCCAATAATGTCCCAGAAAATATCGGCACCGATGACAACATCAACAGGTGCTGGTTGGTGGAACTGAGGGTCTGCTAAAAAGTAATCACTTGGAATATTAAGTTTTTTAAAGTCAACGGGTATCCTAGGTATATTACCGGTCAACACAGGTAATACCAGAAAAGCCGAAGTGACGGTGAAGTGCTTCATCAAAGATTTCAACTGAACCACGCAAGTTTCTGTAGCCTGAGTGGTGGTTTTATTTCCTATGCCAATTATATTGACATGCAAAGTGGTAGTCGGTTCTAAAAGTAGTTTTGTTTTAAGAGATTGAGTAATAAATGATGACTGACTACCGCAATCCAAAAGAGCACGAACCTTCTGTGTTTGATTATTCGTAGGATTAGCTACCTCAATATAAGCAGTAGACAATAGAACTTGATGGTTACTTTGATTTGAAAAATTAACGATAGTGTCATCAGTGAGATCGGGTGAAATGGTGACAACACTGGAAATATTTTTGTTACTAGATTGTTTATGCAAGAGTCTATTGTGCCTTGTATTGCACATGCGACACGGATGCATGCGACAATTGCGTGCAGAATGGCCAGATCTTAAACAGTTGTGACAAAGCTTCAATCTGCTTACTTCACTGATACGGTCATCCACACTCTTAGCCAAAAAAGTGGGACAATCATAAAGGCGATGATTACCATTACAAACGCCGCACGATATTTCAGAAATATTATTGTCTTCACTATTAGAAATGTATGACTGATGAGATTTTATTTTATTGTTAGAATCCATAGGCTTTGACGTTGTCTGAGTCTTAGGTTTAGAGTATGGATGGCTGCTATTGATTGACTCAAGTACATCAGCGCGATCAATAAGAAACTTGAAAAAGTGTTGCAAATTTGGTATATTAGTATCCAACGTGCCACGGTATTCTTCCCACTTGGCTTTAGTGTGGCTGTCAAGCTTGGGGCTCATTATGTGAATGAGTAAAATATCCCAGTCACGTGAACCTAGACCAAGACTAGTTAAAGCACGTAAGTTTTTATTAATATGATCCACAAGGAATCGTAATGATTTATCAGACTCACTTGTAATTGGTTTTATGTATAATAATGAATTTATATGATGAGTTATTAATTGTCGTGCATTGTTATATCTGTCACACAATAATTTCCAAGCACACGCATAATTTGCGCTGGATACCTCTAAATTAGCAATAATGCGCGCTGCATCGCCAGTCAAGTATGAAATAAGATAATGGAATTTGTGAATGGGAGCGACGCGGTCGTTATTGTGTACTATGGATAGGAATGTGTCACGAAACTCAAGCCAACGAAAGCAAGATCCGTCGAATTTAGCAACTTGAATTTGAGGTAATTTAAAACCTATATCGTGATGATCTTGATTACATGGACCTGTAGGTATCTGAGTAGAATTTAAATCCTTGTAATTACTTTCATCATGACGATTTGAGTTATGTTTTTGTGTAACACTTTGAGCAATTGCAATGTTGGATATAAATAGTTGTTCAATAGTATCACGTTCATCAATCTCATTAGATAAATTGTCAGAGTTTAATACTTCTATCTGATTTTGCAAGTCGTCAAAACGGTTGTATATGTCACCGTAAGATTGTGAGCACCGTTAGCTTATAATCTATCGGTATTATTTGCGTTAGATCATAATCTGTCGAAAAATTGTGAACTGGGTGAAATTAGGGTTAGGTTAGGTTAGAACTGTGACCAACCGCGTGAGTCGAGCGAGCGCAGTAAGCGCTGCCGCGGTAGCGGCAGCGCTTACTGCGCTCGTTTCTCATGGATATAATATAAACTATCGAAAAATAATGCGTTAAATCGTAAATGATTTGTCGCAGTTCACAATTTTTCGACAGTTTGTAATCTAACGGAAATAATACCGATAGATTATAAACTAACGAAGTTTATAATTTTACGGTGACATATATAGATTCAAATTTGTTTAGTTTTAAGGTTAACTCCGCTAACTCAATGTGAGTAAGCGATTCTTTAGAGGTAACATTTGATAAAAAGTTTCTAAATTTAGTGATTTGACCTTTTATGGAACTACGTTTCACTAAAAGATCCTGCAATTCTTGAGGATTGTTTGTGCTAGATTCACCTCCATAATCCTTACCCATTGTGAACTCAAACCTTGCCAATATTGTAAATGTTAAATCGGATTGAATAAACAATTTGATTCCAAGTAGGTTTGATTATGGAAATATACAGACACAAACTAAGTGATGATAATGTATAAAACTAAAAACTTAGCTCACGCTCCTCGCCTAACGTCACCTGAGGCCGGCCCGGCGCAGCTGTGGGTAGGGCTCCGCTCCGATCACACGGTGACACGGTCGGCGGCCCGAAATTGCGTTACACGGAGAGATCGGCCTGGAATGTTCGGCGAGTTGGGTGAAATATATGCTTATAGTAACAGCTATAAGTCTGTTGGGAAACACGGATAAAACAATGATAATATCATAAGAAAATAGACTATTATTTTATTCCATTTGACAGTAAAAACGTTTACCAATAGATAATGGAATTTACTTTAATGAGCTGCGTATGGTGTAGGTATTAATGTTATTATTTTAAGACACTACAATGACTACAGACACCAATGCACTCATAGTAGAAGCTATTCTAAATAGGTATTGGATAGATTTATTTAGGGTAAGGGTATAAAAGGTAAGGGTGAGTAGGTAACAGGGAATTCACAAGGAATAATGGGCACTTAGCTGCATTGGCCGAGGCTGCGGTGCGATGCTGAATGCTGATCGTTAACCGGCGGTGGCTGCAATGGCTGGTACACCTCCAGGGAACCCAGGTATGATGGTTGATTTAGAAGAAAAGTAGCTGCGGCGCAATGACTGCACCGGCAGCGCGTGGTCACAATGATCGAACTTGATTTTCGCCAAAATTGCAGGTTTTGTCGTAGGTCGCCAGATGTTGGGGCTTCAATGGTCTTCAATGAAACTCCCGTATCGAGGTATGGTTGTTTAATTATGGATAAACTGTATTTTACAATAAAAATATGTGGAGCGTACAAGTTCGTGATGATGGTGAAAATTTCGACTAAAATAATAATTAGTGACGGTATAAGCAAAATAAAATCCGTACGGCGCCTGGCCTGTTAGAATAGCAAACACGACACACGCGCACACACACTGAACGTCTTCATTTAATATGCAGGCGTAAACAACATAAAATACTAACAAAACATTCATTAATTTACAAGATCAGATAATAATAATAATGATAAGATTTTTTTATTTATTTTTTATTTTAAGAATATTTAAGAAATTATTTTATGAAATATTTAAAAATATAATTTAATAAGAACAAAAATGAATAAACGAATTAATGATAAATGATTTTATTTCTGTAAGTAGGTTTGTACAAACACTTTTACACGTCAATCATATTTTAAAGCTAGATGAGGTCGGCGTTTCCTAACTGACTACTCTGAGAAGAAAGGCCGAAACAAACTCAGAGGTCTCAGTCTCTTTTAAAGTCCAGACATAATCTTGGTCAGATCATGTGAAGGCCATGTGGATTGGTGTCTGAAGTGGTCTTTTGAAGAAAGCACTACACAGATTGAGAGGGCCTGTCCAGTCAGTGCACGCATTTGTCAGTTATCGTGCAGCTCAACTCAGAATTTAAGGAGCTCAACGATTCGACGAACAATACCAAAAAAAGGACATTTGGGTAGGCCACTTAAATTACTCAAACTGTCAGACCATGATTAGAACTAACTGAAAAAATAAATAAAAAAACCGGCCAAGTGCATGTCGGACCACGCACAATGTAGGGTTCCGTAGTTGGAATGAATTTATTCGAAGAACAAACTTAACTTTGTAGTTGAAAAGAAAAATTCATACAGAATGTATCGGAGAAAACGTTTTTACAACCGCAAATCTAAGTTGGTCGACTATTACTCGTTAACTTGTACAGCCTACACAGCTGTGATAGTTTTCCTTTTAAATTCGTTATATAAGCTACTGCCGTGAATTTTTCCACATGTCTAAAACCAACCATTTAGCCGGCAGGGGGGGGGACACTTGACTCTAACAAAAATTAGCACTTTAAAGCTTAATATTTCGCAAACGGATCCCTGAATCTAAAAATGGTTTTACAAACTCACAATGATTTTAAAGGAACTTTCCAATGATACCCCTCACTATGGGTTAAAAAAAGAAAAAAATTACATCACCACTTTACGTGTATGAGAGGTACCCTATAAAAAAATGTTTTTCATAATTTTATTTTACCACTTTGTCGGCGTAATTAAAATATATATCTATGCCAAATTACAGTTTTCTAGTACTAAGGGTCTCGGAGCTAGACCGCGGACAGACAGACGGACATGACGAAACTATAAAGGTTCCTTGTTTACTACGGAACCCTAATAAAAAACAAAACTAAAAGGAATGACCCACATAGTCTTCACATTCACAATAATTAAAATAATAAAATACTTTAAAAGTAAATATTCATGTCATTGTATAAATAAAATTCCTTAATGTCAATTTGTATATAAAAACCCGGAAATAATCTTGGTCAGAGCATTTCATTAGAGAACCATGTAGATTTGTGTCTGAAATGGTCTTCTGAGGAAAGAACCATACAGATTTGAATGGACCTGTCCAGTCAGTGCACGCATTTGTCAGTAATAGTGTAGCTCAACTCAGAACTTAAAAGGAGCTCAACGATTCGACGAACAATACCAAAGAAAGGACATTTGGGTAGGCTGCATAAAGTACTCAAAACTGCCAGATTATCAATTTATTTATTTATAAAGGTACACCAACAGCTTCTGTATATAATATATCACAAATACTATAGCTAACAATAGCCTCGGACTTATACAGTCGCCAATTACTGGATAACCAACAATCACAGAAATAGGTCACAAAACACTTAATAAAACAAAGGCTCTAGAATTAAGAATTATGGTAAAATACTTAAACATTAGAAAAATAACATAAGGAAAAAAAAAATATCAATAGAAGTAACTGAGAAAAAAATATATAAATATGACCCACATAGTCCACACATTCACAATAATTAAAATAATAATAATATTATACTTCACAAAGTAAATATTCATGTCATTGAGTATATAATTTTAAAGTTAGCAAAATAAACAAAATTCCGAAAGTAAAAAAATAAAAATAATAATTGGAGCAGCTCAATCCCAAGCCTTTTTGTCCTCAATGTAATTTTTAACGGTATAAAAAGCTTTCTGGCACAACTTACGTTTAATGAATGATTTAAATTTATTAAGGCTTAGATCTTGTACGTGGCTTGGAAGTTTATTATAAAAGCGTATATATTGACACCTGAACGAGCCACCTATTTTCTTGAGCCTTGTTGTAGGTACAAAAAATTTGTGTTTGTTTCTAGTATTTATGTTATGGATATCACTGTATTTTTTAAACAATTTTACATTGTATATAATAATAATAATATAATAATAAGATAGATACAACTCTGCGCACCTTCCTGATGTCGTGTATGGGACAATGGAGGACGGTCCTTCGCTATCCAGGATGTTGATAGATCCAGGGGAATGATGAGCCTGTATGAATTAAACGAGGAATATTCCAGGGCGATAGTTTGAGTCCACTTTGGTTCTGCTTAGCCCTGAATCCTCTAAGCATACTGCTGGAGGATTCAGGTCTAGGCTATCGGTTGAGCAGAGGTGGTCAGGTCATATCTCACCTCCTCTACATGGATGACTTGAAACTCTTTGCCCCCAACAAATTGCGACTGATGGAGCTACTGAAGATAACTGAAACATTCAGTGGCGAAATCAGGATGGAATTTGGTGTGGACAAATGTGCAGTCATGCATGTAAAGCGAGGAGAGATTATGGAATCCGAGGGAACCCAACTCTCGGACTCCATACACCTCAGATCCTTCTCCCCAGCTGAAAGCTATAAATATTTGGATATGTCGGAAGCGTTAGGCATCAACGTTGCTGACATGAAGCAATCGTTGAAGGAGCGCTTCTTTGGTAGGTATTAAAAAAGAATAAATAAGTTTGTATATGCACTCAAACAGGTTAGAAGCATTACTAACATTAAAACGGCAATAACATCATATCACGCATATGTCGAGTCGTTGTTGCGATACGGTTTGATAATGTGGGGTAACAACACCGATCATGATAGATCATTCGTTGCTCAAAAAAGGTGCATTAGAGCGATTTATGGGCTCCAACCAGACGAATCATGTAGACCTATATTCAAAAAACTTGGTTTGTTACCGCTACCATCTCTTTATATCTATGAGATTTGTATGTTTGTAAGGAAGAATCAGGATTTATTTCTTAAAGCAAATGATGTTAATGTCCGAAACCGACGAGACCCCAACAGGCTCGTACTAAGCGAGTTTCCAAGACTAACTAAATATAATAAAAGCTGCCTTGCAATGTGTGTACGTTTATACAATAAGTTACCAAATGATCTCAAAAATGTAAACACTAGATTATTTAAAAATAAAGTTTACGAATGGTTATGTGTTAATAGTTTCTATAGTGTTAAAGATTTCACTGACAGACAATGTTAATGAACAAGTCAAACCTACTGAAAAATTTGCATGCTTATTATTATATTGGCAAAACATGTTTTGTTCTAAATTGTTCTTTTACCATCTTTTTATACCGTATTTTATGCAAATAAATATATTCTTATTCTTAATTAGTCTTCTTTCAGGCGGAAACAAGGTGCGCGCCTTCAACGGTTGGGTCATGCTGGTTTTGATGTATTCTTTCGGTATACTCAAATGGACTCAGACCGAACTGAACGCCCTGGACAGGAGGGTCCATACACTATTGACCGCAAACCGGATGCATCACCCACGTTCATCAATGATGAGACTGTACATCCCGCGGAAGTGCGGGGGTCGAGGCTTTTTAAATGCGAAGACCCTCCACAACTGCGAGGTGTGCAGCCTAAGGGAATATTTTTTAAAAACCGATGTGGGTATGCACCGTGATGTAATCGCAGTGAATAACGGGCTCACCCCGCTCTCCATGGCTAAAGAGAACTGGCGCAAACCTGTAGTACTTACTACAGATGACCGCAAGGAGGTATGGCAAAGCAAGTCGCTTCACGGGCGCTTCTATCGGGCTCTTCATGAGCCCGGTGTAGATTTCTTAGCGTCCTTATCCTGGCTAGGTTTCGGTGACCTTTTCGGGGAAACCGAAGGTTTCGTCTGTGCAATTATGGACGAAGTTATCTTGACGAATAACTACCGGAGACATTATGAAGGACGGTACGGTTGACGTGTGTCGGGCATGCCATCGTCCGGGTGAGTCCATCAGACATATTATCTCTGGTTGTTCGCGTCTAGCTAACGGCGAGTACTTGCACAGACATAACCAAGTAGCCAGGATTATTCACCAGCAACTTGCTTTGAAATATAAACTTGTGGACTCTGAGGTACCGTATTACAAGTACGTGCCCGACCCAGTTCTCGAAAATGACCATGTCACGTTGTACTGGGATCGGTCTATCATTACTGACAGGACTATTATAGCAAATAAGCCTGATATAGTAGTGATAGATCGATTAGCGCGCCGCGCAATGATAGTCGATGTTACCATTCCACATGACGAGAACCTCGTGAAAACTGAGAAAGAGAAACAAATTAAATATCTCGACTTAGCACATGAGGTTGTTTACATGTGGAATGTGCTATCATTGTGCCGATTGTCGTAACGGCTAATGGCCTGATGGCCGAAAACCTCAACCAACATCTCTCGAGGCTCTCGTTAGGCGGTTGGATCAAGCGCCTGATTCAGAAGGCAGTACTCCTCGATACGGCTCGCATTGTGAGGAGGTTCCTGTCTCTGCAGCTCTAACCACCGGTAGCTTGGACCCTGCTCCCGACACCGCCGGACCTCAATTTTTTTTTTAAATGTTTTTTTAATTGATTTATTTTAAGAAATATTTAAAAAATGTAATTTAATAAGAACAAAAATGAATATACGATATAATATAATATATTGTGAAGGACAGCACGGTTGACATCTGTCGGGCATGCCACCGGCCCGGAGAATCAATCTGACACATTATTTCTGGCTGTTCTCGTCTGGCTAACGGAGACTACTTGCATAGGCACAACCTTGTAGCCAGGATTATCCACCAGCAACTTGCTCTGAAATACAATCTTGTGGAATCGGAAGTACCGTACTATAGATATGTGCCCGACCCAGACCTCGAAAATGGCAATATCACATTGTATTGGGATCGATCTATCATCACTGACAGGACTATTGTTGCCAATAAGCCAGGCATAGTGGTGATAGATCGATTAGAGCGTCGCACAATGATTATTGATATAACGGTCCCGCATGACGAGAACCTCGTGAAAGCTGAAAAAGATAAACAGCAACAAAGTATCTTGACCTGGCTCGTGAGGTTGTCGACATGTGGGATGTGGATACAGTAATCATTGTGCCGATAGTCGTGACGGCCAATGGCATAATAGCCAAGAGCCTCGACCAACACCTGCGGAGGCTCTCGTTAAGCAGCTGGATCAGGGGCTTGATCCAGAAAGTGGTATTCCTGGACACGGCGCGTATTGTCAGGTGGTTCCTCTCTCAGGAGCTCTGACCACCGGTGGCTTGGACCCTGTTCCCGACACCGGTGGGTGACTATTTTTTATATTTTTAAATGTTTTTTTAATTTTTTTACAAGAATATTTAAAAATGTAAATAGTATGTTTTAAAAGGAAATATAATATATTAACAATATAGTATTATTATAGACTTAACAAAGAGATTTACGTACATAATAAGAAACAAAATGAATTAAAAAAAATTATAACCAATTTGATAAAACCACACACCTATGACGACACGGAAGCGCTGCTGGAATAAAATATAACCCTCATTCTTAACCTCACGCATACACACTTATTCATTCGTGTTCACATTCACACACCCTCACTCTCACTCACGCACTCGCATGCCTGCGTGCGTGCTGCATGTTTAGCTTTAATTCTCTTTTTAACCGACTTCCAAAAAGGAGGAGGTTATATGTTCGTCGCGTGTGTTTGTTTTTTTTTATGTATGTCCACCGATTTCTCCGTCAATTATGGACCGATTTTGAAAATTCTTTTTCTGTTTGAAAGGGTGTGCTCTCGAATTGGTCCCATATAAATTTTATTAACTTTGCTCGGATAGTTTTTGAGTTAGCTACAAAATACGTATTTTTTTCCCACTTAGTATGTAGATGATATGATAAGTTTCTGTCACTGGTAGCAGGTAGTGGTATTCGAATATGTGTGGGGTAGGTACCACAACTAAAAAGTGAAAAATAAAAACTTTTTACAAAAAAAAAACAACTGACCTCCAAAAAAAAACACTACACAGTGAAAAATAACTTTAATTTCGGAAGTCGGTGGCAAAAAACGAAAATACAAAACCCAAGACACCGACTTCCGAAATTAAAGTTATTTTTCACTTTGTAGTGTTTTTTTTTGGAGGTCGGTTGTTTTTTTTTTTTTGTAAAAAGTTTTTTTATATTATTATTTCGTAGTAAGTACCTACATTTGTATAAGACAAATAAATGATACTTATTCAAGTTATGGAAGAGCGGAGTCTCCTAACACAGGCTTATTTGCTTAAAAGGAGGCTCCGATCACTAGTTGTTAAGGTTTACTTGTTAAAATAATAAACTGTTTTCATTTCCATTCAGACAACATTGATCCGTTACATTTATAAGGGGTGGCAGGGACATCAACGCGAAAACTGAAAACATGGATTCAGTACATGATTCTGAACCCCTCTTTTTTTTTTTGGGTGGGAATTTATCAAATAACTTCTCCCGCTCTGGGCGGAGCGGGAGGGCGTGGGAGACTCTTACTGACTAAAACCCACCCGTGTTCCTTCGGTTGCCCTGTTGCCGGCGGCCACGATGTCCCTACCGGTTTTCTTCGAACCCCCGGCAGGCATTGGCCCTAGCGGACCCTGTCAATTCTGCTGACATCTCTTTGAGGCGCGCGTGGAACACAACGCGCCGTCGACCCGGGCTTGGTCCTTATCGGACGGCGAGCTACCCATTGCTCACCGTCCGCAAGCCCGCGCCTACGGTGGCCGGAAATCGGCTCGCGATTCCCGCCTCGGGCGTCTCCTCCTATTGCGGCGGTTAGGGGCGTGAGGGCGCGAAATTTGCCTCTCCCTCACGCGTTCCGCCTCCTCCTTCGCGAGCATTACCGCTTCGCAGAAGGAGGTGACGGCCTGCCATTTCCTCTCGCTCCGTACCATGGCCTGAACCAGGGCCGGACGCGAGAGATCACTGCCGCCAATCGCCTCTACGAGGACACGGCGTTGCTCCGCCCAAGCCGGGCAGACCTCCACCGTATGCTCCACCGTGTCCTCAGGCCGATCCACACAATGGTGACACCCGGGTGTTTCTTCCCGCCTTATCCTGAACAGGAACCTCCCGAAGCAGCCGTGTCCGGTGAGGACCTGCGTCAGGCAGAAGGTGAGGACGCCGTGGCGTCTCTCAAGCCACTCCTCAAAGAGGGGTCTTCTCGCCGCAATTGTGGCGTGCCCAGCGCGGGGTTGCGACAATCGCAGTCTCCATGACGCCATGAGATCCCGCCGGAGCTCTGTCCGCTGTGCCGCAATTTCTTGCGGCATCGGAGCTAAGCCCCGGCGTTTCGCCTCCTCGCGCCACTCCCAGATGTGCGCGAGGACCTTTGCCTCCAGATCCCATGGCGGTAATCCGACAAGGAGGCTCGCCGCCTCGCAGGAGACCGTGCGGTATCCTCGGGCAAGCCGGATGGCCATGACCCTCTGGGACGCGTTCAACCGGCGGGCTGGCCGCAGCCTCAATGAACGCGCCCACACCGGTGCCCCGTAAAGGGCCATGGACGATCACCGCATAGAGCCTCCGGCAGGAGGCGTTTGGATCCCCTTGATTGGGCAGGAGCCGCTTCAATGCAGCCCCGGCCCGCTCCAGTTTGGGAGCCAAACGTCGGAAGTGTTCCACGAAACCCCCTTCGTTGAAATTTGTCGTCAGTTATTTTTAAAAAAATCTGCTATTCCATACATTTTGACCGCGTAGGTATTGCAATTTTCTATGAAACAGCTGATTTTTTAGGGTTCCGTAGTAAACAAGGAACCCTTATAGTTTCGTCGTGCCCGTCTGTCTGTCTGTCCGTCTGTCTGTCTGTCCGCGGCTTAGCTAAGAGACGCTTAGTACTAGAAAGCTGTAATTTGGCATGGGTATACACGCCGACAAAGTGGTAAAATAAAATCATGAAATTTTTTTTTTTCAGGTTCCTCCCCTAGACGTAGAGTTAGGATGTTTTTTTTTTCTCTCAATAATCCCATAGTGTGGGGTTTCGTTGGAAAGGTCGTTCAAAAATATTGTGAGTTTCCGTTTTCAAAATATTAAGATTTAAAGTGCTAATTTTTGTTAGAGTTAAGTGTCCCCTCCCCCTGCAAGTTTAATGGTTGGTTTTGGGTATGTGAAAAAATTCACAGCAGTAGCATATATAACGAAATTAAAAGGAAACTATCACAGCTAAGTAGGCTTTACACGTTAACGAGTAATAATCGACCAACTTACATTTGCGGTTGAAAAAACATGTTCTCCCATGCAGAATGTATTGGAGAACATGTTTCTCAACTACAAAGTTAAGTTTGTTCTTGGGATAAATTCATCCCAACTACGGAACCCTTCATTGTGCGTGGTCTGACACGCACTTGGCCGGTTTTTTTTAATAACCGGCGAAAAATTTCAACTCAGGGGGGTTCAGAATCATGTACTGAATCCGTGGTTTCAGTTTTCACGTCGATGTCCCTGATACCCTGTATTGTTAGTATGAACTTAAAAACTATGTTGGTACCTAATAACTAAGAGAGAGCGAAGCAATACTTTTACACTTTTTCGCTGCATTTAACATAGAACAGAATATTTAAAAAAATAATATCGCTATTGTTCTGTGACCTGTTCGCGATGCAGTATGAAAAACACCAACTTTAGGTATAATGTTAGTCTCGATATCGTCTTTAGCCACGGTAATACACAATTAACATGGAAAACTAAAACTAGACGGATTACATTTATTACGAGTTTGAGGCAATCCCCTTTATATATCGGTGGTGCCATATAGTAAAGTAATACATTGGGTGCTGGCTACTATAACCAATAGGGTTACTAACTCAAGCTCAATTTTTCCCCAAAATTCCCTAAATCCCTGTCAAAATAAAATATCCCTAAACCATGCTTAATATTGGTATTTTTTCCCAAAAAAAGGGAAAAATCCCGAAAAGTGGAAACACTGCTATTTTCCCTATTATAAAAAGTACTGTGTGGTACTGACAGAGCGCCGCCCGCGCCGCTACGCTATATAAGTACAGGTGTACCACAGCACAGACTAAGTACTACTAAGAGTACAGTGCTACATAACGAGGATCCTGACAGTGAAAGTTAGTTCCGATTTTGGCCACGCGCCAATAGATCCTAGTACAAATTTAGAGTGCGTTTCATCAAATAGCTGTTCCTATGAGCTATGCTGGGATGTTGGCTCCACTGTTGTAGGAAAGAAAGAAATAAATTTATTTGACCCAGGTTAAGGCAAACAGTTTTCAAAACAAAAAAAAAAAAAGTGAAAGCCTTGTGTGAAAAACAAAAACAGTATTGTGTTCCTCACGGCTGCGACAAATAGGCCCAGTTCAGCATAAATGCCAGACAACTAGTGCCTGATGCTGGTTTTCAACTGAACTGAACTGTTTTATAATAAATAATTATGAGCGAGTGTAGCGAGCGAAGCGTCTCTGGATCAGTAGTGCTATTCTGTAAAAATCTCACCGTGATAACTTAGGTGAAGTGAGCTGCCAATAGTGTCAATCCTTAGCAACTGACAGCTCACTCCACGCTCACTTCACCTAAGATAACACGGTGAGATGGTTACAGAATAGCATTACAGGTCTGGCAAAATTTGCTTTCGTGTGTCAGTTTGTACGTACTCCTCTACAGATCGTATTTTACAACCGATCTGGACGAAATTTGGTGTACAGGTTTGACGAATTTTTTGTAATTTTTTGTCGTCAGGGATTTTTGATTGGAGGGCTACTTCCTCCAAAATGGGGCAAAAAGGGGGCTACTGGATTTCTCCGCCCTATGAGATCCGATTTCAATGGTTTTTTTTTATTTGAAAGGTAGTAATACTATGTTGGTCTCAAAAAAAAATGATGAAGATCTGATGAGGATCTTCGGCATGATGAGCAGAATAGCTTTTCAAAATACAGTAAATTGCTCACTATTTAATAAAACTTATTAGTTAATTTTTCAAGCTGGCTTTATTTTTAACCGACTTCAAAAAAAAGGAGGAGGTTCTCAATTCGTCGGGATATTTTTTTTTATGTATGTTCCCCGATTACTCGAAGACGGTTAAACTGATTCGAAAAATTCTTTTTTTGTTTGAAAGGGTATACTTTCAAGTTGGTCACATTGTCATTTGATCACGATCTGATGGTGGAATCTTGGAGAAATCGCGGGAACTCTTCAAAAATTAAAGGCACATCTATAGCGATTTGGGTATTTTTGATCAGCAGTTGACATAAGGCTATTGTAACTTAGATAGATTACAAACCAACTTACTAAAAAGTGAAAAAAAAACTCTTTTACAAAAAATACAACCGACTTCCAAACTACAAAGTGAAAAATAACTTTAATTTCGGAAGTCGGTGTCAAAAAACTAAAATACTGATCTGATCCAAAGACACCGACTTCCGAAATTAAAGTTATTTTTCACTTTGTAGTTTGGAAGTCAGTTGTATTTTTGTAAAAAAGTTTTTATTACTTATAATTTTTCTGGTTTTTAGGGTACTGTAGTCAACAAGGAAACGAAATAGTTTCGCCATGTCCATCTGACTGTCTGTCTGTCTATCCGTGGCTTAGCTCAGAGAATCTTAGTACTAGAAAGCCGTAATTTGGCGTGTGTACCTATAAATACATTATATACATTAAACACGCCAAAGTAGTAAAATAAAATTATGATATATATTTGTTTTTAGGGTACCTCCCTTTCCTACACGTAAAGTGGGGATGATTTCCTATGTTATGGGGTGCTGTGTGGGTG
Source organism: Agrochola lychnidis (assembly GCA_963680765.1). Lineage (NCBI taxonomy): Eukaryota > Metazoa > Arthropoda > Insecta > Lepidoptera > Noctuidae > Agrochola > Agrochola lychnidis. The sequence continues at coordinate 306,784 of OY796867.1, forward strand.
TATGTTAACTTTTTTGAACTCAGGAATCCGTTTGCCAAATATTAAGCTTTATAGTGCTAATTTTTGTTAGAGTCAAGTGTTGTCCCTCCCGTCAGCTAAATGGTTGTTTTTGAATATGTGAAAAAAATCACGGCAGAAGTATATAATATGTATAACGAATAAAAAAGAAAACTATCACAACTAAGTGTGCTTTACAAGTTAACGAGTAATAATCATCCAACTTACATTTAATTTTGCAGTTGGAATGCATGGGAGAACATGTTTGTCAACTTCAATGTTAAAATTTTGTTCTTGGGATAAATTGATCCCAACTACGGAATCCTTAATTGTGCGTGGCCCACGCGCTTGGCCGGTTTTTAAATTTGAATTTGATGTATTGAACGATGTCATGTTTTTTTGACAGGAAAAAAATAGGTCATCACCGTCAAATCATAGAAGTGCGTTGGAAGCATAAAATATTTCCGAACGCTAAAACTACAAGCTATCGTTCATGTTTTCTTCCTGCAAGTCTACTCCCTAAACACGAAATCCGAAGATTCGGCCGAAATTTTTAAATATATTTTTATATGAGACACTTGAACTCTCAGACTAATTGTTTGTTGTTGTTTTATAATACTTCTTTTTTCTGTTTTTATAATATTAGTGTAACTGACATGCATGAACAGTTCACCTCCTAGTGACTTTAGGTTTTATTTATTAATGGTAATCTGTGAACAGCGCTGTGGGCTACATTATTACTTATGTTATTTATATTTTTCTGTGTGTAATATATCATAATGTAGCTGTTTGTTGTTCCTATTGAATAAAATAAAATAAAATTAACAATGAATGACAACACGATTTAACAGTTTGTTGTCCTTACGTACCCAATGTGTAAAAGCTTCAACAAATGGATTTCTGCTCAAAATGTCTACATGTTGCATTTTACCATCTGGTCGATGTTCAATCACATAATCGTATTCTTCAAGCATTAATACCCATCTAGCTACTCTAGTTGCTAGGTCCTTTTTATTCAATGTCTTCTGAAAGGCTTGACAGTCTGTAACAATTTTAAAGTGTTTTCCGTACAAGTAATGCCTAAACTTCTTTACTCCTTCAATAACAGCCAAAGCTTCCAACTCATAGCTACTATACTTCTTCTCAGCATCACTGGTCTTCCTACTGTAGAAGTGTACAGGATGTAACTCACCTGCATGGTCTCTCTGAAGTAAGATAGCACTATATGCTATTGCAGAGGCATCGGTATGCAATTCAGTTAATAACTGAGGATCATAAATCCTTAACACTGGGCTACTAGCTAAAGCATTCTTCAGCATGTTAAATGCGAAGTGCATCTGAACATCTTCAAACACAAAATTAACATCCTTCTTCAATAAATCAGTTAACGGTTTAGCTATCAATGCAAAATCTTTAATATACTTTCTAAAATATGAAGTCAATCCCACAAAACTATGAAGTTGCTTTAAAGTCTTGGGTTCAGGGGGCCATGCTACGGAGCGAGAGGAAATGGCAGGCCGTCACCTCGTTCTGCGAAGCAGTAATGCTCGCGAAGGAGGAGACGGAGCGCGTGAGGGAGAGGCAAATTTCGCGCCCTCGCGCCCCTAACCGCCGCAGCAGGAGACACCCTGGGCGTCGGGAGTCACGAGAGGATTTCCGGCCACCGTAGGCGCGGGCTTGCGGACGGTGAGCAATGGGTAGCTCGCCGTCCGATAAGGACCAAGCCCGGGTCGACGGCGCGTTGTGTTCCACGCGCGCCTCAAAGAGATGTCAGCAGAATTGACGGGGTCCGCTAGGGCCAATGCCTGCCGGGGGTTCGAAGAAAACCGATAGGGAAATCGTGGCCCCCTGGCAACACGGCAACTGAAGGAACACGGGTGGGTTTTAGTCAGTAAGAGTCTGACACGCCCTCCCGCTCCGCCCAGAGCGGGAGAAGTTATTTGATGATTTCCCACCCAAAAAAAAAAAAAAAGGGTACCTGGTAACAGCGTCTGTTTTGTCCTGAGAGGGTTGAACTTTTCCATCTTCTATAATATGTCCTAGGTACTCTATTCTTCAACATAGTAATTGCGCTTTTTTCCAATTCATCTGCAGGCCATATTGCGATGCGACAGTTAAGACTTCTTTTAACCGCTGCAATGCCTGACATTCATCAATAGCAGGTATCAATAAATCGTCGATGAATATAACCAATATTCCTTTTGCTATAAGTTCCTGAAACACGATCGCTCGCATAGCACCTTTGTATATCCGTTCTAACACATATTTACGACCATTGTATCTACATTGTAGAACCGTGGGCCGGATAAACCGGTGCCTCTTTTGGGGGTACAGCGGCGCTATAGCGGCTTGTACATCTACTGTAGAGCTTACTTATGGAGGCTATGCCGTTACTAAGAACCTCTATCCAGCCGGTGTACGGCTTGTTATAGAGCTTGTGTGCTACTTGGGTGGGTGTAAAGACAAAAAACTGTTAAATCGTGTTGTCATTCATTGTTAATTTCGGCCGAATCTTCGGATTGACTAATTAACCCGAATAATTATTCGGGTGTACTCGCTGGTTGAGGGCAAGAAAGGCTACAAGCGAGGATTTTTGAGCTGCAGTGCTCACCATCCTCATGCATATTTCCCGGTTGGACCCACAGACATCGAAAGAAAAGGAGCCAAGGTCTAATCAGTGCCGAAGGAAGAGCGTAGCAGCAAGGGCGGATCCAGCCTTCGAGTCAGGTCACATAGTCGGGGTCAGTCAGAACAGGTTCCAATCAGTGGTGGACTAAGCCTGTCAGGGGCCCAGGGGAGCAAAACAAAATAAGGCCGGTGGCGGTCTTCTCAGTTTATGTAAATATTTCTAGTAACACTTCGCAAAAAAATTATAATGACAGCAAAAGAAAAACAAGTAGGTATAACGTGTCTAATTATAATCGAACTACACCATGAACAGGCAGGAGAATTTTTTTCAGGGAGGTGCATTTTCGTCTCCTCATCAATAGGATACGAAAAGCAAAAATGTAGGGGACCGAGAGCAAGGCGAGCTCGAATTTTTTTGCACCTCGTCTCGGAATTCTCGGTTAGGTTTCTATTAAACATCCTTACGGAAATAGGAGTTGCTTTGTCTACTTATGCAGAAAAGTTTGAAAGTTAGAAAAATATAGAATTCAAGAGCGAGCGTAGCGAGCTTGAAAATTTTAGCACACTGCCTTATGTAGGAGATAAGGTTTTTTTTAAGTCATACATTAATAGAAGTTCCTTTGTCGACTTATGCAGAAAGTTTGAAAATGTAGATTGTAGCGAGCGGAGCGAGCTTGAAAATTTTCATCCTCAGCCTCCAACTCTAAACTGCTTCTTACTGAATATTTATGTTGACCGTGTTTGGGATATCATTAAAAAGTACTTCTTAAGATTTAGGGGGCCGCCAGGACCGGGTTGATAGCTTCAGATAAACCGAAATGGTCACTTATGAAACGTCAGAAGCTAGGAATCGTTTCACTTGGTCATTTTCTATGGAAAAAAGCCGGCAGAAAACTCCACTGTGAATCATCATACCTAATTATAATAACAGCAGATAGTCTTATTTTGCATGTCGTTCGCATGTGTGGCAATGGCAAACATCCTACGTGGCAATATCATATAAAGTATTTATTTGATTAAATTTATCAATGAGATTAGAAAAAATACCAGTGGTCGACCTAAACGCAGCCCAGGGGGGGGTCATGACCCCCATGACCCCCCCCTGGATCCGCCCTTGCGTAGCAGTCGAGCAAGATTATAAATTTTAATTTCGACATCCTCCAGGTGCTCGCGCTGCAAAAAGCCTCAGCCCAGAATTTTGGCCTTTTAGAGAATTCTGGAAATTAATTTCATTATTCTCTAAAACTTTTTACAATAAGGTCACCAGATGGCGCTACTGTACAGCGTTAGATCGCGTTGTCGTTGTTGCTCGCCAAATGGTTAGGTCCCGTCGAAGATTTTGTGTGACTGAGTTTTGTTAGGTGTAAAGTAGCTTCAAGTCTCGTGTTTAAAAGTTAGTTTTGGGTTAGTGTATTTCTGTTTTATTATCGTCTTGCCACCACATGTTTTTTAGTAACCTACAGCTGCAGTCGGGTTTTTTTAAGTTGGTTATTTTAATTGTAGGATTTTAAACTGAATTGGTTATTTTCACTACTAAAGTTCTTAATTTACGGGATGTTTACCATGTTTTTTGTTTAAAACGGGATACATATTTTGTAAAAAAAAACATAAGTACATGATAAATATTCCGTTTTAAATAACTTTAGTGGTACCTTTATTAATTGTTGTAAAAAAAATTGTGCTCGCGAGGTCTACTGTTCGCAGAACTATAATAAAATTCATTAATTTCTGGTAAATAACACTCAATCCTTCGGGGAAACAAAGCGTGATGTTATGTTATGTTTACCAAAACATAAATTAATGGAAATTTTAGAGATAAAATCAAACAATATCAAATACAATTAAACTAAAACAAACAAAATCAAAACAAAATATGTCAAATAAAGTAAAATTAAATCAAATCAAATTAAGTAAATCAAAATAAATAACGTCATTTAAAAGTCTCGTTCGCGCGCGCATGGCACGACGACGCGTCATGTACAAACATGACGCGTCGTCGTGCCGTCTTTGTTTCACCGCTTACGCATAAGTTACGAGTGAATATGGCAGTTACTTTAAAATGTAGTAGTTGCAATAGGTATAGTTATCGACGAATTATTGGCTTATGTTCAAAATAAGATATCTATCATCGATGAAGAAAGCCTGATCAGAATTTGTGTGTCGGCGTTTCGTGGTGATGAAATTGAAAAGTCAAAATCACTACTATTTGAATCGTTACCGGCTGATAAACGAAAACCCGTTCGTAAAGGACAAGGAAAGGAAAATCGTGCTCTCAGTGACATTATCTGTGCCTTCAAAGCCTCGGAGCCTGACCTGATGTCTGTGTTCGTGGCCCGTAGTTTGGAGAAGCTCCCGCCGATTACATTCGATCACTTGGGCGTATCTGACCTTCTTAAAAAGATTACTCTGTTGCGAGAGGAAGTTAACCAGATTAAAACATCATATGTGTCACTTGAACAGTTAGAAGCACTAAGCAAGGAGGTCCAGGTTACGAGGAACACTAATGTTAACACAAGAAGAGGTGTTAATAGACGGGATAGAAATGTGGATATGACGCTGTTAGTAGATTCAGATATATCTAATTCTCCCGACATAGACTGCTGTTCTTCACCTAAGGGTGATAAAGAAGAAAATTTGCAAAGTCATGGCAACAATTTGCTATGTGAGCGTAGTTTTGTGCAGTCACAACTCGCGAGTGCCATCGGAGCTGCGCCACAGTCAGATAGTACCGTTGTAACATGTACTCATGCGCTGACGTCATTGCTAGCGGAGAAGGGGACTGTGCAAACTAGTACGTCGAGCGCGCAGCTGATCTGTGCGACGGATGAATGTAAACAAACCGCTGCGTCGGTATTGAAAGAAGGTTTAGCCAAAGAGCGGGCTGTACAAGGGCAGTGGACTACAGTTACCTACCGCAAATCAAGTACGAAGAATTGTAGGAGAGGTAAAATAGGTTTAGCAAATGATTCTGTTGGCAATTTCAAAGCAGCAGAGACAAAACTACCTATTTTTATTTCGAACGTACATATCAATACGACTGTGAAAGACATAGCGGATTATATTGTTTCTAAAACACAGATTTCTGTTAAGTTAGATAGAATAATAACCAAAAAACAGAATTTGCTTAAATCTTACAAGTTTTATGTGTCTGAGTCTAAAATACAAGTATTTTTGGATGACAACTTGTGGCCGAAGGGCATAATTTTATAGACGTTTCTTGTATTATAAGAATACGTATGCGACTGGAAATAGTATAAGTTCTAGTGTCGACTCTATATTCAATATAAATGGATAAAAACACATATAAGCTGGTGACCTATAACTGTAAAAGTGTTAAACGGTCTATTGATGGCGCAAGCTTTGTTCCAATAACGATATCATTGCACTTCAAGAAACATGGTTGTTACCAGAGGAACTTGCGTACCTACATTGTATCAGCGATGAGTTCGGCTGCACCGGTACGTCGGCGGTGGATACAATGGCGGGCATTCTTCGGGGGCGACCGTACGGTGGCCTAGCTCTGCTTTGGAGAAAAAGTGCGTTCAACGATGTGTCGGTAGTTAAGTGCAATAACCCGCGAGTGTGCGCTATTAAAATAGTGTTAACAAAACGTCAATATTAGTGTTTAATGTGTACATGCCCACGGACGTGGCTAGCAACTTAGTGGAATTCACGGATTGCCTAAGTTTGGTGAGTGCCATTATAGATAGTTTTAATGTTGAAAACTGTTATATTCTTGGTGATTTCAATGCACACCCAACAGAACGATTTTTTACAGAACTAATAGGCTTCTGCCAGGAATTTGAGTGGAACTGTATCGATACGGAGATATTAGGGTTAGACTCTGATATCTATACTTTTGTGAGTTATGCACACGGCTCACGGAGGTGGCTTGATCATTGTCTGGTTACTAAAGCGGCCCGTGAGTCTGTAGTTACTGCGAGTGTTGTATACGATACATTATGGTCGGACCACTACCCGCTTGTTTTAGAATGTTTATTCGATAATGTTTGTATAAAGCAATGGGTTTCGAATTGTGGCGAAAATGTTGTTGTTTGGGGAGACAGATGTCTTGAACAGTCTCAGTCTTATACAAAGGCATGTCATGAAAGACTTAGACTAATTGATTTCCCAGATGACTTCAGAATCTGTAGTGACAAAAGTTGCAAACAAGTATGTCATCGCGCTGTTATAGACAATATGTATATAGTTAGTGCTTTATCTGAGTCAGCTGCGGTGGGTCGGGGGAGCAATAAGCGTAGGAAAAAGAAAGTAGTGGTAGGTTGGAATATGCATGTTGGTGAGGCTTACAGGGACGCCAGGCAGAAGTTTCGACTGTGGGAAGACCTTGGGAAGGCCTTTTTTTTTTGCTTCTACAGTGTTACTCGCTAAACTTTCCAGTTTGATAGCGAGAAGCGCTTGTTTACAGGTATAGGTACACAAATCTAGCAAAATTAACCTTATAACTATCAACTATGCACTAATTTCATTCAAGGATCAATCACACCGGAATGGACAGATTGCGGACGAGCCGCGGACATCGGACACTGACAGATTCTAAGTATGTACCTATCTGTCTGGAGGTGTCCGGGTCCGGCGCCGCGTCCGCAACCTGCCCGCACCGGCCCGACCAAACCTTTAGTGTGAATCACAGATTAGTCATAATAAATTATAATTATACTATTAGGTGTTTATTTCTCGATACAGGCAGAATCGTCTTTATCGAGAAATAAACTCCTTAATTTTGACTTTAACATGCCTTTACTTACTTTAGGGTTTTGTCTTAACAGATCTAATTTATTAAATACCTTAGGGACTAAATATTTTGAAGATCTTTCCCCGTAATAATTTGTTACCTTTGGTTCAACCATTTTTTTCTCTCTTACACTTCTTGTATTAAATTTATTTTGAGTAGGTACCTTAAACTCATCACTAAAATGGTGTTCTAGGCTTATCAAGTAATCGACCTTCTTATCTATTGGTAGGATTTTACAAATAGGGAATAATTTTTCATATTCTTTGTTACATTTTTTCTTAACCTTTTTGTTGACTAGAAACTTGATTAGTCTTATCTGTATTTTTTTTATATCTTGTCAGTACGTTTTAAACGTTCGTCCATAAACAATAAGTCCATATCTGATTAGTGAGTCAGCAAGTGCATAATACACGACCAATAACGTCTGTTTATTCACCACCTTGTTCAACTGGTAGAACTTCCCCAATACAGATCTCAACCTGTTACATAACTCATCATCTGTTACGACGCCTCATTAAGGTGGATAACAATTAAAATTCTATTGTGTCTCGTTAATGACAGTTGAAAGGCAGTAACATGCGTTTTCCAATTAAAATTAACATCAATACTAAGGCCTAAATATTTAAATGTGCTTACATACTCCAATCTCCTACATACGCAATTAACTTTATCATTATGCAGGCATTCGTATGTATGTCCTATTACATCAAGATCCTCTCTGTGCACAGCTTTAGCTCGTAGATTGTGTGGCGAGTGTATATGCATGCATTTTGTCTTGGACAGGTTTAATATAATTCCGTTATCATGTGCCCATTTGGTGATACATTCGAAGTCTTCTTGTACGTTCTGTTGTACCTCCGATATATCCTTCGAAGCAAAAGCCACACACATGTCGTCTGCATACATAAACACTCGACACCTCTTCACAACATTCGACACACTGTTCACGTACATTATATAACCTACTGGCCCAAACACTGATCCGGTCGGCACACCGAGGTCCACACCCGCCTCCTCACCTGTCACACCAGCTATGATCGTGCGTATTTTTCTGTTAGTCAGATAGTTTTTGAACCACTTATTCGTGGGACCACGTATTCCGCATTCATCCATCGCCTGTAGTAGTATGTCGTGACCCAATGTGTCGAATGCCTTTTTATAATCAATAAAAAGTGCTATCAGCTGTTTACTAGAGTCTAGGCACTCATTAACATAGTCACTATACGCTGTTAGGGCCGACGTAGTACTGCGCCCCTTCCGGAATCCATACTGTGTGTCTGACAATATACTATGACATTCTAAGAATTTATTAATTTGGCTAACAATATTTTTTTCTACAATTTTATCAATGACAGACAATATGGCTATGGGTCTATAATTTACATATTCCAGGTGGCTTCCAGACTTGCATTCTTTATCTCATCAGGATATAAGATCTCACTTCACACAACTTTTGGAAATACACGAACAGGCTGAGTAGTAAGCCTGGCCTCCCCGTATCTGTCAATGGCGAGAGCGATCCCGTAGGCATTGCTGACCTCTTTAAGGAACATTTTAGGATAAAGTCTCCACTGGGTCCCTGCGTATCCGAGCCTGATGTTGTTGACCATCGTGACCTTGGAACGAGATTCACAGCTAAGGACATTAAAGGTGTTATTAGCAGTATGTCAAGAGGCAAGTCTCCAGGTCACGATGGTCTGAGCATTGAGCACCTCAAGTTCGCGGGCCCTCATTTACTAAGAGTGTCAGCAATGTTTTATAACTTTTGTGTGAGTCATGCGTATTTACCTTGCCATATGACAAAAACGATTGTAGTGCCTATTATTAAAAATAAAACGGGTGATATCGCTGATTTAAAGAATTACAGGCCCATTTCTCTGGCTACGGTGATCGCGAAAGTACTTGACAGCCTGCTTAACAGACAACTTAATAAGTTTGTTCAGCTGCACGACAATCAGTTCGGATTCCGATCCGGACTATCAACTGAAAGTGCCATCTTGTGTCTAAAGTGGACTGTTAGGTACTACTCCGATAGAAAAACACCTACGTATGCTTGCTTCCTCGACCTCTCCAAAGCTTTTGATCTGGTTGCATACAGTATCCTCTGGAGGAAGTTAGAGGAAGCTGGAGTTCCTCCAGAGTTGATAAACACTTTTAAATGCTGGTATGGAGGCCAAATCAATCAGGTACGCTGGGCAGGGGCTTTTTCAGAGCCGTATAGGTTGGAGTGGGGGGTGAGGCAAGGGGGGTTGACTTCACCCACGCTCTTCAATTTGTATGTCAATGGGTTGATCGAGGTGCTCAGCAGTGAGCGGGCCGGCTGTTACATTGACGGAGTATGTGTAAACAACATTAGTTAAGCCGATGATATGGCACTGCTGAGCGCCTCGGTTTGTGATCTTAGGAGGTTGGTGGCCATCTGTGAAGAATATGCTTTACTTCATGGATTGGTCTACAACGTCACTAAAAGTGAAGTCATGGTCTTTGGTGTCAGCAGTCAATGTTCTGATCCGATACCTCCGATCAAGTTGAACGGAATATCGCTTGTGAGGGTATTTAAAGTGAAATACTTAGGACATCTTTTGACTGCTGACCTCAAAGATGATGAGGATATAGAAAGAGAAAGGAGGGCTCTGTCGGTGAGAGCTAATATGATCGCTCGCAGGTTTGCACGTTGTTCTAGAGTTGTGAAAAAAACCTTATTTCGTGCATATTGCACCTCATTTTACACGTGCAGCCTGTGGGTAGATTACACTCAAAAATCGTACAGCGCCCTCCGCGTGCACTATAATATGCGTTCCGGGTATTGATGGGGCTGTTCCGCTTCTGTAGCGCATCAGGCATGTTTGCTGATGCTCGTGTCGATTGTTTTTACGCTACGATGCGAAAAAAATGCGCTTCCCTGGTGCGCCGGGTGCGGGCCAGCCCCAACAATATAATGCAGTGTATCGGGAGCAGACTAGACTGTTTGTGTATGAATCGCTGCTGCAAGCTTTCCACATCTGTGTTGAGCGTGTAGCAGGGATTCATTAAATGTATAGGTTATGTTTACTAACATAGTTGTTAAGATATGTTGTTACTAACATTTCTGAGTCTTGTTACTTGTTAATTTAAATAAAATAAATAAAAAATAATATTAATATCTTTTCTCCGACACTGGTACAGCAACATGTCTGCTGGAACAATGCCGGACGAAGGGGCAGTCCAGCTTTCCCGCAATCATCGCCAGTACGATGTTGGGGCTAACCCGTACCCTATGCACTAAGGACGCGGCGCGCTTGCGCATGGTCGCGTGAAAGCAGTCGATGTGCGCTAGTTTTTAATTGGGGATTCTAGATCAGATCTTTGCGATGTGATCTAGAAGCCCCCAATTAACAATATTCATCTATTCAAACAACATTTTGTAATTTTTTAACATCTGTCCTCAGATAACACTCTTCATCTATTCAACCTCAGATAACACTCTTCATCTATTCAACCTGAGATAACACTCTTCATCTATTCAACCTCAGATAACACTCTTCATCTATTCAACCTCAGATAACATTCTTCATCTATTCAACCTCAAATAACACTCTTCATCTATTCAACCTGAGATAACACTCTTCATCTATTCAACCTCAGATAACACTCTTCATCTATTCAACCTCAGATAACACTCTTCATCTATTCAACCTCAGATAACACTCTTCATCTATTCAACCTCAGATAAAACTCTTCATCTATTCAACGTCAGATAACACTCTTCATCTATTCAACCTCAGATAACACTCTTCATCTATTCAACCTCAGATAACACTCTTCATCTATTCAACCTCAGATAACACTCTTCATCTATTCAACCTCAGATAACATTCTTCATCTATTCAACCTCAGATAACACTCTTCATCTATTCAACCTCAGATTACACTCTTCATCTATTCAACCTCAGATAACACTCTTCATCTATTCAACCTCAGATAACACTCTTCATCTATTCAACCTCAGATAACACTCTTCATCTGATTAGAATGAAAATGTCTTTCAACCTGATTTAATTACAAGGAATTTTTGTCAAGACCAATCAGCATATCGTTAGCTCTCTATTAGCGCTTTTAAAGACAAGTCCTTGAAAGTTTCCCGAATTTAATGCATAATGCATGTTTTGATAGAATAAATCTTCTTGCGTTATATGTTGTTGTTGTCTGTCTTGTTATATTGCATCCCTATTTGGGGAGGTGCAGCGAAAACTAATTTTATAGACGTGGAGCGATCCCAACGAGCTCTGATAAAGATAATGTACCTACTACTTATAAAAATAAAAGATATCCTACTGATATCTTATATAAAATGAGTGATCTACTTTCCGTAAGAAAACTGTACCTACATTATCCAAATAGTTTTAAAAAAGCATAATAGGTACCTTGTCATATGATCCAAACTTATTACGAAAAAGGAGGACCGACATTGTTGCACAAGTTCCAAAAACTAAAACCATGTTTGCTTGTAGACAATTTAATAAACGGTCTGCTCAACTATACAATAAAATAAACAGACATATTAACTTATAGACAAAAAAAAGTTATGAATGTAAAAAAACAATAACCAGTTGGATAAAGACACTTACATATTATGATGAAACGGAGGCACTTTTAGAGCACATAAAGTAGCAGATACACACGTACACTTACACTGTAACATACACTCTCTCATACACTCTCTCATTCACTCTCACAGACACTCTCACATACAGACACACTACGCACTGGTATTCACACTAGAATCATACACTCACCAACATACTTGTTTTTATTTGATATTTTAAGTACCTACGGATTTATTTTAATACATGATTATGCTATACTATGGAAGAGTGGAGTCTCCTAACACAGGCAATGGTGCCGATTCCCTTGTTCGCAAACTAAACTAAATTTAAGTTCAGTGCATCTTTTTCTTTCTATTTCATTAAGAAAAGGACAGAAGATAAAGGAGACGTTTCATTTTTGTATGGGACTCCGGCCATAACATGTACACTTCAGAAAACCTGGGAAACGAACTCCTAAATACAATGAAGACTGTTTTTTTCCATAATATCTAATACTTTTTGGGCACAAAATAAAAACCGAAAATGTTTGACGTTTGTCAGGAGAAATACGATTATCGACAGCTAGCCATTTTCGTCCAGAAGTACCTACAAATCTACAATCCACAAAAGCAGTTTTTTTTATTTTTATGGTGAATCATACTTTCTAATTAATCAAAAAAGTTGTATAAGATAGCTATCTTATTGTAGTACAGAAATACACGCCATTCATAATTATTTGAATAACGTCTACATGATATTATTTTGTTAAAATGTAACATGATTTCTGGACGAAAGCAGTATGCAAGTAAAACGACGCCATGATGAATAAAATATGGCAATAATTTGTTAAACTATTATTTTTTGTGCCGAAGTAATCAGAGGAATAAACAGGAAAGAATACTTTTCCTCAATTCGTGGAATTTTTTCCCTTTTTTAGGGTTCCGTAGTAAACAAGGAACCCTTATAGTTTCGTCATGTCCGTCTGTCTGTCTGTCTGTCTGTCCGCGGTCTAGCTCCGAGACCCTTAGTACTAGAAAACTGTAATTTGGCATAGGTATATATTTTAATTACGCCGACAAAGTGATAAAATAAAATTATGAAAAACAATTCAAAAATTCAAATTCAAAAGTCATTTATTCAAATTAGGCTGAGAACCAGCACTTTTCGAACGTCAAAATTACATAAGACAGTCCCCCAAAAACGCCCACCCTTCACCACTTCCTACTGCCTTTAGCTGGGAAGAAGAAGTGGCGCAACAAACTCCCCAGCAGCACAGCTGTCTGTTCAAGTTAGAAAAAAATAAAAATGACTCTATACAATAGTATGCAAAATTATTATGCAACACAAATCATTATTTTAATTAAGTATAAATTATTGGCCATATGTCAGCTAGCACACGCCAATATACCAACCAAAAACATCGAGAACTATACTCAAGCAGAATTAAAAACTAAACGTAAAAAGAACTAAATATCTAAATAAAAGCCTCCAGGCATAAAGGGCGTGCCCGCTTACATAAAGCTGTAAATTGGAAGTTATAAATGATAAACTAGGACCATCGAGGTAAAATAAATGTACAGTTAATTACTAGTAACAATAACAAAACCATGATCAGCAAGACGACCAGTCACCACAAGCAGCACCCGTTCACGAGCATAACGCAAAAATCAGCCATTACCCCCCTCGCCATATTTGAGGGAAGGAGGCAACCCGACTCCCGACGCTACCGCGAGCATTGACATCTAAGGGAGCATGACGAACTTGCTACCGGTTGCTCAGGTAAAAAATAATATGATCAATTGTCGAGGTCACTAGCCAACCACAAATTGCAATACAAACTCATAACAAAAACATTGTAATGAGTAGATTATGTCAACAATAAAATAAAAATAAATAAATTGACTCGTAAAAAAATAATTAAAAATTGACTCATAAAGTCAAATAAAATAAAAAAATTATATAAACTGTCAGTAGGTAAGTTAAATCTGGAGAAAGAACATAAACATTGTCTTGAGTTAATCACAGCGACCAACTATTCTTATCATTTAAGTAGTCGTTGATACAATAGTATGCCTTTGAACAAAGGTTGGATTTTACTTTATTTTTAAACGCATTAAAAGGCAAATCTAGCATAGAAGAGGGTAGCTTGTTATAAAAGGTTATACTAAGCCCAACAAATGAGTTATGAACCTTATGAAGCTGGTGAAAGGGAGCTCGTAGTTTGTTCTTATTTCTAGTGTTGCAATTTTTTTTAGGGTACCTCTCATACACGTAAAGTGGTGATGTTATTTTTTTTCTTTTTCAACTCATAGTGAGGGGTATCATTGGAAAGATCCTTTAAAAACATTGTGAGTTTGTGGAAACCATTTTTGGATTTAGGGATCCGTTTGCGAAATATTAAGCTTTAAAGTGCTAATTTTACACGCGTAGCGAGCGTACGGAACGGACGTGTCGCTAACTAAATCTCAAATTTATTAAATTGTTGCTAGAGAAAAGTAAACCCTAAGTGCTAATACCATAATCGCAATCTTGATTGCCAATTAAATGTGACTAACAACGCTTCAACACTAAAATCCAACGTGCGCATCGGGCAGTGCCCCCGCGCCTCACCACTGGGTAAAAGAGACAGACTACGAAGCACCGATAATTCATCTCACTCCTCCGCCACTGCACGCGGCGAAGACTTAATAACTAAACTATACGCACTTATTTTTATCTACGGCACACGACGTATAATAGCAATGGCCGTACGTCGATCACCGATAAGGGATCAATTACGTGTGCTGATAGCAATAAGTTGATAGCGATTCGTGGCGAATCACAATCACAATCACAACCTGATCTTAGGCAGTTGTCGCAGCCGGAAGCGGAAACTAACAGAGTTACATTTCGTGCCACAAGTCACAAAAGAAAGGCGCCTGATGATGACTTTTTTGATAGGTTCGATCAATTTGAGACTAAAATTATGTCTATTTTAACCAGTATGTCCCAAACACAGACTGATAAATTAGACAAAATATCTCAACAAGTTTCGACAATAACAAACCAAATTTCTCAAATCAAAATTACTACAGACCAACTTTCTTTGGAACAAAATAGGGTGAAGAATGAATTAGCCAAATTGGAATCTTCAAAACTTGATTTGGTGAATAAAATTGCTGACCTGACAAATGATGTCGGTAGCTTGAAAGCTTCTACTTCTGGCAATACACAGTCTACAGTGATCTTTCAACATGAAAAAATGATCTCCGAGATCCATGAGCGCTTCCAAAGGGAGAAAAATATAGTCGTGAGTGGCTTACAAGAAATAAATTCTGGAGATTCGGTCGAAAGAAGCAAATACGATAAACAAGAAGTTATAAAAATCATTAAGTTGGCGGACCCGAATTGTATCGAACCTACAAAATGTTTCCAATTGGGAAAATACAACAGTAACAAATCGCGTCCCATAAAAGTTTGTTTTGCTTCTGCGGAGACGGCTAAATTAATACTTCGCAACAAAGATAACATTTATAAAGAGATTAAAAACATCAAATGTTACTCCGATCAAACACCACTACAGAAGGAAGAAATGTTAAAATTACGCGTCGAACTAAATAAAAGAACAGAGGAAAACCTTGCTATTAAATATATTAAGGGTGTTCCCAAAATCATCAAGAATCCACCAAAAAACTGACACAACAAAAAGACACACCCCTAAGTAATCTCACATATCAACTATCGAATACTCATACGAATGTTATCAACAATAAGAAATCCCTAAGATGTTTATACGCTAACGTACGCAGTGTAGTCAGCCCAGGGAAACTAGACGAACTGAAATGTATAATCCAGTCTGTCCCAAGCACTTTACACCTAATATTACTGACAGAAACATGGATAAAAAGTGACTGAAGCTGAGAGTGTTATGCTATCAGACTACACTCACTACTATAATTACCGAACCAGGGGAAGGGGAGGGGGCGTCTCGATTTATGTACATACCAGTCTTCAGCACAAGCTCAGTGAAGAACTATGTGAAGATGACAACCATTTTCTATGGATTCATCTCAACAGATTTTCTCTTGACATTGGTGTTATTTATAAGCCGGAGAGAACTAACAACGAAAATTTTCTAGAAACCTTCTCGCAGCAGCTGCAAAAACAAAAACGGGCAGTCGTATTCGGAGATTTCAACTACAACCTACTGAAAATGAGCCAAGCAACCACTAACTGCAAAATGACACTACAAGAAAATTGATATAAAATTCTGAATAAAATAAACCCTATGTTCTGCACAAAACAGACACAGTGTACTAAAACAATCCTTGACCATGTCAGCACCAATCTCAAGAATAATAAATTCCATCTAGCCGTTGTAAATTCCGCGATGTCTAATCACAAACATTTATATCTGGAAATACACAAATACAAACCAGAAAAGAAGAAAAAGATCTATACACTACTATGGACTATGATAAACTATACAAGACAGTGGATCAGGTTCTTTTCCTGGACGATGATCTGAAATACGAACAACTTGAGCAAAAACTTACAGAAGCTGTAAAGCAAAGCAGAATTACCAAAACAAAAATACAAAACCCACCAAAGTTGGACTGGATCAGCAAAAATATTATCGATGTAATAAGCAGAAGAAACCAAATATTAAGTGCCCGCAATACGACAGCATTCGAAGAAAAAGAAGAAGAGGAAGAAAACATAGAGATAGAATTATTAAAAGCAAGAAAGGAAGTAAGATAAAAAATACAAGATGCTAAAAGTAGATACTACTACAAAGCTTTTAAAAACTGTTACAAAAAACCATTTAAAATGTGGCAATTAATTAACTCTTTGAGCATCAACAAAAAAACAAAAAATAGCATTGCCCCATCCAAACTTGAGACGCACTCGGGCTGTTTTACCGATGTATCTGATGTTTGCAACTGCTTTAACTCCTTTTTTGCCAATATAGGCGCTGTCTTAGCCAATAAAATACCACCTAAATATCACGATAATGTAACTTACAAACAGTTGTACAGCAGTAAAATAGAAATTAAATATACCGACCTATTAGAATTTGCCCCTGCTTCTTTAACTGAAGTTAGTAAGATAATCGACAACCTAAATACGAATACGACAACTGGTCTCGATGGCATCTCGTGCAAGTCTCTTAAATGTGTTAAAAATGTAGTACTTGAGAAGTTAACTACCTGCATTAACCACTGCCTTAAATCTGGATATTTTCCTGATTCCCTCAAGATAGCTAAAGTGAGCCCAATTTTTAAATCTGGCGATAAAACTGACCCGGGTAATTATTGCCTTATCTCGGTACTACCAGTCATTTCCAAAATTTTCAAAAAAATCATTTATAATCGTTTGGACAAATATCTAAACTCTAACAATTTCCTTTACCATAAACAGTATGGCTTCCGCTCCAAATCAAATACACTATCAGCCTGTATAGACCTTGTAACAAACTTGAAATGTAAAATAGACAAAAAACAAATAGCTCTTGGTATATTTATAAATATAAAAAAGGCGTTCGACACGATAAGCCATAAACTACTCCTTCAAAAACTACATGATATTGGTATTTTAGGAATCTCCACATAAAATGATTAAGTCATACCTCTCTAATAGATTCCAGATAGTTAAAATTGGTGAGACCAAAAGCACTCCTGAACTAATAACGTACGGGGTTCCACAAGGTTCCCTGCTTGGGCCCTTGCTCTTCTTAATATACATTAATAATATAAAAGACCTAAACTTAGCTGCAGATGTAACACTATATGCCGATGACACTTGTCTTTTCTACTTTGGCAGTGAAATTCAAGCAATCGTCAGTCGAGCCCAGGAGGACCTTAATACCTTATTTACCTGGTTTCAATATAATTTGCTTACCATCAATGTGACTAAGACCAACTTTATGATATTTAGTGCTAAAAATAAAAATATTCCAAATTTTCAACAATTACATGTTAATAATGAACCTTTAACTAAAGTAGAATCAGAAAAATATCTTGGCCTAATCTTAGATAAATACCTAACTTGGAAGCCCCACCTAGAAAAAATGCATTCAAAATTATCATCATTGATGGGAATACTACGAGGTACCGTCCGTTGCTTTCCAAAATCAGTATAGTATTAATGGCGGTTAATATCAATTTTATTTAAAAAAAAACGAAAGAAACGACTAGAAACTAGTCTTTAATAATTTTAAAACAAATACAATTTTAAACATAAAAAATATACTTCCTGATAAAAATAACGAGTTATACAATATTAGAAAACGATGTTGTTACGACGGCTGCTGGAGACGGAGTAAGGGGCGAGCACTGGTCGCACCCCGCTTTTATAGGCACCACCGCACGGTAGTTTTAAAATAACGTTTTTACGCTAATACGGCCTCTCCTGATATGTGGTTGTCCTCAGCCACATTGTCCAGATGATGGTCCTTGTTCACTGCAGTCACGATCTTCGGCAAGTGGACTCGGGTGACGCGAAGGGCTCATGTCTTCAATAGCTGCATCAGTAATAGATGGACCCTGGTGTGTGTCTGCATCTCCACGACTTGAATAGTCTTCGCAGCTAGTTGCACTGGTAGATGGTGCTGCGAGACTTTCCTCTTCAGCTAAAAATGAAAGAATGACACTTATTAGTAACATCCTTATTACTCAATCTGAAGTATGTTTGTTGTAATTAAATACAACACATCTAGACGGAGGCACCCAGTTAGCGCGTCTTGGCAGAGACATATCTCAATGCCCTTATAAATAAACCGAGACGGAGGCACCAAGTTAGCACGTCTCATTCGGCAGAATTACACTATAACTCAATGCCCTTTTAAACAGACGGAGGCACCCAGTTAGCTCGTCTTGGCAGAGACATATCTCAATGCCCTCATAAATAAACTGAGACGGAGGCACCAAGTTAGCACGTCTCGGCAGAGCCATAGCTCAATGCCCTTGTAAGTAAACAGACGGAGGCACCCAGTTAGCACGTCTCGGCAGAGCCATCGCTCAATGCCCTTACAATCACCACGCATGTACACATGACTATTTTAGTCCATGTAATCAAACACATTTGATACAGTACATGATCATGCATCCTTTAGATAGAAAAGTAAATAAATACAAAAATCTACTTACTATCAAAAAACGTGGCACACGACTCGGGGGTCCACTCTCCTCGCCAAGCAACCATGTGCTCAGCGGCAGCCTGAGTGATTTTGCCATACGAACCACTTAGCAGCTGTAGTTCGTATCGATCGTGGGGAAGGATTTTCGCCACACGGTATGGCCCTCGCATCCCCGAGTCCAGCTTGCCTGTAACTTGAGAAGTTTTTATTACAAATACGTTATCATTTAGATTATACGTACGCTTGACCTTCCGGTTCCTATTAACGTACTCATCTTGTTTGCGTCTATTCTGGTCAAGCAGTTCGCTAGCGCGCTGTCTTTGTAACTCTCTTAACCCATCGCGATTCGGTCGCACGTCATCAATAGCGACATCGCGAACAAGTGATCTTATGACGGGCGTGACTGCCTCAACACCAATAAGCAATTGTAAAGGTGAGATCTGAGTGGTCTTGTGTTTAGTGCAGTTTATAACAAGCTGCATTTTCCACAAGGAATCGGACCATTTACTTTCTGGCTTAGAAGCCTCTATGCGTAACATATTGAGCAAGGTGCGACAGTAGCGTTCGACCTGACCGTTTTCACAATGCATCTCAGGTGTTACAAAATGTATTTCGCTACCCATTTCAGTAATCCAGCCCTGAAAACTCGCACTCTCAAACATTCGTCCTCTATCACACACAATAAGTTTGGGAGTACCGAATAGGGAAACTGCGTTTGAAAACATTTGTTTTAATTCGTTGGAATCTTGCCTTTTTATAGCATAAAACAAACAATACTTAGAGTAGGCATCTACAATAAGCAGTACATACTTTTTATCGTTTGAAATAGGTAGTGGACCTAATACGTCCATGTGGACCGTGTTAAATGGAGTATCTGGCTTATGCCATGATAAAATCGGGTAATGAGGAGCTCTAGGAACTTTCTTGGATGAAAGACAAATCAAACAATGACCTACATATTTCCTTACAAAGGCATGGAGCCCTGGAAACCAGAAATGACGCAGAATTAGGTCAATGGTCTTATCTGCACATATGTGTTCGTGCTGGTCATGAAAAACTCTTAGGAGACTTAATCGGTGTCCTTTGGGAATGAAGCATAGTAGCTTTGGTTCCTGGCCCGTGGGGGTGTATTTATAATACAGCAGATCGTTACGAACAACATACCGGGAAGAGTCTAGCTCGTTATTGTTGGCTTTGTCAATCAGCGTGCGAGTTTCCTCATCCGCAGATTGAGCAATCTGTGCCCAGTTTTTCGGCCTAGTTATTTGGAGGACATCAACAGGATTTCGACTTAGGTAATCCGCGTGCTGCATCATAACGCCCTTTCTATATTCGATTGTAAAGTTAAAATCCTGCATGTATATCCACCAACGCGCGACACGTGGTAAAAGATCCTTCTTACGTTCCGTCAGTTTAAGCGCGTTACAGTCCGTCACAATTTTAAACGAAATACCCAACAAATAGTGGCGAAAGTTTTGTAAAGCTTTAATGATCGCGAGCGTCTCAAGCTCATAAGAATGGTATCGCGGTTCGGCACCTTGCGTAGTTTTACTAAAGTACGCCACTACTCGCCGTTTACCATTTTCATGCACCTGAATAAGAACCGCGCCGTAACCGATGGAACTCGCATCCGTATGCAACTCGGTTGGTAATAACGGATCGAAAATAGCAAGCACAGGTTCACTTGTAAGACAACGGATTAGGTATTTACGCGAGTTTTCTTGTTCTTCGCCCCAGTGAAATTTGACGTTACCCCGAGTTAAACTAGCGATAGGTGCTGTCTTAGATGCATAGCCGGGTATATAGCGACGAAAATACCCTGCCAAACCGAGTAGCTGTCGAACCTGTTTTACATTTGTGGGCACAGGGGAGTTAATTAAAACCTTAATTTTTTGTTCGCTCGGTCTAACCTGACCCTCAGAGATAGTGCGACCTAGGTACTCAACCTCTGTAGCCACAAATGTACTTTTCTTTAAGTTAATAGAAAACCCCGCAGAAGTAAGTGTTTTTAGTACCTCGCGTACATTCTCGATTGCTTCATCGATAGAAGAAGCCAATAATAACACGTCGTCAATAAATATGAGGGCTTTACCAGACTCTATTAGTGATTTAAGCGTATTTGTGATTATTCGTTGATATACGACCGGCGCGTTCGCAAGACCAAACGGCATTTTCAAATATTCGTAATGACCTTCTGGGGTCACGAAGGCGGTCTTCGCTACAGAGTCGCTATCCAACCTTATTTGATGGAAGCCTGTCGCCATATCTAAACAGCTGAAGAACCTGCTCTTACCAAGGCGATCAATATGGTCTTCTATCAGAGGTAATGGATAGCGATCTTTCACAGTAATCGCGTTCAACGCACGGTAATCAACGCACATGCGATCTTTGCCGTCTTTCTTCTTGACTAGAATAATCGGGCTTGCGTACGGAGAGTTGGACTCGCGGATTATATTTTTGTCTAGCAAATCTTTTACGATATCACGCACTTTAAGTTTTTCGTCGATTGAAAGCCTGTACGGCCTATAACAAATCGGTGAATCACTCGTCAACTCAATACGCATATTACCAGTTGTGACTGTTGTTAAAGCAGTCCCAATAATAAAGAATTCCTTAAACTGATTTACGACTGACATTAATTTTTCACGATCGCTACCTACAAGCGGCGTGTTAACCGAAAAATGTTCACTTGAGTTGATAAGCAATACATTTTGACTAATCGAACTAGGAATTCGAGTTATACGTTGCTCATTGTTTGCGCGAATGTACGTTACACCCTCGCGGTTCAAAACATCTGTTCCTATTAATACTGGCACATTTAGGCATTTCAAGGGAACAACAAAAAGATCCACCTCCAATGAGATGTCGCTAAATTCTATAACTAACGTTACGCGGCTATTACACTCAATATTTTGATCACCTATACCACGTAATACCTGATATGTGGGTAGTCGGGTACACTTAAAATATTTTAGCACCGATTCCGAAATAAGTGAAACGCGCGATCCGCTGTCTATCAGCACGTCTGTAGGTATACCCTGTATTACGGCCGTTGTGACGTCACTGTCTGTTGACGCGCCTTTTAACTCGAAACAAAAATTAACATTGTTTTTATTACGCGTTTCAGATCTTTGTTTAGCAAAACAGACAGAGGCGTCATGGCCTGGCTTTTTACAGAATGAACACGGCCCATTAGGTTTCTTATTAATTGTTTCTGTCGATTCATCCGATTTAACCGTTTTCGATTGTTTAGGGCACGCGCGCTGCACATGACCCACACTACCGCAAGAAAAACATGTTATTTCGCGACTTTTATTATTATGTGGACGTTTTCGAGAGTTTCGGTCAAACTGTTTACTTTGGGAAGATTTCACAGAGGTTACAGATGAGTTGGGATTCGGTTTGGTATAAATAGAAAAGAATTCAACAAGATCTTTGGTCGTTAAATGAGCGTTAGTCGCGGCAGCACGTACTTGTGCGTCGGTTATACCACGTATGACAATTGCAACTGTTAAATCATCGCTTAACCCTCTAACAATATTAAGTCTCAAGACGGAGCGCCTAGCATATTCTGCATACGTGGGATATTTGTCGGAATTAGTACTCATGACGTCAAACAAAATATTTGCGACATCGATTCTTCGTGAGCAAAGCGGTTTAAATTCGATTTTAAAGTTAGACCAGGTACGGTCGTTCGTGACCCAATCATTTAACCAACTACGGGCATCTCCCTTCAGGCAATTAGCAATCCGGGCTAAACACTCGTTGTCGTCCCATCTATTAAGGTCACGTGCCCTTTCAACCTCTTCACACCAAGAATCAATGTCATGTATGCTGGGATCAAAGTTTGAAATGTAATAGTGGTTGGATCTGACCTTGGTTAACGCACTCAACGCTCCTATGAGGCGATCTGTAGCATCCAGTGACGTTGAAGTACTTGCAAGCGATTCGCCAACGATGCTGTTGTTCGACTCGGGCACTGCTGGTTGTGGCTCCTGCGGCGAAGACGCGATGATCTGCCCAGGCGCCACAATGGCACGTGCATCCGGAGTCGTTGTCGCCGACACGGTACTAGTTGCGGGTAGGCTGGTGTTTTCTAGCGCGGTCAGGTGCGCCAGAATAGCTCCAAGGGTTTCTTGGAGTTCAGTTGCATCACTATTTTGATCACGCCTATTTCTACCTCTATTACGAGTGGTAGCTCTTTCGGACATGATTCAAAAGAATATTCGCACAACACAGAGAATAAGATAGGCAATGGAGCCTATCCCACTTCTGATAATGGCGGTTAATATCAATTTTATTTAAAAAAAAACGAAAGAAACGACTAGAAACTAGTCTTTAATAATTTTAAAACAAATACAATTTTAAACATAAAAAAATATACTTCCTGATAAAAATAACGAGTTATACAATATTAGAAAACGATGTTGTTACGACGGCTGCTGGAGACGGAGTAAGGGGCGAGCACTGGTCGCACCCCGCTTTTATAGGCACCACCGCACGGTAGTTTTAAAATAACGTTTTTACGCTAATAGTATATTATTTATAATTTCCTCATCAAATCTCACCTGACCTACTTAATTGAAGTCTGGGGCTCTGCAGCTAAAACCAACATACAACATTTACAAATCACTCAAAATAAAATAATTAAATTACTCTTTCATCTTAATTACTTAACGCCAACCGAAACTGTTTTTCATAAAACCAAATTAATGACACTTGCACAAATATATAAATTCCATACCTGCATCCTTATACGGAAGATACTGACAAAAGATACACATTCTCAAATAATTTTTACAAAAAAAGCGCAAATTCAGACTCGGTTACTGAGAAATGCTAACGATATCTGCCTATATAGTAGACTACGAACCAACTACGGTACTAGAAATATTAAGTATGAAGGTGCCAAAATGTATAACGAATTGCCGAAAGATATTAAGGAAATACAATCTTTTCCCCTATTTAAAAAGAAATTAAAATTCCACATAATGAAAAGTTTTCAATTATTTTAAGTACATTTCATAATAACTCGCAATATTTACATAAACTATAATAAAAATTATATACATATATATATATTCACAACAAATACAAGAAAATGTAAACTAAATGCAAAATTTAACCTAAGTTTAAATAAACATTAAAAAGTTAAAAAACACTTTAAATAGCAACTATAATAGAAACTATGTTTCGATACGTAATATGGACTCATAGCTTCAATATTTTTTGCAGATTACCTACACCTACCAAAATATTAAAAAAAAAAAAATACCTTCTGAACTCGATCTTTTTTAGCATAGTTTATTTTACTAACATAATGATAAGTTAGCGACTAACAATATTATACCTACTTCTAATTATACCGTTCCGATACTCGTTCCAAAGAACGTTTATGTATGTAACCAGTGTTTCTAATTCTAAGTGAATAATTGTATTCTGTTTTTGAGAAATAAATGTCTTAAACCATAATTTTTGTTAGAGTCAGTCGACGATGAAGTATCTGGGACTCGTCCTCGACAGCCGGTGGAACTTCGTGGAGCATTTCCGACGTTTGGCTCCCAGACTGGACCGGGCCGGGGCTGCCTTGAAGCGGCTCCTGCCCAATCTGGGAGGTCCAAACGCCTCCTGCCGGAGGCTCTACGCGGGGGTCGTGCGGTCCATGGCCCTTTACGGGGCGCCGGTGTGGGCGCCTTCATTGAGGCGGCAGCCAGCCCGCCGGCTTAACGCGTACCAAAGGGTCATGGCCATCCGGCTGGCCCGAGGATACCGCACGGTCTCCTGCGAGGCGGCGAGCCTCCTTGCCGGAGTACCGCCAAGGGATCTGGAGGCAAAGGTCCTCGCGCACATTTGGGAGTGGCGCGAGGAGGCGAAACGCCGGGGCTTAACTCCGGTGCCGCAAGAAGTCGCGGCACAGCGGACAGAGCTCCGGCGGGATCTCATGGCGGAATGGAGAGTGCGATTGTCGCAACCCAGCGCTGGGCACGCCACAATTGCGGCGATAAGACCCCTCTTTGAGGAGTGGCTAGAGAGGCGCCACGGCGTCCTCACCTTCCGCCTGACACAGGTGCTCACCGGACACGGCTGTTTCGGGAGGTACCTGTTCAGGATAAAGCGGGAGGAAACGCCCGGGTGTCATCACTGTGTGGATCGCCCGGAGGACACGGTGGAGCATACGGTGGAGGTCTGCCCGGCTTGGGCAGAGCATCGCCGTGTCCTTGTGTAAGCGGTCGGCGGCGGTGATCTCTCGCGTCCGGCCCTGATTCGGGCCATGCTACGGAGCGAGAGGAAATGGGAGGCCGTCACCTCGTTCTGCGAAGCATTAATGCTCGCGAAGGAGGAGACGGAGCGCGTGAGGAAAAGGCAAATTTCGCGCCCTCGCGCCCCTAACCGCCGCAGGAGGAGACGCCCTGGGCGTCGGGAATCTCGAGAAGATTTCCGGCCACCGTAGGCGCGGGCTTGCGGACGGTGAGCAATGGGTAGCTCGCCGTCCGATAAGGACCAAGCCCGGGTCGACGACGCGTTGTGTTCCACGCGCGCCTCAAAGAGATGTCAGCAGAATTGACGGGGTCCGCTAGGGCCAATGCCTGCCGGGGGTTCGAAGAAAACCGATAGGGACATCGTGGCCCCCTGGCAACACGGCAACTGAAGGAACACGGGTGGGTTTTAGTCAGTAAGAGTCTGACACGCCCTCCCGCTCCGCCCAGAGCGGGAGAAGTTATTTGATGATTTCCCACCCCAAAAAAAAAAAAAGTGTCCCCTGCCGGCTAAATGGTTGGTTTTGGGTGTGTGAAAAAAATCACAACAGTAGTTTATATAACGAAATTAAAATGAAAACTATCACAGCTAAGTAGGCTCTACAGGTTAACGAGTAATTATCGACCAACTTTACAGTTGCAAAAACATGTTTTGTGTGTTGTGTAGTTGAAAAATATGTTCTCCCATACGGAATGTATGGGAGAACATATTTTTCAACTACAAAGTTAAGTTTGTTTTTGGGATTAATTCATCCCAACTACGGAACCCTTCATTGTGCGTGGTCCGACACGCACTTGGCCGGTTTTTTTAACCGACTTCCAAAAGGAGGAGGTTCTCAATTCGACTGTATGTTTTTTTTTGTATGTTTGTTACGCGATTACTCCGCCAATTATGAATTGATATTGATGATTCTTTTTTTGTTTGGTAGATCATACTTCAGAGGTGGTCCCATATAATTATCATCATTTTATTAACTTTGCTTGGGTAGTTTTTGAGTAAGCTACAATAATTCGTATTTTTTCCCACATAGTATGTGGATGATATTATGATAACTTCCTGTCACTGTTATTTACATAGCAGGTAGTGGTACCTATTCGAATTTGTGTGGGGTAGGTACCACAACTAAAAAGTGAAAAATAAAAACTTTTTACAAAAAAAAGAAGTCGGTTGTTTTTTTTTTTTGTAAAAAGTTTTTTCACTAACGTACACTTTATGGCCAAAAATGAAACATCTCCTTTAGTTTAGTCCTGTCAAATTAATCAGCGCCTGTCACTCTCCATACAAGTTTAGACGTGATTAAAAACTTGCCGACTAAAATTACGTCAATTTACGTCAAGCGCTGATTAATTTGACAGGACCAAACTAAAATTTATCTTCTGTCCTTTTCTTAATGAAATAGAAAGAAAAAGATGCACTGAACTTAAATTTAGTTTAGTTTGTGAACAAGGGAATCGGCACCATTGTTTGCTTAAAAGGAGACTCCAAACACGAAACCCTTTTTTGTAAACTGAAGCATAAATAAAAACATTTTTAATTATTATTATTTTTAATCTCTGATCTGAGGTTTTGATGAGGGCTCGATTTTTGAAGTGAAAACTTCTTTGGCATCGTTGTGATTTGAAAGTCGATGAAACGAAAAAGCGACAGTAAAAAACTTTTTACAAAAAAAAAACAACCGACCTCAAAAAAAAAACACTACAAAGTGAAAAATAACTTTAATTTCGGAAGTCGGTGTCTTGTGTTTTGTATTTTCGTTTTTTGCCACCGACTTCCGAAATTAAAGTTATTTTTCACTTTGTAGTGTTTTTTTTGGAGGTCGGTTTTTTTTTGTAAAAAAAAATTATTTTTCACTTTTTAGTTGTGGTACCTACCCCACACATATTCGAATACCACTACCTGCTACCAGTGACAGAAACTTATCATATCATCTACATACTAAGTAGGAAAAAAATACGTATTTTGTAGCTAACTCAAAAAGTATCCAAGCAAAGTTAATAAAATTTATATGGGACCAATTCGAGAGCACACCCTTTCAAACAAAAAAAGAATTTTCAAAATCGGTCCACAATTGACGGAGAAATCGGTGGACATACATAAAAAAAGGAAAAAACAAACATACGCGACGAACATATAACCTCCTCCTTTTTGGAAGTCGGTTAAAAAGAGACAGATGCAAATTTATAAGATTTAACGTGGGAGAAAACGAGATAGGAAGCATTATACAGTGTAGTGATGTAATGAATATTCGCATTCGCAATCGCGAATATTCGCATATTTTTGCATATTCGCATTCGCATTCGCGAAATTATTGCGAATGTTTTTGCGTGTATTATTTTTTTAAGTAGGTAATAATAGTTGGTTAATATTAGAAAATTAACTACAGAACTAACATTGTGTAGTACAAATTCACACTATAACCTCAAAATTCACTTGTTTTGTTTACGAAAACACCAGTGCGAGCGGAATGACACTTCAATCGGATGCATTCGTACTAACTCGGCTATTCTCGGAACGAAAAACAGACGGAACGCCCTTCGTTCGAACGGAACTGCTGCCGCTAAAGTCACCAAGCCATAGACAAATGGCGCCAAATTTAAACAAAAACTGAATATTCGCATTCGCATTCGCGAATGTTGGCAGCAGATATTCGCATTCGCATTCGCGAATGTCCAAAATATGACATTCGTTACATCACTAATACAGTGTTTCTTATATTCGTGGTTCTCTGTAGCTGAAGAGTTTGTTTGTTTGCTTGAACGTGCTAATCTCTGGAAATACTGGTCCGATTTAAAAAAATCTTTTAGTGTTATTTAGCCCATTTATTGAGGAAGGCTATAGGCTATATATGATCACGCTAAGACTAATAGGAGCGGAGCACCAATGAAGAATGCTTCAAAATCGGGGGTTTTATTTTTCCTTTTGAGAGCTTCCGCTGCGTGTGCTGCCTAAACGGTTAAAGTTTCACAAAAATCATGTATGACAGAATTGTTCCCCTTTAAAAGTTCTAAAAAGAAGTCCGCGACAACATAAAGGTTGGCTCACTATAACCTTTTTTATGCTAACCAAATTTGTTTTAAAATAATGCATTATTTGCGGAAGGTGTTTTTATTAACATGATATTAATCCTTATCCAAATAAATACATTATTCATCACAAACAAAATTGCCCTTTACATCATTCATTTTCAATGAATATCTTAGGAGATATCGTAGTTTTAAAATAACATCGTAGCAAAATAATGACCAACTACTGCGCGCGGGGGAAGGGCGTGATATAAGATTATAAGACCCAGTACTTTTACCTAACGTTTTAAAATTCCACTTTTACTGATAAAATCGTGATGTAGGTACTTACCTAAAATAGCTCTGAATAAATCTATGTAATATATGCGAATAAAATAATTATCAAACTTTGTATCACTATTATCATTACTAAAACCTACAATTAAACTCTTCCCAAAATTTTCATTATCTCAAATGTAATAATAAGGTACCCTTGCTCTAAAATACTAATTTAATACCGAATATAATTATCAATATTTCAAGGATAAGGAAAATAATATGAAACACCAAGATACTTTGTCAGTTATTTATATTACTTTGCCAACATCAAATTCAATATTCTACACCATACCATCACATCTCCTATTCCCCACATAATATTACAATTCAATCAGTATTCTAGTATTTACCATAAAACTAATAGGTTACCTTAATTTACAGTAGATCTCCAACCAATACTATGCCAATCTATCTTTTTACCAACACAGCCACTAAGCACGTCTTACCGTCACGAGCACTCGACCCACAAGACCACAGACTAAGTAGTACTCAGACGGTAATCTCCCATAGTAGAAAAATCGCTTTACGATTTGCGAGCTTTGATTGTGACGTTTAGTTTTTTTTTTAATTTTAACTATTTTGTTGCTTGTTGTTATGAGACCGAGTCTTTTTGCCAACGTTTATCGAGCCCAGAATATTTTGGAAAATAGCCTTTTAAGCCTTTAACCGGCTTCCAAAAAAGAGGTTCTGCTTTAATTCAACTTGAGGTAGGGTTGTGTGTAGACAGGTGTACGTATAGCACATCTGAGGTGTGTGTATATTAGAAAAAGGAATATTAGTCATGTGATGAAAATAAAAAACATTCAATATTATTTATAATATTTTTATTTCTTAATTTTGTCTTATATTTTATGAAAGCTTTCTTTTGCATTGGTGGCAAACTTTTGTTTACTAACCTAAACACATCTGTGCCCTTGTACAGATGTGTTTAGGTTAGAAAACAAGTTATATATTTTAGTTATCTATTTATCTTATTTGTTGCACCAATTAAATACTGCTAATCGACGACTTAAATCTAAAAAGCATTCCTCAACAGCATCCCTGTGTATCACACAATCCAGAAAATCAAACGAATACTTAGATCTTATTTTATTTTCTTTAAAATACCTGTTTGTTGTGGTGTGATTTCCAAGCATTCGTTGTGTGGATTGTGGGGATATTCTCTAGAACTGCACTCCGAAGGTTAGAGGATCCAGGTGATTAGGCACTGTCGGCGTTTGTTTCATTATTTTTCGTGATCTTATTTAAAAATAAGGCCTTGAGTTTTACTAGTTGCTCACCTGAATCCTCTTCACAATTGTAACCATCGGAGTGAACGATTATAAATGTTGTGATTAGAAGTGTCTTAAAGGTGTGGCAATTTGGATCATTGTTTCTAAAATTGTACGCTTTGACTTGTCCAGAAAAGTTTTATATTGGATCAGAGTTGAACTATCTTAGTCTCAAGATAGTTATATTTTTATTCTTGAATAACTGCCACAACCTTTAATAGCTTTTCAGCGTAACTATCCAGTTTTATTTTATACAAATTTTATCCCTTGCAGTTTTTTGATAGCCTCCTCCAATTTTACTTGTAAGAGAGGCTCCATTGACCGAATCAAATAAATCATCAAAAATAGATACCATTTCTGGCGTATTCTTTAAAGTTGGGCTGACTTGTTTGCCATCGGCATAATGAGCTGCAACAAAAAAGTAACATGCTATTTAATATACTTTTTTTTATGTTACACAGCTTGCAGTTGAAGCGAAAACTACATTGCAGACAAAATACTTACAAAACTGAGCAGTGTATGAAAGAGTAGCTGCCACTGTTTTGCTGAACACTCACGCAATTCTTAACCTGTAATAAAATAGACTATTATAAGTACTCACTTTTGAACACCTTAAAATATTGATAAACAACACTATTTCCATGACTTAGTACAGCTGTATGCATGATTATTGTAATTAGACCGACCAGACTAGGTATCCCTAAACAAACATCTTCAGAAACATTCTGAATTCAAAAACAATAATTACCTTCGTCTTTTAAATTTTATCTGGAATTACATGTTTATCATTCAATTTGTGTAACAATCGCATTTAAACATTAGGCAAAGAAGTGCTTCTTTGCAATTGGGCAAAATAGCCCTCAAAAGACAATACATTCAGAAATTATAAAAGTACTAGCTTTTGCCTGCAACTTCGTCCGCAAGCCTAGCCCGAGATAACCTTCTTGCAAGAATTGGGCTATCCAATGCAAATCCGACTGGTAGTTCTGGAGATTACCCCTTGCATTCAAACTTACAAACAAACAAATTTTAGTGTAGATTTGTTAATTATTAAAAACCAAAAAAAAAGATAAAAGCTGTGACTTACCAGTTTCAGTCATTCTGTTTCTTTGTAGGTTCAAAGGTACAGTAGGTATGATCATCATGCTGCCTTTTCTTAGCATATGTGTGATCAGAAACAGCATTGTCTGTAAAGAAATATTTAAGCTTATCAACAAAACAAAATAATTAAAATACGCAACTGCCCAAAATGACTAACAAGTAAAAAAGCTTCCAAGTGCAAGTTGGACTCGCATACAAAGAGTTCCGTACCACCGTACAATAAATACTTTTCGTTTTTTATATACCCCTCAATTTTTAACTTAATTTTATTTTATTTTGAATTTTTTGTAGTAGAAGCCATTGTAGTACACACTGAATTTCAAGTGTCTACCTATTATGGTTCAAATGATACAGCCCTGTAACAGACAGACTGACAGAGGAGCTTTGGTAATAGGGTCCCGTTGGCACACTTTGCTTATAGAACCCTAAATAATAACTCTGTTTATGCTTTACATAATATTTCACAATATGAGTTTTTATTGTGAACAATTATTTAATTTTGTCCCGGGTATTAAGTGCATGTAGGGCCAAAGACGACCAACTGACCTTTGTCCCACTTTCAAGACAGCAACATAGATGGACATAGAATCTTTTTATTTTCTTTAAAATGTATGACTTCTGTGGGAATTTCCACAGTGAAACTAAGACGACCCACTGACCGAAAATTCAAGTTTTGAAACTCAAATAGCAACTATTTTTTTTTAATTTTGAAAGTGCATTACAGAGTGCACTTTTCATTTGAGTACCTATGTGAGGAATATATAAGTCAATTTGTATTATATTACATACATAATTATCATATTATTGGGGTACTTAACAGTGGTGTAGTCAGTGTCCATAGTTTGAAACCGAGGAGTACCGCTGTTGATTTCGGTTTCGGAAAACAGCGTGCGATAGGCGCCAACACGCAGACGAAACATTGCATTGGTCGAGATGATGAACTTCTGTCCAAAGTGCTTTTAACACACATAACGCTTGCGCAGATCCTGTACCCTCATGTTTTGCAATTCTTCACAGTTTTTATACTATATGAGTCCTATCTCACGTTTGGGAAATTGAAATAATCTAACGTCCTTTCGTTTACTAGCGCAATTCACAAAATGGCAAGAGTGGTTCATACTGAACGTTATAATTACACTATTACAGGATAATTAAAATGTAGATTGAAGAACTTCACTCAAACTGTCATGGCGGGATATAGAATCACCACAGACTACAATAGACTTACAACAAACAAATATGGCGTCGATTGCACAGGCGACAAAGGGGAAAGGGACGAGGGGCGATTGTCACTTTGGAAGATCGAACCATAGGCAAATACGTCTATTAATGCCAGGAATTTTTGTTCCAAGATTACCAGCCGTGCACAAGACAGTTGTGTTCGCCATTTTGACATATCGAATCTTTCGGTGTTGCCAGTAAAATATCAAACAATTATGTATTAAATTGAAACCTAACACTCGACCATCCTGACATCGTGCATGTCCTCATGCACGTAAGTTAATTAGCATCTAAAACCTAACACTCGGCTCATAATGATTTACACGTTATTTTTAAAACTTATACACTGTTTGAGAACCATTCTTTTCGCCAGAATATATAAATACAAATGAGAGAAAAATTATTATAATTTCTACTGATCATGATAATATGATGGTATGACGTAAACTCAATCTCGAAACATTTATTTCTATTAAACCATTTACAGATACTTTGAATTTTCAAAGAGTCGTCAGTTAGTCAGAAAGTTGAAGCTAGTCGCCCATTCCAAAACGTAGGTAGGTCTATGGAGCAGAACGGGCAAGAAACTCCACAGATACTCTTTTAAATCAAGATATTATAAAATTCTGTATACATTTTTCTTGTTGCTTCTATATGTGAAAACAATGTAGAGAAAAACAATATCAAACAATTCAAAATACCAGATAAAAGATAAGCCCTGGCAGTTAAGAAATGACCAGCCTCAACTGACGGCCCATCGTACACGAACATAACGGGTGGATAAGCACCATCGAACTCAACCATTTGAATGTGCATGACATACTCTCAACTGCCCTACTCTTTCAAGTCAAACACAACTTCATAATAACATTGTAAATGTCTACATGGTACTCACATTTGCATTTTTTTTTACACGTTATAGTTTCTTATTCTACACGGATCTATTAAAATGCATTGACATTTGCTTTTAAACCTTTCTACATCTAAAAACTGCAAATAGCAACCAAGCAACTTCCGGAATAAAATATTAAATATAATTTTAATCAATTTTGCAATCTACTTCCGTTCACTAACTGGAGACGTATTTACAGCACCGGAATTCGGCTACAGAAATTTTCAAAACAAAATTGATAAAAACTAACATTCAGCCTTCCTGACATCACGTTTGTCGTCAAACTATATAACACACAATAAAATAAACACTATGTTTCTTGCTTTTTCAATCAATATTATAGAAGACTTGAATGTTTAGCGTTAATTATTACATTAATTAGAGCATCGGCTAACAAAATTCTCAGAAACTACGAAATAATTAGTTAGTGACAATTTACTCCAAAAACACAGGAACCGCTTAAAAGGTAAGATATTACGTAAGCACATTTTGTTAATTTCTAATTTTCATTAGCTCAATACTCAATACTTTATTGCATTCCATAATGTGAGATAAAACAGTTGGCATGTTAGACATTGTATCAATCATGGACCTTGTCGGGCACAGCAAAGTTAATTAAATGATAATAGGAGAGAGGATGAAGGCGCTTTTTGTTTAGAAGAATTAAATGAGAACATATTACATTAAAATGTTATGCAGCTTCTTTGGTATTTATATTTTGTATATTAATTATATTTAATTGCGTAATTATAAACCTATTTGTATGAGTCTTAATATTTGGGTTTAATTTATTGCATGATTAGCTCAATATCAATTTACATCAGTCACTTATTGCACTGTAAGCTTAAGCACTATCACTTGTGAGCCATCGCACGACTTTCAATGAGCGACTCCTAATATGTAAATACCACATTCTGCATATGCCACACATTGCACCGCAAGCTTCACTGGTCAAGCACTCTCACTTGCCAGCCACTGTACGACTTCCAATAAGTAACATAACATCCAGCATATGCCAAACATTGCACTGCAAGCTTCACTGGTCAAGGACTCTCACTTGCCAGCCACTGTACGACTTCCAATGAATGGCCTATGCTTCGACTTCCATCTCCCAATCATCTATATTTCTGGTAAGTATGTATTCGCTAACTTCGGTTCTTACTTTACTTATGTCCCTATCTAATTGTCTTGTGTCCAAAAATATTTCATTTTCAATATTCTCACTACTAAAGATTAAATTACGACCAGACAGAACTTCTGTTGGGGTTATAGTCTGATTACAAACTAAAACAATTCAATACCTTGACATTATTATCATAATTAACTTTATAAGCTCTAACCAGTAGCTTCTTACTAACCATAATTTTGTGAAGCTTCCTTATCACAAGCAAGAATACATAAATAGAATTATAAATGCATGGTGGTAGTGAAACTTCGTACTAACCATGGTGACATAACTTGTGAATCTCACTTATAATGTGCTCACTATTTTATAATGTTCATCAAATCAATGTCTTGAATACCTCTGGCAACAGGCCTTATCATGTCCTGAATACGAGTGGCAACGGGCCGCATTGCCCTGAATACCAGAGGCAACAGGCCCCACTATATCCTGAATACCCCTGGCAACAGGCCTCATTGTCCTGAATACCAGTGGCAACAGGCCACTATGCTCCATGATCTCATAATGCTAACAAGTTATATCAACACAAGTCGAATCTCACAATCACATCCAATAACAGCTATATCATGTGCATCAAATTGTATAACAAAATCCCACGTACCTTATTTGCAAATAAATGATTTTGACTAAATACCTAACTAAAATTATATATTATAATGAAAAGATATTGAAGCAACGGCACCAATTACCATCACCAGGTGTACTGCACTGGCGTCCAGCTGCATCGGCGTACCCGCTTCACGCTGGCTCTCGCTGGCGCATGAGACTCTGACCACGGTGACTGCAACCTCCACGGCGTCGGCTATGATTGCGACCAGTTCCCGATTCTACCCTTGAATTGGTACTCTCTCCGGCCGGGGTCAAAATCCGGCGCCGTGAGAACGCTTCACCGCCGCGGAGCATTAACTGAAACTCATAACAACGGGTTTGACTCCTTTTCAAACAATCCGTGAAAAAGTTTAAATCTTTCAAAAGTTTTAAACCCCCATCGTATGTGACCTTCACATGACCTCCATTTTTGGAGTTTCCCCATACATCTCCAACTTTTGGAGTTTCTCCATACATCTCGATCTCCAACTTTTGGGAGTTACCTATACTTCTCCAACTTTTGGAGTTTCCCCATACGTTTCCAACTTTTGGAGTTCTCCAACTTTTGGAGTTCTCTAAGCTTCTCCAACTTTTGGAGTTCCCCCATACGTCTCCAACTTTTGATGTTCTCCAACTTTTGGAGTTTCCTAAGCTTCTCCAACTTTTGGGAGTTCCATATCTTCTCCAACTTTTGGAGTTCTCCAACTTTTGGAGTTCCCCCATACGTCTCCAACTTTTGGAGTTCCCTAAGCTTCTCCAACTTTTGGAGTCTCCCCATACGTCTCCAACTTTTGGAGTTCTCCAACTTTTGGAGTTCCCTAAGCTTCTCCAACTTTTGGAGTTCCCCCATACGTCTCCAACTTTTGGAGTTCTCCAACTTTTGGAGTCTCCCCATACGTCTCCAACTTTTGGAGTTCTCCAACTTTTAAACATCTTAAAGAAGTAGGACTCACGTGAAGACTGCGACTTCTACTTCGAAGACGCCTTGCACTGCCGCCGCTACGCGATCTCGATGTGGATTCTGGTGTGTGGCCACTTCGACTTTGAAGGCGCCTGTAACTACTATGCCTCGCACTGCCTCTATAATACGCTGTGTGGTGCAATCGACCTCCAAATGGCGTTGATAGGCACTACGAGGTAGTCCCTCGATCGCGTGGCATGGTTCGAAATTCATAAAACAGAAGTAAATGGGTTAGAATTGGTAAATTAAACAAAACTTCACAAAAACGTTTTAAAAATATTTGCAGGGTATTTCGCAAATATCTCAGAAACGGTGCGTCTGAGCTCAAAAATTACCAAATTTTACCACCCTTTTATAAACCCCACGAAAGGGATAAGAATGCTAAATCCACAAAAAAAACTTATTTTTCTGTCCTACCTTCGAATTTTATCACTGTCACAAACACATTAATTAAGCGTGATTTTAACGCTATTTAATTA
This sequence comes from Agrochola lychnidis, assembly GCA_963680765.1. Classification (NCBI taxonomy): domain Eukaryota; kingdom Metazoa; phylum Arthropoda; class Insecta; order Lepidoptera; family Noctuidae; genus Agrochola; species Agrochola lychnidis. The sequence goes on from OY796867.1 coordinate 343,142, forward strand.
ATACTAATCACCAGGTTAAAGTTAAACACGTGCAGAACCACAAGGTAGCGTGGTAGGGCCACCCTTATTCTTAATTTACATTAACGATCTGCCAAACGTCACACAACACCCTATGATTATTTTTGCTGACGACAGCACAGCTATTTTTACTGGTGAAAATATGGATACTTTTGACACAGACGTAAATAATACCCTTAATGTAATAATTAACTGGCTCACAAATAATAACCTGGTCATCAATTTAGAAAAAACTAAATTAGTCACATTCCCGTGAAAGAATAAAAACTACTTCAACATTCAACATGATGGTACAGTAATTGAACAAGTCACACAAGTGTACAATTTTTAGGACTTTGGATAGATAATGATATGACATGGCAAACACACATTGACACAGTATGCAGTAAACTGAACCAGTAGGTACTCATATGCTCTATATAAATTATCCAAAATTGTCGATCTATCAGCTCTATTAACTGCCTATCATGCCTACGTATCATCAACCTTAAAATAGGCTATTATATTCTGCGGCAACGCCACAAACAAAGAATTAGTGAAAAAGCGCAAAAAAGATGCGTTCGCGCTATGGCTGGTATCTTTGTTCTAGAATCGTGAAGTCTCTTGGGTACATTACCAGTCGACAGCGATGCGGATGAATTTTTCGACGCTATATTTTAGTTTGTAAATAGTTCTAGTTAAGTTAGTATATAATATCTATTTTTATTTTGTAAATAATTAATAATTAACTTACATCTGTATGTATAACCTATGCCCACAATAAAAAGATTTGATTTGGTTTGAGAAAACTGTTTTGAAGCACTTGTAATGTATAAATAGGTGTGTACTTTCCACTTCTCAACTGTAATAATAAGCTACCCTTGCCCTAAAATACTAATTTAATACCGAATATAATTATCAATATTTCAAGGATAAGGAAAATAATATGAAACACCAAGATACTTTGTCAGTCATTTATATTACTTTGCCAACATCAAATTCAATATTCTACACCATACCATCACATCTCCTATTCCCCACATAATATTACAATTCAATCAGTATTCTAATATTTACCATAAAACTAATAGGTTACCTTAATTTACAGTAGATCTCCAACCAATACTATGCCAATCTATCTTTTTACCGACACAGCCACTAAGCACGTCTTACCGTCACGAGCGCTCGACCCACAAGACAGTTGTGTTCGCCATTTTGATGTATCGAATCTTTCGGTGTTGCCAGTAAAATATCAAACAATTATGTATTAAATTGAAACCTAACACAAAGCCAATATTTTTGAAGGTTTCACTTCTACCACGTGTGAATTGCACACATGTTTTTTTTTTTATGAGCGGGCTGCATATCACGGACAAATATAACCTCACCATTAGCGTTCTGAATAATTATTTTACAAATACCTTCAGAAGTATATTTCACTGAATCTTGCATTGTAGCCAATATAATGTATTTAATTTATGTTTAAATTGTTTAATTCAGCTTATGATTCAACCTTTTCACTACAATTTGTAGGAACCGTATCTCATAAAAATGACTGTGAGTAATTTATGGTTACTTGGGCTCCATTGCTAATAGCATTTAGTAGCTTATTCAGCAGACAATCAATCTATCCTCCTCCACTTTAGAATTTTATATTTTTGTTTCTTTTTAAAATAGACGTTTTGATTTGTCAACATAATCTGTTCCTTTTACAGCATTTAAATATAAGCAATCAGGAAAAAATGTAGCATGTTGCATCCAAGGTTCATCGTAATGGGGTGCTTGGACAGGAAACCTCCCCGTGTGCCTGGGGGCTGGAGTTCCCTTATGGATGCGTCCGGGGGGAAGGCCAGTCTCCGGGACGGTGCACCCTGGGGTACGGACAATGACTCCCCAGCTAGGGGTCTCGTTGTCCGTATGCCAATATCCTGTCGGAGGATAACGCTCTAACGGGTACTCACTAGGGAGCACTCGTTGAGCAGCGTTAGAGTAGGAGTGGGCTCGGCGTGCACTAACCCTGCCGTCGGGCGGGCAGGAGGAAGTCTTTTCTCCTGTCACCGCTGGTCTCGTAGCCCCGAAGAGTGTCAAGGTCATGTCTCTGGCATTTGACGGGGGTCGAGGGTCTTGGCTTAACCGCCCGGGCCGCGAGGTAGAAAACCTCTATAAAAAATCACCCCAAACCTCCAAGCGGCGGCGCACCGTGAGGGAGGTTGGTAGCTTGATTAATGGGTAGCTTAATTAGTCATTAGTGCGAACCACACAATTTTGAGAAGATAAAAAGTTTATACTCGTGGGAACTAATATGAAAAATAAAAACAAAAACAAAACGACGCAAAGGGAGAGGAGTGATGCGGGGTCGGAGTCCGACGCTGCATCGGGCGCAGAGGGCTCCAGCTCGGGGCGCGAAGTGGTGGGGGCGGATGGCATCATCCGGAAATTCTTCCGGAAGCGCCCCAATTCGGATGATGGGGAGTGGTCCTCCGCCGACAGCAGGCGGAAAATGCACACCAGCCGGCGGGGTAAGGCCCAAGAAAAGGGGAAAGGTGTGGGTAGAGGGCTCACCAACAAGAAGGCTGGTGAGTCAAGCCAGGCCGGCCCAGTCGAACTGGCCCGGCCAACCGAGAGCCTCACCACGGAGGAGCACCACCCGGGAGAGACCAGCACCGGGCTGGTCCTCTCAGAAGCCTCTGGTGGTGAGTCGGACGTCGCTGGCGGCGGCTCCAATCAACAGCAGGAAGCCAGGTTTGCGGAGGTCGTGGAAGCCGCGATCAGGGCTGTGGCCTTGAAGAGGATTCAATCCTCCAAGGACAAGGCCATACCCGCGGCCGCGGCCTCTATTTTGGCGGCAGCGAAGGAGCTGCACTTTGGGCCTCCGTCGGACGGTATGTCCGAGATGCGGGCGGAGGTCGCAAAGTTGACTGCCGCCATGGAGCTTCTCCGAAAGGAAAACGAGAAGCTCCGAGCGGACCTGGCTGGGCTGCGAGCAGCCGGCCCCCGAGAGGCGCCGCAGGGAGGGGAGTGGCATGGGCAGGTGCCCGTGCCCGTGCCTGGGGAGGACCGGGTTCTGGCCCTGGTGCGGCAGGAGATGGCCGCCCTGCGGAGCAGGTTCTCCGCCCTAGAGGCTATAGTCCTGCGCCCCCCGCTAGCGGCGAGCCAGCCGGCCATAGACCAGCGGAAGGCGGCGTCGTATGCCGCCGCCGCATCTGCCGCGGCCAAGCCAAGCCAAGGCAGGCAGGGACAGGCCAATGGTGGAGCGGCTGCGCAGGCGGCGAAGGCCCCGGCCCTGACGGCGAGGGCTTCGGCCCAGGCGGCGGCGAAACGGCCACCTCCGCCTCCTAAATCTTCTCCTCCGGCCGACGCCGGATGGCAAGTAGCCGGGGAGAAGAAGAAGGCCAGTAAGGAGGCAAGGGCGGCCAAAAAGAAGTCGAGGCGGCAGCGGCGCAAGGAGCGAAGTGCCGCGGCTAGGCTCCGCGCCCCGAAGTCCGCAGCTGTAGTGGTCACACTGCAGCCGGAAGCGGAGAAAAGGGGCGTGTCCTACCAGCAGGTGTTCGCGACGGTGGACCGGGTGATGAACCTGGAGGAGATCGGCGCCGCCAAGGGCATAAAGATCAAAATCACGGCAACCGGGGCCCGGATGCTGGAGGTCCCTGGTGCGGCCAGTGGCCCAGCCGCTGACGCTCTGGCTGAAAAGCTCAGGGCGGCCCTAAATGCGGACGAGGCCCGAGTCTCCAGGCCCACCAAGTGCGCTGACTTGCGCATCCAGGGCCTGGACGACTCCGTGACGGAGGCAAAGGTGGTGGCCGCCGTCGCTAAGGCTGGAGGGTGCTCTGTCGAGCAGGTCAAGGCAGGCACCTTCCATCCTGACCACACGGGGATGCAAGCCATCAGGGTGAGCTGCCCCGTGACGGCGGCCAAAAAGATAGCCGGGGAGGGCCAAAGGCTTTTGGTGGGCTGGGTTTCGGCGCAGGTCAAACTGCTGGAGCCCAGACCTCTGAGGTGCTTCCGGTGCCAGGTGGGCCACCACGTGGGGGCCAAGTGCACCTCGGAGGTAGACCGCAGCAACCTTTGCTTCCGCTGTGGTCAGCCCGGTCACAAGGCCGGCTCGTGCAACGCCACGCCGCACTGTGTCGTATGTGCGGCGGCTGGCAAGCCGGCCGATCACCGGGCTGGGAGCAGGGCCTGCGCTCCACCCGCCGAGGCCAGAGGCAGGGGCAAGCGCTCCGCCACCACCGCCGTCACCGCCGCAGCCGCCGCCACTTCCACCGTGGCCACCGCCGCGTCCACCGTCGCTGTCGCCGCTGCCGTTTCCGCCGCGGCAGGACCCTCGCAGGGGGCTCGGGGGGAGGTAGAGATGGAATGCCAATAACGGCCCCATTTCGCCTCCTCCAGGCGAACATCAACCACTGCGCCGCCGCTCAGGATCTGTTGCTCCAGAGCATGGCGCAGTGGTCGATCAACATCGCCGTGGTCGCTGAGCCGTACTTTGTCCCGCCCAGGGATGACTGGGTGGAGGACCTGAGCGGCTCAGTGACCCTCATTTCATCGGCCGCCGCCGGTACTCCGTCCCTCGAGTCGGTTAAGAGAGGACGGGGTTGCGTTGCAGCACGGTTCGGGGAGATTGTCGTGGTGGGTGTTTACTTCTCCCCGAACCGAACTCTTGCCGAGTTCCACAACTCCCTTGCGGAGTTAAGAGTCGTCGTCGTCGGGTTTGGTTCCCTCCCCGTGCTCGTACTCGGGGACTTCAATGCCAAGAATCTGGCTTGGGGTTCCCGGTATACGGACACACGGGGCAGGATGGTGGAGGACTGGGCTCTGGAGACAGGCCTGGTCGTCCTAAATCGGGGTTTTGTCCCCACGTGTGTGCGGATGCGGGGCGAATCGGTGGTCGACATTTCGTTCGCCAGCCCCGCTCTGTCGCCGCGTGTCATTGACTGGCGCGTCATGGAGGGGGTGGAGACCTACTCCGATCACCGGTACATCCGGTTTGACGTCTCCACCCAGACCTCGAGTGCGCCGGTCCGACAGGCCCCGAGTGGTCCGCGGTGGGCGCTGAAGCAGCTGGACCGGGAGCTTCTCCTGGAAGCCTCGATCGTGCAGGCCTGGGTGTCATCACCGGACAGGCCTGCCGACATCAACGACGAGGCGGAGTGGTTCCGGGAGGCCATGTCCAATGTGTGTGACATGGCAATGCCCCGGGTCCATCCTAGACATGCTTCACGCCGGCTGTACTGGTGGTCGCAAGAGCTGGAGGCTCTGCGCAAGGCGTGTGTTGCTTCGCGACGCCGGTACGCCAGGCATCGCAGGCTCCGTATCCGCCCTCCGGATACGCAAGCCATTGAGGCGGAGCTGTACGAGGGGTACAGAGCGGCGAAGACCGCCCTCCAAGCGGAGATCCTGCGGGCCAGGGCGCTGGCCCGCGAGGAGATGCTGGAGACTCTCAACCGGGACCCGTGGGGGCGCCCATACAAGATGGTGCGGGAGAAACTCCGCCCATGGGCTCCCCCGCTGACGCAGAGTCTCCGGCCCCAGCTTGTGGGGGACGTGGTGAGCGCTCTGTTCCCCTCTAGAGGGGATCATACTGCTCCGCCCATGGCTCCGCCTACTGCGATGCCAGATGCGGACCACACCGACGACGACGATTCTCCTGAGGTGACTGAGGTAGAAATGAGAGTGGCGGTACGCAAGATGAGTGCGAAGAATACCGCCCCAGGACCCGACGGCATACCCGGAAAAGCCTGGGTCCTGGCCATGGGGGCTCTCGGGCCTCGACTGAGGGGGCTCCTAAGCGCATGCATGGAGAGGGGCCAGTACCCACTTCGTTGGAAGACGGGGAAACTGGTCCTCATCAAGAAGCCGGGGCGCCCAGCGGACTCTCCGTCCGCTTATCGGCCCATTGTGCTGCTCGACGAGGTGGGCAAGCTCTTTGAAAGAGTCATTGCAGACCGCCTCGTCGGGCAGCTGGTGCGAGTGGGGCCGGATCTGGCGGAGAGCCAGTTCGGTTTCCGCAGGGGGCGCTCTACGGTGGACGCCATCATGCGTGTGCGGGCCCTCACGACGGGGGATGCTGTGGCCCGGGGTGGGGTCGTCTTGGCGGTGTCTCTAGACATCGCCAATGCCTTCAACACCCTGCCCTGGAGTTGCATAAGGGAGGCACTCCGGTATCACCGGATGCCGACCTACCTCTGTCGTGTGGTCGAGGCCTATCTGACGGACAGGGCCGTCATCTACCCCGGTCACCAAGGAGAGTGGAACCGGCAAGAGATGTCGTGCGGTGTCCCACAGGGTTCGGTCCTGGGGCCGCATCTGTGGGACATCGGATACGACTGGGTGCTGCGCGCCGACCTCCCTAGCGGCGTCAGCGTCGTTTGTTACGCTGACGACACGCTTGTCCTGGCGCAGGGGGGGTCGTACCAGGCGGCGGCCGATTTAGCGACACGCGGGGTTGCGACAATCGTCGATAGGATCCGGCAGCTGGGACTCGAGGTGGCCCTGCACAAGTCTGAGGCCATGGGTTTTCATGGTCCTCGGAATGCGCCACCGTCAGGTTCCCAGGTAATGGCGGGAGGGGTTCACATCGGTGTCGAGTCGACGATGAAGTATCTGGGACTCGTCCTCGACAGCCGGTGGAACTTCGTAGAACATTTCCGACGTTTGGCTCCCAGACTCGAGCGGGCCGGGGCTGCATTGAAGCGGCTCCTGCCCAATCTAGGGGATCCAAACGCCTCCTGCCGGAGGCTCTATGCGGGGATCGTGCGGTCCATGGCCCTTTACGGGGCACCGGTGTGGGCGCGTTCATTGAGGCTGCGGCCAGCCCGCCGGTTGAACGCGTCCCAGAGGGTCATGGCCATCCGGCTGGCCCGAGGATACCGCACGGTCTCCTGCGAGGCGGCGAGCCTCCTTGCCGGATTACCACCATGGGATCTGGAGGCAAAGGTCCTCGCGCACGTCTGGGAGTGGCGCGAGGAGGCGAAACGCCGGGGCTTAACCCCGATGCCGCAAGAAATTGCGGCACAGCGGACAGAGCTCCGGCGGGATCTCATGGCGTCATGGAGGGTGCGATTGTCGCAACCCCGCGCTGGGCACGCCACAATCGCGGCGATAAGACCCGTCTTTGAGGAGTGGCTGGAGAGACGCCACGGCGTTCTCACCTTCCGCCTGACGCAGGTCCTCACCGGACACGGCTGCTTCGGGAGGTTCCTGTTCAGGATAAGGCGGGAGGAAACACCCGGGTGTCACCATTGTGTGGATCGGCCTGAGGACACGGTGGAGCATACGGTGGAGGTCTGCCCGGCTTGGGCGGAGCAACGCCGTGTTCTCATAGAGGCGATCGGCGGCGGTGATCTCTCGCGTCCGGCCCTGGTTCAGGCCATGGTACGGAGCGAGAGGAAATGGCAGGCCGTCACCTCCTTCTGCGAAGCGGTAATGCTCGCGAAGGAGGAGGCGGAACGCGTGAGGGAGAGGCAAATTTCGCGCCCTCACGCCCCTAACCGCCGCAGGAGGAGACGCCCGGGGCGGGAATCGCGAGCCGATTTCCGGCCACCGTAGGCGCGGGCTTGCGGACGGTGAGCAATGGGTAGCTCGCTGTCCGATAAGGACCAAGCCCGGGTCGACGGCGCGTTGTGTTCCACGCGCGCCTCAAAGAGATGTCAGCAGAATTGAAGGGGTCCACTAGGGCCAATGCCTGCCGGGGGTTCGAAGAAAACCGATCGGGAAATCGTGGCCCCCGGCAACAGGGCAACCGAAGGAACACGGGTGGGTTTTAGTCAGTAAGAGTCTGACACGCCCTCCCGCTCCGCCCAGAGCGGGAGAAGTTATTTGATAATTTCCCACCCAAAAAAAAAAAAAAAAAATGGTTCATCGTAATACTCACAGTAAAAAAAACCTGCATCGGCCATTTCCATCACCAATCTTCGTTTTGAATCTATTGTAGCCCAATAATGTCTGAATGAACATAATCGAATTTTATATTCATTATATAATTCATAACGCGGGGTGGAATAATTTTATGAGTCTTGATACGGGTATGTATGAAAGCATAATGAAGTCTTGTATCTGGTGTTGTCAATTTATCAAGATATGCTGCGAGTCATACCTATGGGGCAGGACTTACCTATTGAAGTTTTTTTAGGTATCTTTAGAATATTACAGCACAGTTCGTTGTGGTATTCTGTTTCTAATGTATTTGTTATGAAATAAAACAAGAAAACTTTACTCAAAAACCTTTATTCTCATTATATCGTTATGATATAAACAGCTATACAAATTACTTTCTAACTTATATTTTTCAAGGCAGCCCTTATCTTCTAAATTACTGTTAAAAATACTTTTATTATCAATCCACCTTTTTAAACACGTAACATTTTTTAAGGCATAGATTCAAATGATACACACACCTAAATATATTACTATACATTCCATAATCATCAAAAAAAATCTGTAAACTCGGACAGTTCTTATCCTCTAAATTATATATTTTATCATGTTTTACAATGTTTCTTAGCCACGACACTTTTTCACATCCTTTAACATAAATGATTTTATCTTTCAGATAAGGTACAATATATTGCTCTAAGTTTAAGTATGGTATAAAACCCTCTCTCCAGAAAAAAAATCTGTTTTTCTGTATCCAACATACTTGCAATCTTTCTTTTTTTGTGAGCTTGTAAAATGGGTATGGTGGTTTGATTAATAATACCATAATTTGATTTCCGCATGCTATTGCAATAGCAGACAGATATTGAGTATTGAGAAAGTTCTGAAGATATACCAGAAAATACATCTGCCTATTGTCTAATCAATCTAATCATCAACGATCGTCTGTTCGAATACAACAATACCACTTAAGGGTTTATATTCGACCAGACGATCGTTGATGATTAGATTGATTAGACAATAGGCAGATGTATTTTCTGGTATATCTTCAGAACTTTCTCAATACTCAATACTCAATATCTTTATTGCTTCACCATAATGTGTACTTAGGTGGTAATAATGTAATTTAGATCATTATGGACCCTGTAGGGCACAGCAAAAAGGGTAGGTTAGGTTAGGCTAGTTTCTATTTCCAGTCTCACATCTACAGCCCCAGTTTTCAAGGCTTCGTTCTGTCTTGAGCAATCAATTACAAATAAAGGAGCCTTTTCTTTAAATTCGTTTAAACCAAGCATTGGTTCAGACCGGGTGTTATATAAGACTGACGAAATTTGGTGAACATTACATATCACTACATAGTATAAAACAAAGTCGCTTTTTCTGTCCCCATATCCCTATGTATGCTTAAGTCTTTAAAACTACGCAACGGATTTTGATGCGGTTTTTTTAATAGATAGAGTTATTGAAGAGGAAGGTTTATAAAAATAAAATAAAAATTGTTTATTTCTGAACCAAAAAACATGACAACAGGTAGGTGATTGGAGCCACCTTTTAAGCAAAAAATGCCTGTATTAGGAGACTCCGCTCTTCCACAGCAAAATAATTTTAACATAAAAGAACAGAAATAGGATTATTCACGTGATAGTAAATATGTGTATGGGGATGGGGATGGGGAGGGTTTGTGTGTATTTTGTGCGTGAGTGTGCGTGTGTAGGTGAGTGTGTGTGTAGAGAGAAATGGGTTAGTTTAACCTACGTATTATAATATTATCTGAGGTTAAACTATGTGTTGCAAGAGCGCCTCAGTGTCTTCATAAGTAAAAGGTTTTATCCAATTTGTTTGTGCATTTTTTTACAATCATGTGGTATTTTTGTGTATATGTATATCTCCTTGTTTACCCTATTATAAAGCTGGGCAGAACGTGTTTTGTATTGCATAGCAGCGAATTTTGTTTTAGTGTGAGGAATTTGAGCAATCATATCTTTCCGTCTCTTTTTTTAAAAGAGTAACCGTGGAGTTTCTTGCCGGCTCTTCTCCATAGGAAACGACCAATTGGAACCGTGCACCTAGCTTCTGACGTTTCATAAGTGCCCATGTAGGTTTATGTGAAATAAAATATTTTGATTTGATTTGATTTGATTTAATAATGTGTTTGCATTATAAGGAAGTGTCTTATGTTTATTTAGGACTGTATATGTTATGTACAGTTTTCTAACAGAAAGCAGACCACTAATCTGGTAAAGACTGTGAGTGGGGTATCTTATCTTTTTAAAGTACATTATTTTTATTAATGCACGTTGTGCTCGTTCTACATCTATAAATCTTGTTTTCGCCGCACCGCCCCATATGGGGATACAATAAACTATGACAGATTGCACAAGCGCCACATAAACTTCATTAAGGAGATTTCTAAGAAGGCTTACTTTTTTATTTATATTTGTGGGGATGACATGTCGTAATGTTTTAAATATCCATCCCAGTTTCCTAACTCTTCCACTTCCACTCTTCGTTTATATGTATAATAACCCGGTTTATACCCGTGCGAAGCCGGGGCGGGTCGCTAGTAATATATAATACTTATCTTCAGAAAATTTCGCATTCATCGATTCGTATGGATAATATTGAGAATTTAAAAAAAGAGTAACGTTAGTTAATTTACAATGGTCAAATATTGAGCAATCTTTACTTTTTTACAGAATTATTCAAAATTATTTAAAAAGATTAGTGTTTTTGCTAAATCTAAATTTTTAAGCTATTCAATTAAAAATTCCATTAATAAAGTAAAAACAACTTGGAAAATTATTAACAATGAAACAGGTAAGTCGGTTAAACAAGATAAACATCTTGAGATTATGATCGACAGTAAATTAGTTAATATAGCAGCCGACGTAGCTGAAGCATTTAATGAGTTTTTTGCCAACATACATATAACTACGACTCGCTCCTTAAATTCGTCCCCGTCTAAACAGTGGCGCGCCTAGGGGTCAAAATTAGGGCAAGCCGCCAGATGTTTTACGAAAAAAAAAATCTGCCAAGTGAGGGATTGACTTATTTACATTTATGTTGTTCATGGTACAACATTATTATAATTTTGGTTAGAAAACCTTTCAAATGCGAAAAGGTCTACATATTATTTCAGGCATGTAATTGTATTGCAAGTGTGGATGTTGTAATAGAAAGTCCCAGGTATTGATAGACTGTCGTTTATTGGAAAATTATTGGAGACACAATTATTTTACATGCACATGATGGCGTCGCTCTCGGAGAAAAGGGAAGAGGAAGTCGGTGTTGCCATACACCAAACCAAAAACAATATTTCTCCCTCAATGTTAAAACTCTACTGAAATTATACAATATTACCTTTTAGTTGAACAAATAAAGAAACAAAAAAGAAAACTAATACAATCCCAAACAATGTTTAAATTTTCCAAATTTTACTTTACCCAAAGGTTTAGTTAAAATATCTGCCACTTGATCATCTGTGCTGATGTAATCAATATTGTTTACCATATTGCATACAAAACTTACTTTAATATCAATGTGTCTAATTTTATGATGAAATTGCGGATTTTTACAGAGTTTAATTACAGACTGATTGTCTTCAAATAATTTCACATGCACAGTTTTACCTTCAAAAAATTCAAAAATATTTTTCAACCAACAAGCTTCGCTAACAACTAAACTTAATGCTACATATTCGGATTCGGTGGATGACAGAGCAACTGTAGTCTGTTTGCGAGAAACCCAAGAAATTGTACAACCATAAATTTGAAACACATAACCACCAGTTGACCGTCTATCAACTTTGTCACCGGCCCAATCGGAATCAACGAACCCAATGAAATTACTAATTTTACCTCTTTTAAAACTAAGCTTATCTGTAAGCTCCCTTTTACATATCGTAGCACTCTCTTGAGAGCTATCCATAAATCTTCACTAGCACATGACTGGTACCTACTTAAAATACTTATGGAAAGACGTAATTAAAAGTAGTGGTAGGTTCGAATATGCATGTTGGTGAGGCTTACAGGAACGCCAGGCAGATGTTTCGACTGTGGGAAGACCTTGGGAAGCCTTCTGGTGATCCCGCATTTTGTGACATGCATATAGCGAAGAGAATATTTAAGTCACGCTTGAAATGGTGTCAAAATAATGAGGACCAAATAAAAATGGATATTTTGGCTTCTCAACACTCAAGCAGTGATTTTCGCTTGTTTTGGAAATACACGAACAGGCTGAGTAGTAAGCCTGGCCTCCCCGTGTCTGTCAATGGCGAGAGCGATCCCGTAGGCATTGCTGACCTCTTTAAGGAACATTTTAGGATAAAGTCTCCACTGGGTCCCTGCGTATCCGAGCCTGATGTTGTTGACCATCGTGACCTTGGAACGAGATTCACAGCTAAGGACATTAAAGGTGTTATTAGCAGTATGTCAAGAGGCAAGTCTCCAGGTCACGATAGTCTGAGCATTGAGCACCTCAAGTTCACGGGCCCTCATTTACTAAGAGTGTCAGCAATGTTTTATAACTTTTGTGTGAGTCATGCGTATTTACCTTGCCATATGACAAAAACGATTGTAGTGCCTATTATTAAAAATAAAACGGGTGATATCGCTGATTTAAAGAATTACAGGCCCATTTCTCTGGCTACGGTGATCGCGAAAGTACTTGACAGCCTGCTTAACAGACAACTTAATAAGTTTGTTCAGCTGCACGACAATCAGTTCGGATTCCGATCCGGACTATCAACTGAAAGTGCCATCTTGTGTCTAAAGTGGACTGTTAGGTACTACTCCGATAGAAAAACACCTACGTATGCTTGCTTCCTCGACCTCTACAAAGCTTTTGATCTGGTTGCATACAGTATCCTCTGGAGGAAGTTAGAGGAAGCTGGAGTTCCTCCAGAGTTGATAAACACTTTTAAATGCTGGTATGGAGGCCAGATCAATCAGGTACGCTGGGCAGGGGCTTTTTCAGAGCCGTATAGGTTGGAGTGGGGGGTGAGGCAAGGGGGGTTGACTTCACCCACGCTCTTCAATTTGTATGTCAATGGGTTGATCGAGGTGCTCAGCAGTGAGCGGGCCGGCTGTTACATTGACGGAGTATGTGTAAACAACATTAGTTAAGCCGATGATATGGCACTGCTGAGCGCCTCGGTTTGTGATCGTAGGAGGTTGGTGGCCATCTGTGAAGAATATGCTTTACTTCATGGATTGGTCTACAACGTCACTAAAAGTGAAGTCATGGTCTTTGGTGTCAGCAGTCAATGTTCTGATCCGATACCTCCGGTCAAGTTGAACGGAATATCGCTTGTGAGGGTATTTAAAGTGAAATACTTAGGACATCTTTTGACTGCTGACCTCAAAGATGATGAGGATAGTCAAAGTCAAAGTCATTTATTTGCTTTAAATGCGGTTACAATGATGTTATTTAAGTATTCTTGTGCGATGACACATTTCGCCATATTTTGGCATGCAAATATTATGATGAGGCTAAAAAGCAATTATCTTCAACTAAAGTTGAAAATGTTGTTTAGACACGAATTAAAGTAAATTAATCCTCAATTTACACAACACAACTAGTTAAAAAAAAATACATATGATACATTTGGGACTATGTCCATGTTTGGGACAACACAAAATAACAGGATAAAAATACTACAATCATAGATTTGAATATATTCTAGTCTGTTCTACAATGCATTCCTGTAATGATAGGACCGACAAGAAGTTTTTTTTAGAAATTCACCTATTGAATAATAACTATGTGAAATGAGCCATTTTTTTAGTACTACGCAGAAATTTCTGTAAGGAAGATCAGTTATAAAATTTGGAATTGAATTATAAATAAGTGGCGCCATATACACGCAACTGCGTGCGATATAGAAAGAGAAAGGAGGGCTCTGTCGGTGAGAGCTAATATGATCGCTCGCAGGTTTGCACGTTGTTCTAGAGTTGTGAAAAAAACCTTATTTCGTGCATATTGCACCTCATTTTACACGTGCAGCCTGTGGGTAGATTACACTCAAAAACCGTACAGCGCCCTCCGCGTGCACTATAATAATGCGTTCCGGGTATTGATGGGGCTGTTCCGCTTCTGTAGCGCATCAAGCATGTTTGCTGATGCTCGTGTCGATTGTTTTTACGCTACGATGCGAAAAAAATGCGCTTCCCTGGTGCGCCGGGTGCGGGCCAGCCCCAACAATATAATGCAGTGTATCGGGAGCAGACTAGACTGTTTGTGTATGAATCGCTGCTGCAAGCTTTCCACATCTGTGTTGAGCGTGTAGCAGGGATTCATTAAATGTATAGGTTATGTTTACTAACATAGTTGTTAAGATATGTTGTTACTAACATTTCTGAGTCTTGTTACTTGTTAATTTAAATAAAATAAAAATAAATAAATAAATAAGTCAGGTCTGGAACACAACATTCATCTTCATTACTGAACCAATTACCTTTCTACATCTATGTTCTATTTCCAGACTCTCTGACTTATCTCTTTTTAACACACTGTGATCGAAATTTTCTTCCATGGGAGTCACAGGCGCCTTACAATCTAACATATTACAAGAATTTAGCAATTTTTCAAGGTAAGTTGTCTGATTTATTATTATAGTACCCTAGTAACTAAGCGGAACAGGTTACTAAATATTATATCCACGTCTATTGTATTTTATAGTACCCTCCCTTAAATTCTGCGTTACATGCATTCGTGACTAATTTGACCCAGGTCTTTCATTTTTAACCGACTTCCAAAAAGGAGGAGGTTATATGTTCGTCGCGTATGTTTGTTTGTTTTTTTTTTTATGTATTTCCACCGATTTCTCCGGCCATTGTGGACCGATTTTGAAAATTATTTTTTATTTGAAAGGGTGTGCTCTCGAATTGGTCCCATATACAGTTTAAGAACTTTGCTTCGATTGTTTTTGAGTTAGCTACAAAATACGTATCTGGTAGCAGGTAGTGGTATTCGAATGTGTGTGGGGTAGGTACCACAACTAAAAAGTGAAAAATAAAAACTTTTTACAAAAAAAAAAACAACCGACCTCCAAAAACAAACACTACAAAGTGAAAAATAACTTTAATATCGGAAGTCGGTGGCAAAAAACGAAAATACAAAACCCAAGACACCGACTTCCGAAATTAAAATTATTTTTCATTTTGTAGTGTTTTTTTTTTGGAGGTCGGTAGTTTTTTTTGTAAAAAGTTTTTAAAGTGTTCATTTAACAATTGCTTCACATTTTCTATCTCTTTGACATCACTAGATGCTAACAACAAATCATCAATATAGAGTAGTAAGTATTGTTAGGTTTTAAAATAATATTATAATCAATAAATCGTTAAAATTGTCTAGTCGATTATTGGGACATTTTATTTCTTATACTGGCAACACTAGTTTGGGAATGACTGAGGTTTGGGTATGGCGGGGAAAGACTCGGCCTATTCGCTTGGGGCCAGCATCGAATGCAGACGTATTACTAGTGGTCTTCAATAAAACGACTGTTCAATAATTTATGTGAGTATATAATACTGTAAGGAGAATCTTCTCTTACGTTAGTTACTACCCCACTTCGCCTATAAAAGCAAGGCGCTGGGGATAGAACGTCCCTTTTTGCTGCTCTGCGCTCGGACTGGACGGACGTGTGAATCATCAGCTAGTAGTAAGGTTACGTAAGCCATTTGAGTTTAGTTTAGTGCAAAAGTGATCAAAGTGTTCGGTGTTTCGTTTAGTGGATTTTAAGTCTTAGCAGACTGTAAGTAATTTTGTTGATTGTAATTCGAGTCAATTGTAATAATGAAGTAAAATGGTTTTTTTGTTGTAAACTGTTATTTTTTTTTAATTTCCACTTCTGAAGCTTATATCAGAAGTGGGATAAAGGACTTTTAAAGCCCACTTAGACGAAGTTTCGTAGCTAAAAATTGTTGTGAACAGAAAAACCGTTTTCTTTCGATCCTTTCAACTTTTTGCAATTACCCACTTTATCACTTTTTTTTATTCAATTGTTTGCTTCTATGATTTGTTTGTCTGATGTGACCTTGTTTCTCTTTTTGTGATAATGGGGCGAGAACGCTCGCGTACTTGTGAAAAACGGTCACATACTCGGGATAGGTCACGCGATCGCAAACGACGTCTATCTCGTGGGTCATATGATCGCAGTAGTGGTAGATCATACCGCGATTCGAGTAGGAGTCGTCGTACTTCGCCAGATGGCTTACGTAATCGAGATCGGCATGATTCTCGTGGTCCCGAAAGGCACCGATCGCGCTCTAGGGATAGGCGTGATTCGCGTAGTAGGGATCGTTCGCGTAGTAACATTGGCTATAGAAAGCGCACACGTACTCCTTCGCCCCCGGTTCAAACGAGTTTTACCCACAAGAATAGCGAGGTTTTGCCAAAAGCTAAGGAGCCAATAGTCCCTAATACGTCAGAACCACATCGGTCTACGGAGTCTAGTGTCCCTGGCTCCGAGGTATCCACTCTCGCTCATGCCTTAATGCAAGCAATAAAAACGATGCAACCAGCAAGGTCACAAAACTATTACGTGTCGAACTTTACCATCAATTAACAGCAACGAGGCATGGTCCGACGAAGTGGATCGTGCTAGAGAGGCTAACGGTTGGAGTGACCACGAATGTCTGTCGCGTGTAGCTACTTGCCTTAAGGGTGACGCTAAGGTCTGGCTAGGGGAATGGGTGACGAACGATAGGACGTGGTCCAATTTCGTACGCGAGTTCAAACCCCTTTGCCCGAGTAAATTAGACTACGCGAATATTTTGTTCGAAGCTATGAATACTACGTCAGACAAGTATACTACTTACTCAGAATACGCCCGTCGTTCCTTATTGCGTCTGAGAATAGTTCAGGGGCTAAGTGATGAATTAAGAACGCTAATCGTTATACGCGGTATAGACAATCCACAGGTGCGTGCAGCTGCTGCTAACGCAAACTTAACCCCTGACACTATTGTCTCGTTCTTGTCAATTTACGCGAAACCTTCGAGGTACAACAAGGTTGTTGATCGTAAAAGGGAAGGTCAAACGAAACCAAACCACCGTTCAGGGCCAAAATGTTTTAATTGCAATCAAACGGGTCATCTCAGTCGTCATTGTAAGAGGCCTAGGGCAAACGCGACCAATATCAAGCCTGCTAACATGGCTTCGGACACGTCTTCCAATACGCAACAATCTTCGAGCAGTTCTTGTACGTTCTGTAAGAGATCGGGACATACTGAGGACCAATGCTTTACCAAAGCTAAAACCGAGCAACGAAATCCGCGTAATGTCAACCTTTGCTCTTATCGATCAAATATCGCACAAAACAACTACATGACTACCGCGATAGTAGATGGAGTATCCGTAGACGTACTCATTGATAGCGGAGCCCTTGATGTGTCCCTTATTTCTTCAGATATTTTGAAACATTTTACGTGTCAGCCAAAATCGAGACGTTGTGTGTTGAAAGGATTGAGTGAGAAAGAAGTGGTCGCCACATCTTACGTCACGTTCACTGTGGAATTCAACGACATTACTATTGAAGTTGACTTAGTAGTAGTGCCATCGTGTTTTATGAACGCTCCTATCATAATTGGCACCGATATCTTGAACCGCGAAGGCATCACTTACATTCGTACGAAAAATTACCAGTACCTCACGCGTTCCGCTCACATTAGCGCAAAAGTCAATGCCATTTGTGTGGGTGATCAGGTCAAAGTAAATACACCCCTTCAGGGCACGGAGTTGGATAGCCTTATGTCCGTCATAAACGAGTTTTCCGACTATCTAATATCAGGGACTGCTAAGACCACAGTCCAAACAGGTGAGATGGAGATAAAGCTTCCCAGTTCCAGCCCAATCGTTTATATTGAACTGTTGCGTAAAGTACTCAGGACGCTTACATCAGCCGGTTTTACAATAAATTTGGCTAAATGTTCGTTCCTCGTCACAGAAGTAGAATATTTGGGGAGGTTAGTTAGTCAGGGTCAGGTTAGGCCGAGTCCACGAAAAGTGGAAGCCCTGGTTAACACCTTGCCGCCTGAAAATGTAAAACAGGTGCGCTAACTCTTAGGTTTGGCGGGTTATTTTCGACGGTACATAAAAGATTACTCCACTAGAACTGCTCCCATTGCTCATCTAACCCATAAAAATGCCAAATTCATTTGGACTCCCGAATGCGAGGCTATTCGCCTCAACCTCATTAAAGAACTGACCAATTAACCGGTCCTTTCCATTTTTAACCCTAACTTTCCCACCGAAGTCCATACAGATGCCAGCAGTGCTGGATACGGTGCGGTACTTCTACAAGCTCATCCAGACTCAAAAAAGCACGTGGTGGCTTATTTCAGTAGGTCGGACGAGCACGAACACATTAACGTAGAGAAGACCTTTGAACTTATCTTAAAACATTTTTGTTTCCCCGGACACTGCCAGTTCGTTAGCAAATATATTGCTCACTGTCTCGTGTGTGTGTCGCAAAATACAGTTCCTCGGGCTCCTTTGCAAACTATTACTTCCTGGGAAAAACCCGATACACCATTCCATACTGTTCACGTTGACGCCTTAGGCCCTCTGCCTGTGTCTGAAGGGTACAAATTTGTTTTACTCATCGTCAACGCTTTTACCAAATATACTCTCCTCTACCCGATTTGTAGACAAGACGCTGGTCAGCTAAAACGCGTCGTTTCCCAGGCTATTTCTTTGTTCGGATTGCCTAAGCTTATGGTCAGTGACAAGGGACGAATGTTCGAGTCTAGGGAGTTCGTGACTTGGGTAAATGAACTCGGTTGTAACCTGCATTACATAACGCCGGAAATGCACCAGGCATACGGCCAAGCTTAGCGTTACATGCGTACCGTCCTCAACACTCTACGTATCCAGTCGAACTACAAGAACGTACCCTGGTCAGAAACGTTGTGGAAACTTCAGTTGGTGTTAAACGTCACGAGACAGAAGACTACGCAAGTATCACCATTGAATCTTCTGATTGGCACTGAATCCACAACTCCTGTGGTTCGAGTTCTAGTGCGCGATATAGCTGTCGAAGGATCGACACCGAACACAGAGGCCCCACGTGAAGTAACCGCAAGCAGGGTCCGTGAACTCCTAAGGAACAATTAAGCTAGACAAGACGAACAGGTCAACCAACGACGACATCCACCTCGCCAATTTAACGTTGGTGACTGCGTGTTTGTAATAAAATTTTCCCAGTCAACAGGAAAACTTGACTCCGGAATGCGTGGTCCGTATAAGGTGGTAGAAGCACTGCCTAGTGGACGCTATACGCTGCGTTTGCTCAGCGGTAGCTACGATAAAACTACACAGGCTGCTTCCCAGTACATGGTGCCGTGGCGCGGCGAGTGGTGCCCAGAAACGTGTGCCGCATTCTTTGTGAGTAAGTAAATCACTGTTGTTTGATTTACAAAGCTAGCATTGTATTTGTTTGAATTTACAGACGGGAGTGATGTCTGGGCTGCCGCGTAGTACTGCGGTGCCGGGCGTAGCAGGCGCGTGTGTGTCGCCGGTCGTGTTGGCACCTGTTGCTGAGTCTCGGGTGGCCGTATAAATTTGGCCATGTGCGGTCAATTTGTGGTCTCACTCACACGTATGAATACCGCCTGCATGTTGAAAGAACTCGTGCGTATGAATACGGTCTGCGTATCGAGTGGGCTCGTACGCATGATTACGATCAGTGTATGGGTTGGCTTACACGTATGAATACGGTCTGCGTGTTAAGCGGCTTACACGTATGAATACGGTCTGCGTGTTAAGCGACTTGCACGTATGAATACGGTCTGCGTGTCAAGCGGGTCTGCGGATTGTCAGACCATGTTGCAGGTGGCGAAAGCTGAACGCTGATCGCGGTCGCGGTCGCCGTCAGCAAGACAGCAGCAAAGAAACCGCCGCTTGCGCGCCGGGCACATAAAGGACAATCCCTTGGTTTTGTTTTTGGTTTGAGAAAGATGGATGTGTGTGTCTATTCAAACTTATGAACTATTTGAGAGAATGATGAATGAATTAGTTGGCTGAAGACGAACGGAACTTTTTGAGAGGCTGAACGCTTTTACACGAATTGCTTGGTAGCTGCTAATAAGATTTTGTTTGCAGATGAAGATACTGATGACGATTCTGAACAAACGGCGTCTTTTATTGAGGTCGACCCGTCGCCTCGGCCAGTGGGCGAAGCGGAGGTCGAGTTGCCGACCTCTCCCAGCGCGGGTCCTAGCGGGGTCACTCCAAGAGTTCGTGTCGAGGACGACACCTCGTCAGGAGAGGCCGTGTAAGGAGAATCTTCTCTTACGTTAGTTACTACCCCACTTCGCCTATAAAAGCAAGGCGCTGGGGATAGAACGTCCCTTTTTGCTGCTCTGCGCTCGGACTGGACGGACGTGTGAATCATCAGCTAGTAGTAAGGTTACGTAAGCCATTTGAGTTTAGTGCAAAAGTGATCAAAGTGTTCGGTGTTTCGTTTAGTGGATTTTAAGTCTTAGCAGACTGCAAGTAATTTTGTTGATTGTAATTCGAGTCAATTGTAATAATGAAGTAAAATGGTTTTTTTGTTGTAAACTGAAATGGCTAAATGGTTGTTTTGTGTTGGTGTTTGAAAAAGTAATGCTTAATCAAATGCTCAATCATTTTAACACAAATAAAATCCTTCACGATCAACAGTATGGTTTCACCAAAGGACGTTGTACAACCGACGCTGGTGTAAACCTATTAAGACACATTTTTAACGCGTGGGAAGAGGCCCAAGATGCCATAGGGATCTTTTGTGACCTCTCCAAAGCATTTGATTGCGTCGATCACGAAACCTTACTCTTGAAACTAGAGCATTACGGACTTGGAAAACTTGCACTCAATTTAGTAAAATCTTATTTAAATGATAGACAACAGCAAGTTCAAATAAAAGGTATCAATTCACTAGGTTTAAAAGTAAAATTAGGTGTGCCACAAGGCTCGATATCATAATCATAATCATCATTTATTGCATTCATGTAGTTTAAAAGTTATTACAAGTTTAAATAGGTTTCATACATGAACCCTGCTAGGGCACAGCAATATACATAGTTTAATGTGCTACAGTGTTACAATATTAAAACCACTGTGCTTAATCAATTACCTAATACTAATTTTACATAGTTATTAGATGTCCATCATTTATCATTTGAATATAATATAAATAAGTTATTATCATGATAAAATATAGAATAGGGTAAGAACAATTAATTGGTCGTCATTTCCATTATAAATTAAAATAAGATAAAAAATAAATTCAATTAAAACAAATAGCGATAACAATAATAATCATGAAACAACACATCATAACATAGGTAGGTAGTAAGTCAAGGTTGTAGGTGCTGTGTGTATTGTGTACAGGTCAAAATTTCAATGTCAAGATTTACTTATCGTCAAAGAATTCCTTTAGAGTGTAATACGATTTTAATATAAGGTATTTTTGGAGACAGTTTTTAAATTTATTTTCGTACTCTAAGTCCTTAATTGAATTTGGAAGCTTATTATATATTTTCACGCACATGGCTAAAGGTCCTGAATGGAACATAGTTAATTTTGAGCTTGGTAAGGCTAATTCATTTTTGTTTTGGCGTCTAACACTGCGATGTTGCGGGCGAATGTCCTTTGTGAGTGAGAATAATGACTGGTGTTTTCTTACAAATTTGCTAACTTCTAAAACGTAGATACCAGTTAGTGTAAGGACCTTGTATTTTAAAAAGAATGGCTTGCAGCTTTCTGTGTTATCTATATTGGCAAGAATTCGTATACATTTCTTTTGTAGAATAAAAAGTCTGTCTCTGTCTACACCATTACCCCACACCACGATTCCATAATTTAGCCAGGAGTATGCGTAGGCATAGTATGCTGTTAGAGCAGTTTTAAAATCGGTAGCTCTTTTAAGCTCCTGCAAGGCATATATAAAGCTGGCTAGTTTGTTTGCCAACGCATCTATATGGCTTTCCAGTTTATGTTGGTATCTATGGTTAAACCCAATAATTTAAACTCGTTTATGCATTGCAGCTTAATGTTGTTGTATGAGTAATCCATATCCAATTTGCGTTTTTGGTATGGTCTATATTGCATTAGCTTTGTTTTGTCAAAATTTAACTCTAAGTTATGATCCTTTAACCATGCTATTATTTTGGAGAGCTTCTCGTCTAGACTTAAGTTTAGGTTTACTTTATTGGTGTATGGAAAAATGATAGAAATATCGTCAGCAAATAAAATACTTTGAGCGTCAATTTCTTTAGGCAGGTCATTAATATAAATTAGAAATAACAAGCATCCCAAAACGCTGCCTTGTGGTATTGACATTGTTGTTTTTGCTTTATTAGATCTTACGCGTGTTATTTGGCCAGTGTGTGTGTCACTATGTTCTACCTCTACGAATTGTTCCCTATTTTCTAGGTACGAGCAGAACCACTTGTGTGCTGTACCTCTAACACCTATTGCATATAATTTATTAAGTAAAATTTCGTATGAAACTCTGTCATAGGCTTTGCTCATATCCAGTAAAATCCCTACTGCATAATTTTTGTTATTGATTATATTTAAAGCTTCCTGGATATACTTAAATATTGCTAATGTCGTGGATCTATTTTTCCTGAACCCATTTTGGCTATCATTAAATATTTTATATTTTTCGCAATAAGAATAAAGTCGTTTTGACATTGCAGTCTCCAATATTTTTGAAAAGGTTGGTAGCAATGCTATCGGCCGATAATTACTAGTGTCAGTCTGGTCTCCCTTTTTATAGATTGGTTTCACTATCGATATTTTTAGCAGGTCAGGGACTGAGCCTTCATCTAAAGACTGATTTGTTAAATAAGTTAGCGGCAACGTTAATTCTTCAGCGCATGCTTTTATAAGTATAGGCGGTATCTCGTCATGCCCATAACTTCGCTTGTTTTTCAATCTTTTTATAATAATAAACAATTAATTGGTCGTCATTTCCATTATAAATTAAAATAAGATAAAAAATAAATTCAATTAAAACAAATAGCGATAACAATAATAATCATGAAACAACACATCATAACATAGGTAGGTAGTAAGTCAAGGTTGTAGGTGCTGTGTGTATTGTGTACAGGTCAAAATTTCAATGTCAAGATTTACTTATCGTCAAAGAATTCCTTTAGAGTGTAATACGATTTTAATATAAGGTATTTTTGGAGACAGTTTTTAAATTTATTTTCGTACTCTAAGTCCTTAATTGAATTTGGAAGCTTATTATATATTTTCACGCACATGGCTAAAGGTCCTGAATGGAACATAGTTAATTTTGAGCTTGGTAAGGCTAATTCATTTTTGTTTTGGCGTCTAACACTGCGATGTTGCGGGCGAATGTCCTTTGTGAGTGAGAATAATGACTGGTGTTTTCTTACAAATTTGCTAACTTCTAAAACGTAGATACCAGTTAGTGTAAGGACCTTGTATTTTAAAAAGAATGGCTTGCAGCTTTCTGTGTTATCTATATTGGCAAGAATTCGTATACATTTCTTTTGTAGAATAAAAAGTCTGTCTCTGTCTACACCATTACCCCACACCACGATTCCATAATTTAGCCAGGAGTATGCGTAGGCATAGTATGCTGTTAGAGCAGTTTTAAAATCGGTAGCTCTTTTAAGCTCCTGCAAGGCATATATAAAGCTGGCTAGTTTGTTTGCCAACGCATCTATATGGCTTTCCAGTTTATGTTGGTATCTATGGTTAAACCCAATAATTTAAACTCGTTTATGCATTGCAGCTTAATGTTGTTGTATGAGTAATCCATATCCAATTTGCGTTTTTGGTATGGTCTATATTGCATTAGCTTTGTTTTGTCAAAATTTAACTCTAAGTTATGATCCTTTAACCATGCTATTATTTTGGAGAGCTTCTCGTCTAGACTTAAGTTTAGGTTTACTTTATTGGTGTATGGAAAAATGATAGAAATATCGTCAGCAAATAAAATACTTTGAGCGTCAATTTCTTTAGGCAGGTCATTAATATAAATTAGAAATAACAAGCATCCCAAAACGCTGCCTTGTGGTATTGACATTGTTGTTTTTGCTTTATTAGATCTTACGCGTGTTATTTGGCCAGTGTGTGTGTCACTATGTTCTACCTCTACGAATTGTTCCCTATTTTCTAGGTACGAGCAGAACCACTTGTGTGCTGTACCTCTAACACCTATTGCATATAATTTATTAAGTAAAATTTCGTATGAAACTCTGTCATAGGCTTTGCTCATATCCAGTAAAATCCCTACTGCATAATTTTTGTTATTGATTATATTTAAAGCTTCCTGGATATACTTAAATATTGCTAATGTCGTGGATCTATTTTTCCTGAACCCATTTTGGCTATCATTAAATATTTTATATTTTTCGCAATAAGAATAAAGTCGTTTTGACATTGCAGTCTCCAATATTTTTGAAAAGGTTGGTAGCAATGCTATCGGCCGATAATTACTAGTGTCAGTCTGGTCTCCCTTTTTATAGATTGGTTTCACTATCGATATTTTTAGCAGGTCAGGGACTGAGCCTTCATCTAAAGACTGATTTGTTAAATAAGTTAGCGGCAACGTTAATTCTTCAGCGCATGCTTTTATAAGTATAGGCGGTATCTCGTCATGCCCATAACTTCGCTTGTTTTTCAATCTTTTTATAATAATAAACAATTAATTGGTCGTCATTTCCATTATAAATTAAAATAAGATAAAAAATAAATTCAATTAAAACAAATAGCGATAACAATAATAATCATGAAACAACACATCATAACATAGGTAGGTAGTAAGTCAAGGTTGTAGGTGCTGTGTGTATTGTGTACAGGTCAAAATTTCAATGTCAAGATTTACTTATCGTCAAAGAATTCCTTTAGAGTGTAATACGATTTTAATATAAGGTATTTTTGGAGACTGTTTTTAAATTTATTTTCGTACTCTATGTCCTTAATTGAATTTGGAAGCTTATTATATATTTTCACGCACATGGCTAAAGGTCCTGAATGGAACATAGTTAATTTTGAGCTTGGTAAGGCTAATTCATTTTTGTTTCGGCGTCTAACACTGCGATGTTGCGGGCGAATGTCCTTTGTGAGTGAGAATAATGACTGGTGTTTTCTTACAAATTTGCTAACTTCTAAAACGTAGATACCAGTTAGTGTAAGGACCTTGTATTTTAAAAAGAATGGCTTTCTGTCTCTGTCTACACCATTACTCCACACCACGATTCCATAATTTAGCCAGGAGTATGCGTAGGCATAGTATGCTGTTAGAGCAGTTTTAAAATCGGTAGCTCTTTTAAGCTCCTGCAAGGCATATATAAAGCTGGCTAGTTTGTTTGCCAACGCATCTATATGGCTTTCCAGTTTATGTTGGTATCTATGGTTAAACCCAATAATTTAAACTCGTTTATGCATTGCAGCTTAATGTTGTTGTATGAGTAATCCATATCCAATTTGCGTTTTTGGTATGGTCTATATTGCATTAGCTTTGTTTTGTCAAAATTTAACTCTAAGTTATGATCCTTTAACCATGCTATTATTTTGGAGAGCTTCTCGTCTAGACTTAAGTTTAGGTTTACTTTATTGGTGTATGGAAAAATGATAGAAATATCGTCAGCAAATAAAATACTTTGAGCGTCAATTTCTTTAGGCAGGTCATTAATATAAATTAGAAATAACAAGCATCCCAAAACGCTGCCTTGTGGTATTGACATTGTTGTTTTTGCTTTATTAGATCTTACGCGTGTTATTTGGCCAGTGTGTGTGTCACTATGTTCTACCTCTACGAATTGTTCCCTATTTTCTAGGTACGAGCAGAACCACTTGTGTGCTGTACCTCTAACACCTATTGCATATAATTTATTAAGTAAAATTTCGTATGAAACTCTGTCATAGGCTTTGCTCATATCCAGTAAAATCCCTACTGCATAATTTTTGTTATTGATTATATTTAAAGCTTCCTGGATATACTTAAATATTGCTAATGTCGTGGATCTATTTTTCCTGAACCCATTTTGGCTATCATTAAATATTTTATATTTTTCGCAATAAGAATAAAGTCGTTTTGACATTGCAGTCTCCAATATTTTTGAAAAGGTTGGTAGCAATGCTATCGGCCGATAATTACTAGTGTCAGTCTGGTCTCCCTTTTTATAGATTGGTTTCACTATCGATATTTTTAGCAGGTCAGGGACTGAGCCTTCATCTAAAGACTGATTTGTTAAATAAGTTAGCGGCAACGTTAATTCTTCAGCGCATGCTTTTATAAGTATAGGCGGTATCTCGTCATGCCCATAACTTCGCTTGTTTTTCAATCTTTTTATAATAAACTTAATTTCGTTAGGGTCAACAGGTCTTAGGTAAATGGAGTTTTCGCTTTGGGAGGAGGTAGGACGGCCAGTTGGACAAACGTTCCCGTTTGCGGTATCCATTTTTCCCACTGACACAAAATAATCATTGAAAGCGTTGGCAATAGTAGTCGCGTTTTCTGTCACAGTGTTCTGTACACGCAATTTTAGGTTATTTATTGGCTTTTTGTTATTCTTATTTGTGCGCTCTTTTATTATTTGCCACATTGTTTTAGTTTTATTTTCAGATTTACTCATTATTCTTATGTAGTTTAGTTTTTTAGAGTGGGCTACTGTTCTCTTAAGTAATTTTTCGTAACGCTTATAGTACCTTTCCAATATATTGTTATTAGTTGTAGTCATTAATGCTTTTAGTTGTCTTTTATGCTTGCATGCTACGCTTAATCCGGTCGTTAGCCATGATTTAGATGATCTCCTTTTGATTTTTACGGTTTTCTTTGGTATACACTGATTTAATATGGTTTGTAAGGTGTTATGAAATGACAGATAGTTAGTATTTATATTTTGGTTTTCGTTAATTATTTTACTCCAGTCTAGTTTTTTCAGTTCTTTTTTAAATGAGTCTATGCTGTGTTTATTATAGATCCTCTTTAAAGCTAATATTTGTTTTTTATTAATTATTGGGTCGTGGGTAGGTATAGTGATTGTTATTCCTCTGTGGTCTGAAAGCCCAAGCTCCACTACTTCTAGATGGAGTTCGTCGTGTGCGTTTGTAAATATTAGGTCAATACATGTGGTGCTTGAGGTTGTTACTCTGGTAGGTTCCGTCGCTAGTTGTCGAAAGTTGTACTTGGTCATAGTATTTAGAAGATTAAATGAATTGCGATTTTTCTCAAGGATATTCACGATGAAATCCCCGCCTATAATTATGTGTTTATGTTTGTCCTTCATGTTGATTTTAAGTAGTAGTTTTTCCAAGGATGTATAAAATATTTCGGTTTCCCTGTTTTTTTGTGGCCAATAGATGACTATAAGTAAAAGATTCATTTTAGGAATTTCCACTGCACACGTTTCGAATATAAATTCAGTTGTCATTTCCGTTAAATCTTTTCTTTCCTTAGATTCAATATCATCTTTTAAGAATATGCACACACCACCTCCCGCATAGTTTGGGCGGCAGTATTTGGCGGCTACAGTATACCCTTCCAAACTTAGTAGGTCTTTTTTAAATTCTGTTATCCATGTTTCCGTCAAGCAAAGCGCTTCTATTTTATGTTCGTTCGTGATTGCTTCTAATAGGTAACGTTTATTTTTTAAGCTTTGTATGTTTTGATATAGGATGTTTATATTACTACATGGATGTGTTTGTGTACTGTTTTCAGATGTGTTGTTGTTTAAGAAAAAACTTAGTGCTGGTTTGTGGTTGTGAGTCCGTAGATATTTCTGTTTTATCCGACTGTGAATACTCTACCTCAAAATCTTCATTATTTAGGTTGCTTATTGTCATAACAATATCCTGTAGGTCCGATATCACAATTTTCTTGCCATTACTATTCAGTGCGCCCGTGCGCTGATTATACATATCGTAGTTATAGGAAAGATTTAGATTAGAGTCCAATAGATATGCGTAATTAAATGTCTGTGTATCCATATATAAAAGGTTATTAAAAGTTTCTATTCTACTATTGTACAGAGTATTGCCATAATTTTGCTGTTCTACATAATAGTTATTATTAAATTTAAATTTATAAGTTGGTAGACAAATAATTATATTAGTATGGGTTAATGTAGCTAATTTTTCTCGAATAAACATGACTAGTTCTACATAGTTTTGTGTTCTTCGGAAGTCCTGTTCGCCGATGTAAATAATACAGTAGTCCTTACTTGTTAGGTTTTGAACTTTTACGTCAATATTCTCAAATATTTGCTTCAGTCCACATTTTGGTTTACGATAGTGGCAAATCTCGAAGTTTCGCAGGTTAGTTTCCTCCGTAGCAGTGTATAATATATTAGAAGTTTCGCTGCTTAGCAAAAATATTTTTGGTTTATCTATAGTAATAGTCTGCTTGCTGTGGGTTCTGCTTGGCGATGATAATCGAGTAGTATTAGAACGTTTTTGTGTTATCTCAATTATATTAGTCTCATCTTTTGTATTTAAATTGTCTGTTTGTGTCTCTTTACCATTTGTACGTCTGTTTGTAGTTTTCTTTGGCGTAGATCTTGGTTTGGCTGAGCTATTAATTTTTTTTAAGGAGTTCGTTTCTTTTAGCTAGTTCGTCGTTTTGTTTCTTCAATTCGCTATTCTCCAGTGACAGCACCTCGATTTCATTACACGCACTGTTTAACTGCGATATGAGTCGTTCGATAGTGGTTTTTGATGTCTTGAGTTGTGAGTCATCGTCGTCCTCAGACATGTCGGGCATGCTGTTAATTGTTACATTTTGAGACGTATTACTATCGTCTTCTGGCTCTGAGCGGGTGGCCGTGCGACGAAACGTAATATTCTCCAGAAAGTTCATGATTTTGCCAAAACAATCTCGTGTGGTGAGATTCGAACCAGAGCTCTTTGCGTTAAAGTCTAACGTGCAGGCCTACTGGCTACCTGTTCATTATGTTGATTTGCGAAAAAGCAGGTCACATTCTGTTGTTGTTGATTTCTTAATCAATAGATGTCGCTACTTGAGGCGTGTGCGATGAATGTTTTATTTTGTGACAGTTGCAAACTTTCTATTTGGTATCAATTGATGACATGTCAGTTCGCAAGTTATCCACAAGATGGAGTGGTTTTAACAAAATTTCAAATAAAAAACGGATCCTTACAATTTGATTTCGTGATTGAGTTTAGGATTAATCGTTTATTCACTTCGAGTTCACTTTATACTTTATTACACTGGTTTGGAGTCTTCACACATCTCTGATCGATCACTGTTTATTAGCAGTTATCAGCATTTATAACTGTTTGCAGGTCATTTGTTTACACGTATAAATCACTTTTGTTGTTTTTTCACTTCACGGACGTCATTGATAACACTGCTATAGTTGATTTGAATATCCTTTTTTATTTTTATGCACAGTTTATGGTATTTTGAGAACTTTTAATATTTTTAGAAATATAATTTACGAGAGCGCAATCAAATACAACACGCGATAGACGCGACCTCTCGCGGTATATCTATTATAGATATTGGGTCCATTCCTCTTCTTAGTATACATTAATGATCTACTCCATTTATTAAAAAATCAACCACAAATGGTGTTATTTGCTGACGATACTTCTTTAATTTTTAAGGTAGATAGACGTGCCACAAATTTTAACGACGTAAATAACGCCCTACAGCAGGTCCAAAATTGGTTCACTGCTAATAATTTAGTATTAAATGGAAAAAAAACTAAGTGCATAAAATTTTCTTTACCAAATGTCAAAAGTAGTGATTGTGAGATAGTATTGAATCAAGAGAAACTAGAATTCGTTGATAAAACTATTTTCCTAGGGATCACGCTCGACTCAAGGCTGCAATGGGGTCCTCATTTAACATCTCTTGCAGGACGGCTAAGTTCAGCAGCATATGCTGTCAGAAAAATCCGTCAGTTTACTGATGTAGATACCGCGAGGCTAGTATATTTCAGCTACTTTCATAGTATCATGTCCTACGGTATTTTACTGTGGGGACGGGCTGCAGACATCGAGTCTATTTTTATTCTCCAGAAAAGAGCGATCAGAGCCATATATTGTCTCCGCAGGCGCGATTCTCTAAGGAAACTGTTCAAGGATATTAACATCATGACGGTACCTTGTCAATATATATATGAAAACATCATGTACGTAAGAAAGAATTTACATCTTTTTAGCAAAAGAGGTGATAGACATAATTATAGTACTAGAAATAGGGACCTATTAGCTCAACCAGGTTTCAGACTGGCTAAAGTAGATTCATCTTTCATGGGATAAAACCACTGGGACTGTTTAAAATGTTACAATAAAATTCCTCCTCACATACTTCAACTGAATGAGACGAAATTCAAATCTTGTATAAAACGCACACTATGCAGGCAGGCATATTATACGTTGGGGGATTACATCACTGATAAAAATGCTTGGCTCAATGCTGGTCCTGCTCCACAACCACAACTAATTGATTAACATTTGCAAATACTGTTGGAGCTGCTGAAGATTTTAAGACCATCTTTGCATTGTATAAACTCAATCTCTTTCGTATTTTATAATTGCATAGCACACTATGTGAGCACTATGTACTAAAGAGTTACCATTTACCGGGTAATATGTCTTGTATTGACTTGAATGTGCCCTGGCGGCTGTGAGTATGTCATGCTCACTCAAATGTTTCGCTGATGGTGGCGCGTGTGTTGGATCATTTAGCTCCCTTCAAAATGGTTGAGCTGAATGGTGCTAATCCATGCGTCATGTTCGTGAACGGGCGCTGTCAGTTGGGACTGGTCATCTCTTAGCTGCCAGGGCTTATTTTTAATTCTCATTTTTTTGAATTGTTCTTTTTTATCTTTTTATTACGGACGCTTCTCATGTGCACGTCTTTCTACATTGTTCTCACATGTATAATTTCAACATGAATGATGTAACCAATTTTTTGTAACAATTTTTTATTTAAAAGAGTGTCCGTGGAGTTTCTTGCCCGTTCTTCTCCATAGGTACCTACTACGCTTTGGAATGGGCAACTAGCTTCATACCTATTTCTGACTGACCGATTCCTTGACAATTCAAAAGTGCCTGTAAATGGTTTAATTGAAATAAATGATTTGAGTTTGAGTAAACTGTTATTTTTTTTAATTTTCACTTCTGAAGCTTATAATACTATTTCATTTCAGAAGTGGGATTAACCTGCTTTTTGCTTACTTATGTTATATCAGCTCAATATTTTAACAACTGTTAATAGTATACCATGTACCCACGCATGGGTAATATTTCATGATTTTCTAGGTTATTTCCAAAAGTCGTTTTCTTGCAATGGTAATTGGACTATACCATTCGTGTTGTGGGATTAACCTGCTTTTTGCTTACTTATGCTCAATATTTTAACAACTGTTAATAGAATCCCATGTACCCACATGGGTAATATTTCATGATCTTCTAGGTTATTTCCAAAAGTCATTTTCAAGTAATGGTAATTGGACCATAAGATAGTACAATTTGTGTTTGTGGAGAGCAAGGGGACCAAAATTTTGGTTATTTTTGAGCTACGAGGCATCGTTTTCGAGATATTTCAATTGTAAATTTCAAAGTACCGCCGTTAACGAAAATTTTGTTAAAACATGCTAAATTGAGTAGTTACATCTTTTTCGTTTACAAGTTTCAGTGTAATGATGCAACGTGCGATTGATCTTTCTCCACGGCGGCGCTTGAGGACGCCTAACCGTGGAGCAGCTGATCGGGATGCAGATTCAGGCAGTCGGAGCCGCAGTCGCATGCGCACTCCGAATCGAAAGCATCCACGTGACAGTGTCCGAAAATTGGAACATGAGCTGGAACATCATCGAGAGCGGCTTCGCGCTCTGGAGAGCGAGCTGAGCCGGGAACGCAGCCTCAGACGACGGGCTACACCGGTGGCCGGTGCTAGCGACAACGAACTGAAGCGGTTACAGGCACGAGATAGAAGCTTACCTCGTGAATGCAGCCCTACAGTCCGGGGGTCCCGCGAAGTACGTGATGCTGCTGACAACGTGCCGCCGCCGCCGACACCACGGAATAAACGGTCAGACAGTCCAATGTTTAGCTCTAAAGATACTATAAAACCTATAAATTCTATTGATAAACCTAACTCTCAGCCGTTAGCAGTGACACCTCCAACACAGAATTTTAGTAACAACAATAATATTAACCACCAGAATATTCTTCCTAATTTTGACCCTTCTTCAAAGAGTCAACGAATTGATATTTGGCTTAAAAAGGTCAATGAATGTGCCACTGTCTACGGCTGGGACGAAAGGACGGTTATACATTTTGCTATGCAGAAACTACAAGGATTGGCCAAAACATGGTATGAGAGTTTGAACTCTGTCCTATTTAGCTGGAGCGAGTGGCAACATAAATTGATGAGCGCCTTTCCGTTTGTTCAAAATTATGGCCATTCCTTGGAGGAAATGCTGAAGAGAAGGAGTAGGTTTAATGAACCTCTTGAGGTTTATTATTATGAAAAATTGTCTCTCTTGAGCCATTGTGACATTGAAGGCAAGCGTGCAGTGGAATGTATAATCCATGGGTTAGGCGA
The DNA here is from genome assembly GCA_963680765.1 of Agrochola lychnidis. Classification (NCBI taxonomy): domain Eukaryota; kingdom Metazoa; phylum Arthropoda; class Insecta; order Lepidoptera; family Noctuidae; genus Agrochola; species Agrochola lychnidis. The sequence continues at coordinate 375,557 of OY796867.1, forward strand.
CAAAACAATGCGGTCTAGTGCCAACGCGATACGTTGTACCCAACCCGATCAATTATTACAATTTCTCATATGTAACAAGGAAATTTCACAACCATTTGATCGCGTCAATTTTAAAGGTCGATCTTCCACTACTTCTGAGTCATCAAAAAGTAACATCACAAATCGACCTGCTAGGACCGATAGTAATAAAACTCACTATTATTTCTATTGTTTTAATTGCAAGGAGAAAGGACATCATTATAATAACTGTCCGAAACCCAAAATAAAATGTGACAAGTGTAGTAGACTTGGTCATAAAGCTGATAATTGTTCGGGAAAATTTAGAGACGATTTAAAGCCTGAGAATATCCATAAAACAATGCGTATATTAACGTCGGAATCCAATTCGAACTTTACTAAAGTAGGTAGGATAAACAACGTTCCTATAAAAACTTTTATAGATTTCGGTAGTGAAGTCACGCTTATCACGCAGTCTGTAGCTTCAGCGTTAGGCCTTACCTACAACAGCCCTTCCATACCTTTGAGAGGTTTTGGTAACGACATAATACAATCCAAAGGTGGGGTCGACGTAGAATTGAACATTGATGATGTAAGAGGTAACGTTTTGTGTCAAGTAGTAGAGGATAGACTTCTTGATTTGCCCTTGCTTGTAGGACAGTCATTTACAGAGCAGTCACACGTTGTCGTGTATAAAACTGCGGAGGATATTACATTTTTTATGGTAATAATGAATTAGGTTTTCCTTTACTAGATTTAGGTGACGATACAACTGCCATCGTAGTGATCGCTTCTGATGTCAGTATTTATGGTTCAGCTGTAGTTAAAGCCCGTGTTAATACAATTAGAGATGGGGATATTTTATTAAGCGGAAAAGTTATAGGAAAACCTCATCAACAGTTCACCGTGAATCGTATCGGGGGGAATGGGGGGTGTATCGGGTTAAAGATAATTTTCTTTATATTTTTATAACGCTATTATCAATACCCTGTCAATTGCGAGGGAATGTGGCTATAGGAAGGGGTACTAAAATTCAGGTAGTTAATCGAATATTCACATCAGTAGAATCTATCAAAGCCGATCCCGATATTATTGATGTTAGTCAAGTAAAAATAGGTAGCGCGATTGATGAGTCCCAACGACAACAATTAATGAATATACTTGGAAGGTATAAACATTGTTTTGCGACGACGTTGAAGCAACTAGGGTGTACAAGTATTGCTGAGATGAATATCGAACTAAGTAGCAACCGTCCTGTTGTATATCAACCGTACAGGTTAGCACATAAATAACGAGAACAAGTGAGGGAGATGATAGGAGAAATGTTAGAGTCTGGAATCGTACGGGAATATGTTTCAGAATATGCTAGTCCTATTATATTAGTGCGCAAAAAGGATGGCAACCAAAGATCATGCGTCGATTATAGGCTCTTAAATTCTGTAACCATAAAAGAACGATACCCAATGCCGATCATTGAGGATTTTCAGGTCAAGCATTCTTCATAACTCTTGACCTGGCATCCGGTTATTACCAAGTGCCAATAAACGAAGGTTCAAAACCAATAACGTCGTTCGTAACCCCGGACGGCCAATATGAATTTAATCGTATGCCGTTCGGGCTGGCGAACGCACCCGCTATTTTCCAGCGGCTGATGAATAGGGTACTAGGGTCTGCCAGGTTTACAGAGGCTTTGGTTTACATTGATGATGTCCTTATTTACGGAAAGAGCGTAGAGGAATGCTTGGAAAGATTTGAAAGAGTGATGCAATTATTAGAGAAAGCCAATTTGACCCTTAATTTGTCGAAATGTGGTTTTCTTCAGAATCAGATAATTTATTTAGGGTATGAAATAAGTGCTGAAGGTGTTCGTTCTGGTAATAAGAAAGTTTAGTCTGTTTTAGTTTTTCCTTGTTCGATTAATTCACATTTCGTACGACAGTTTCTTGGCTATTTCAGAAAGTTCATTAAGAACTTCGCAACTTTGGCACATCCTCTGAATAGACTGCTTAAGAAAGATGTAGATTGGGTTTGGGCTGAGGATCAAGAGGTAGCTTTTAGGGCACTTAAGGATAGGCTGGTTAATAGACCGATACTAGCTATTTATGAACCGACCGCTGAGACAGAATTGCATACCGATGCAAGCCAAATAGGAATAGGCAGGATTTTGCTCCAGCGTAAACGCGCCTGCGACCCTTTTCAACCACTTTGGCATACTATAGCCGGCAAACTTCTCCAGAAGAAAAAAGATTTCTTTCATTTGAACTTGAGACTCTGGCTGTAGTATGTTCACTGAAGAAATTCCGAGTTTACTGGTTAGGGCAAAGTTTTAAAATTGTCACGGACTGTAGCGCGTTACGTTCCACTTTTTCAAAACGAGACATGATTCCACGCATAGCTCGTTGGTGGCTCCTGTTACAAGAATTTCAATGCAATGTAGAGTATCGTGCCGGTGCTAAAATGGCACACGTAGACGCTCTGTCACAAAATCCTGTCGAACTGGTAGATGACACAGCCGAAACTGACCAATATCCGAGTATTATGCTAATCAGTAACGATGACTGGTTACAGACCTTGCAGATGGGAGATTCGGAACTCCGACGAACACGTGATATACTCACTACTGATATGGATGCGGATAGTTTAAAACATATTAAAGAAAACTATTTAATTAAGGATAACAAACTTTTTAAATGTCTAAACGGTGATAAAGATAACTTACGCTGGGTAGTACCAAAGGGAGCAAGGTGGCAACTTTGCCGCATGAATCATGATAACATCGGACATTTTGGTGTGGAAAAGACGTTAGAACGCATTATGAAAACGTATTGGTTCCCTAAAATGTCTCGATTTATAAAAAAATATGTTCAGGTGTGTTTTGAATGCGCATACTCAAAGAAAACCACGGTCAACGAGGGTCATTTACACCCAATCACTAAAATAGAAGTGCCTTTTCACACCATTCACGTTGACCACCTTGGTCCTTTTGTTCGTTCTAAGTTAGGAAATTCTTACCTTTTCATAATAGTGGATGCGTTCACAAAGTTCGTTTTTATTAAACCTGTGCGAAATACTAAGACGCAAACGGCTGTTAAAGTTCTAGAAGACATTTTCTATACATTTCGGATTCCCAACCGGGTTATTAGTGACCGTGGCACTTGTTTCACGTCCCACGCGTTTAAACGTTTTTGTTTAGATAAGGGCATACGGCATGTTTTGAACGCGGTCGCTAGTCCGAGATCGAATGGGCAGGTAGTGCGGTACAACCGCACCATATTGAACTCATTGACTGCACAGAATCTTAATTTCGAGGAGAGAAATTGGGACTATAAAGTAGGTAGAGTCCAATGGGACATGAATAACACACGCCAGCCGGCTGAAGTCATGTTCGGATTAAATATGAACGCAGAGATTAACCCTAGGTTTAATGAATTAGTACGGGAAAGTAAGGAGGATCTAGATCCAGAAATTTTACGATTTCAAAGATAAAATTTATGTAGAACAGGAAAAGCAAAAATCCGCCCATGACAAAAACCGGCTTCCTGCGCGTGCGTACGGTGAGGATGATCTTGTCAAAATTACAAGAACTTCGTTTGCAAATGATGGCAAAAGTAAAAAACTAATTTCACCATACGTCGGACCTTATCGCGTGATTGCTGTGTTGGGTAACGACCGTTATAGACTGGCTGCTATACCTGGGTTATCTAGTACCAAAAATAAACGCAAAACCACTGTAGCTGCCGATCGTATGTTACCGTGGGTTCACGTAACCGCCTTAGATGTGAATGAGGACGATGATGTTGATGTTAACGATGAGACGTATAGCTGCGACGATGAAGACTCAGATGCGTAAATTCATTAATTTTAGAGATTATTTATACATTATACCGTTACATCATTGTCATCACCGACGTTGCTAACGTGCTAAATTACGATTGTAAAGTTAAAATTGATGAATTAATGAGTAGATTGAATTGATTAATGATTAATTGTCGAGTTGGTTGAAACGCAATAGTGCTAATTTAATTTATTTGTTTTTATTATTTTTAATTTTTATGTATAGTACTTCCCAGATGTGTTAAGTTGATCTAATTAAACGTCCCTAAGAATCAATAAAAGAAGTCAATACGGATAAATATTGGCACAATTTTACTGTTTAAAATTAGTATTCCCACTTAATTTATAATGTGTAGATTGACTAGATTAAAATATAAATAATTTAATTAATATAACTACGAAGATATGGATAGGAATATATATTGTATGTGTATTAAATGTGTATGTATTCTGACAAATAAATATTTTTGATTGAAACGCAACAGTACTAATTTTGTTACTTTGTTAAATTTGATTAATAGTACTTACCAGATGTGTTAAGATAATCTAATTAAACGTTCATAATGATCAATAAAAGAAGTTAATACGGATAAGTTTTGGTACAATTGTATTGTTTAAGTAATTAATATAACTACGAAAATAAGGATAGGAATGTGTATTGTATGTGTATCATTGTGTATGTATTCTGACAAACAAATATTTTTGATTGAAATGCAATAGTACTGAATTTGTTAGTTTGTTAACAGATGTGTTAGATAATCTAATTAAATGTTCATATGGATCAGTAAAATAAGTTAATACGGATAACTTTTAATATAATTGTATTATTTAAAATTAGTATTACCACTTAATTATAATGTGTAACTTGACTGGGTTGAAATGTAAATAATGTAATCAAAATAACTGCAAAGATAAGGATAGGAATATGTATTATATTGTATGTGCATTATTAGGGATGTTTTCTGGCAAATAAATGTTTTTGATTTGGTTTGATTTTGATTTATCATGATTATAAATATAACTATCATTTTGTGAATATTATGTGAATATCAAAATTATAAACAACCAGTAAATATTTATACTAGTGAGAGCGTTCACAAGTTATGGGAGAGCGTTCCCTACTAACTTCATTTCAAAAGTATGTCACCATGGTTAGTGAGAGCGATCACTACCAGTGACTTTATAATTATATTTATGTATTTATGCTTGTGAGAGCGTTCACAAGTTATATCGCTATGACTGGGGAGAGCGTTCCCTACCACAGTAATTTCATAATTCTATGACACAAAATGATGGTTAGTAAGAAGATTTACCACAGTGACTTTACAAATTCTATTTACTGCTCAAGAGCTAGAGTGTTCACTACCGTAAAATTTAGAGTCGAATTCGATGCTGTTACCTTCGCGGGCCGAGTGTTAGGTTTTAGATACGTGCATGAGGACATGCACGACGTCAGAATGGTCGAGTGTTAGGTTTTAAAATAATATTATTATCAATAAATCGTTAAAATTGTCTAGTCAATTATTGGGACATTTTATTTCTTATACTGGCAACACTAGTTTGGGAACGACTGAGGTTTGGGGATAAAACAAGAGTAGACTCGGCCTATTCGCTTGGGGCCAGCATCGAATGCAGACGTATTACTAGTGGTCTTCAATAAAACGACTGTTCAATAATTTATGTGAGTATATAATACTATTTCAGTATACTTTACACTTTGCATTTATTTTCATATACAAACAATATTCATAATCACATCTCAGAAAACCTAATTTAGTTATAACTTCATGAAACTTTTTATTCCAATTTTTGGATGAGTCTTTTAAACCATATAAAGATTTTTTTTTTAACTTATGCAAATTATATTTTTTCTGCTCATTAAGGGGACGATAACCGACTTTTAATGATTTTATACTGAAGATGACGTCTAAACGAGTAGTGTTAGTGATTTGGAAAAATATATGTTAAATTAGAGCATTTTTTTAATATTTTAATATAGGCATATTTTTGATTATGTTCATATTACATAGTGAAATTAATTTGTAAAGTTATGTCTAACGCGGATAAAAAACTGAGAATGACGCAAAATCTATCAAGCGTATTTTTCTGAAAACTTCACCATTTTAAAGATAATTACATTGTTGATCTTTTAGTATACGTGTTTTATTAAAATACCTTTTGTTTTACGTGTAATAAATTAGTAATGCGTCTAATTTGGGACAGCGCTCCTTGATGGGCGAGTCCTATTACTGGCAGGACGTACGACGCGTTGCGTGAGCTCAGTACAGAACACGCAAGCTAACCATTCAAGGTCACTGTCATATATCTCCGTCTTAAAACACCCTTTTGGCAAAGATACATAAACATCACCATCAAAATCCCCATATAGGAGATGGAGGGTAGATCGCAAAGTAAACAGTTCGACTTCTTGACAGTTCTTGCAAATTTATCGTAAATAAATACAAATTCGAAGTGATTCTTAAATAAACTACATAATTAATATCTTATACATCTGATAGTCCAGTGTTATCGTTTGCAAAGCGAATGACTAAATCAGTGATACTCAATAACTTTGTTAAGTGGGTGACTCAGTGATTTTGTATAGAACTATGTTAAAACAATAAAGTAGCTCAAACTCTGTTAAAAAGGTCATTACTTTGAACAAGTAAGATTGCTACGAACATTAAACCTAATAAACAGTCCAAGCAATTGAGGGGCTCGTGGCTAAGTAATAACAGTCGCACGGGTCGATCGATCAGGTTAAGCTACGCTTGCCGCGGTTGGTCCGTGGATGGGTGACCATCTTTACATACCAAGACCCCTCCGTGCCTCGGAAAGCACGTTAAGCCGTTGGTCCCGGCTGTCATTTGTAGATCTTTGACAGTCGTTACGGGTGGTTAGAAACCCAAAAGTCTGATGACCAGTCTTACCAAGGGGTATCGTGTTACCTAGTAACTAGGTTGTGGAAGTCAGATAAGCAGTCGCTCCATGTAAAATACTGGTATTCAGCTGCATCCGGTTAGACTGGAAGCTGACCCCAACATAGTTGGGAAAAGGCTAGGCAGAAGAAACAATGTAAAAACAGTGCCAAAACCTAAAAGTGATCGTTGTAATTAATTATTTTTCAAAACAATAACGGCGCGTTCCATTTAAAACACTGTCCATAACGATATTCTAAGCATATTGTGGGCGCGTTCCAATTTCACCTTAAAAACATCTTAAGCATTATAGTTTACATACAGTGTGAGTCTTTATAATCTGCACATACTGAATTGAGGGAATCTTTGCTTAATTATATCGACGGAAAAAATGATAAAAAAATTCTAAATATTTTATTGAAATTTTTAATGGATTTTTTATTTATTTTTTCGCTTCTGTGACTCCAGTGTATACAAAACGGTGTAACTTTTTAACTCGATGTTTTATCACGATGAAACAAACTCCATAATGATTGGAAGTAATTAGGTGTCCGCATTAAATGAAAATTGTGTAAAAAACTGCCACCAATTAAAAATTAACACGTTTTTTCCGCAAAAATCTGATTTTTTTTCATCAATTTTTGCAATAATCGTAAAATTTCTCAATAAGATGCCCCGATTACCTTCATTTTTTATTACTTTAAATTATTCTTCATCGTATTAGCTATCCAATAGTAAAAATTCCAAGGGTTTAACTCAATCCCATAATTTCTTATCAACAGCCAAAGAAAGGCCTAGAGCACGGCTACGCACTAATTGTTTAGCAGGTAGACGTCCTTTTTTGTTGAGAATGTGCGCGGGTCGGGGTGCGGGGAGGTAGGGCCAGCTGAAGGGACCAGAAGGGATGACAGACAGGCAGTCGCTCCGAATTATTCGCCGCTGCTACATGTGTTTCGTTACTTTCATTCACTGCTACCTGAGTTTCGTGACTTTCGTTCGCTGCTACGTGATGCCGCGCTTAAGTGAATTCTCCCCGGCACACATTGCCGACATTCATTTTTACTATGGGATGGGACGAGGAAGTGCCAGAGCTGCGCGCGCAGCTTACATAGCTGCGTTTCCTAACAGGCAACCAGTGCCATCTGCCCGCAACTTCCAGGAAGTTCACAGAAGATTGTCGATTACTGGACTTGAATCAAGTAGAGATCGTCGCGAGCCGCCTCAAATAATTATTGATGTGGTTCTGGAACAAGCAGTACAGCGATTTGTTTGCTGATCCATCCATAAGTACTAGACGACTGGCTCTTCGTCACGGAATATCACAAAAATCAGCGTGGCGTATTTTAAAGAAAGAAGGATTGCACCCTTACCACTACCAAAGAGTGCAACATCTACATGAAGACGTAGATTGGCGTCCAAGGTGTGTGATGTCCACCTGGATTCAAAGAAATACCAGAGCAAACCCAAACTTTCCGAAAACCATACTATGGATGGACGAATCAACATTTACCAGAGATGGTATTACTAACTGTAGAAATTTACACAGATGGTGCCCTGGAGGTCAAAACCCGAAATTGAAACGTTCATCGACTTTTCAAGTAAGATTTTCAATAAATGTTTGGGCTGGTCTTATCGATAACATGTTGATTGGACCAGTCATACTGTCGAGAACTTTGAACAGTGAAAGATTTTTAAGTTTGTTGACTGACGATCTACCTGAGTTATTGGAAGATGTACCACTGTCTTTGCGTCGAAGGATGTTTCTGCAGATGGACGGATGCCCTGCCCATTATGCCACAAATGTGAGATCATTTTTAAACGAAAATTATCGTGATAAATGGATTGGACGACTAGGACCTGTAGGGTGGCCTGCGCGTTCACCCGATTTAACGCCCCTTGATTACTTCCTGTGGGGGACCATGAAGCAACGCGTCTACAGTACTCCCATCAACAGTGAGGTCGATTTGCGTGATCGCATTATTAACTGTGCAAATGATATTCGCAATGATCCCGAAATGATAAGGAGAGCGACACAACAAATTTTAGTTCGCGCGGCTTTGTGCCTACAACAACGAGGTGGACATTTTGAGAACCTAATGCATTAAATTTTCTTTAAAATAATAAATGTTTTAATTGAACTCTTTTTCATTCATTGAACCCAAATAAATCATCCTTAAGAGAACAAAAATAGCGCGTTCGAAGTGCCATCTTTAACACTTGATAGAAAGTGTTTTGTCTGAGCTAAAAGCATACAATTTTTATTATTAGGTAGCTAATACGATGAGGAATAATTTAAAGTAATAAAAAATGAAGGTAATCGGGGCATCTTATTGAGAAATTTTACGATTATTGCAAAAATTGATGAAAAAAAATCAGATTTTTGAGGGAAAAACGTGTTTATTTTTAATTGGTGGCAGTTCTTTTACACAATTTTCATTTAATGCGGACACCTAATTACTTCCAATCATTATGGAGTTTGTTTCATCGTGATAAAACATCGAGTTAAAAAGTTACACCGCTTTGTATACACTGGAGTCACAGAAACGAAAAAATAAATAAAAAATCCATTAAAAATGTCAATAAAATATTTAGAATTTTTTTATCATTTTTTCCGTCGATAAAATTAAGCAAAGATTCCCTCGATTCAGTATGTGCAGATTATAAAGACTCACACTGTATTTTTGGTATATTTGAAGCCAAAAAATGCATCATACATGCTGTGGATGTTACGAAACACTATCTGAATCTCAAACAATTAAGTGTACTGGGTGCGGTGGCGAATTCCATCTGCAATGTGTGAACATACTGCAAAATGATTACCAACAGATTTTTTCGTAAGTGGACATGCCCCACTTGCAGAGCAAAAACTCCCAGAGGTGACAACACAAATACTATGCTAGTCGACACTATGAATGTTAACACGCTGCCGCGTTCCCGAGGTGCGAATTCAGAATTACCCATTCTTACTCCTGATAGTGATTCAAACGCCTTGAACTCACTGACCCGTGAAATACGCATGATGAGACAGGATATGTCACAGATCAAATCTCAGCTGAATGAGTTAAGTATAAGCATAAAAACATGTAACAATAGACTTGATAGCTTTGACGACAGAATCGCCATGTCCGAACAAAAAATTTCCATTCTAGAGGCTCAAACCAATAAGCATATACTAGAATTAAACGATACCATCTCTCAGCTTCAAGATCAGTTAAATGCTCAGGCGCAGATAGCAATGTGCAATGAGATAGAAATTATAGGCTTAAGCGAATCCGATAACGAAAACCTAAAACATACAGTCCTACTGACCGCGTCTAAAATAGGAGTGAACTTAAAAGAAGATGACGTTGACTGGGTTGCTCGGACCGGAATCGCTCAGAAACGTGCTTCAGGGGATCACGACGCGAAATGCCACGGCCGATCACTGTACGACTTTTGTGACGTTCTAAAAGAAATGAACTTATTAAGGCCGCAAAAACTAGAAAGAATTTAGTTTGCAGGGACATTGTCTCAAGGTCCGCCAGGACGAGTTTTCATCAACGAGCATCTGACGAAACAAAATTAGCAGCTTTTTCGTGAAGCGAGAACAATAAGCGCAGGCAAAAGGATTTTAGTTTTGTTGGGTCCGAAATGGACAGATTCTCCTTCGCAAAAAAGAGGGGATGCGAGCCACACGAATCCAGAATAAAGCCAACATCTATCAGTTTCTCGGTCCTGACATCCGATCCCGGATTTTGCTCTAAAATACCCCCTAACTCCGATAAATAAAAGCATAAACAGAACTTTATATCCATTTTGTTCCTTTAGAAAGACGAGATTTATTTTTTATCTGTTAAGTATGTTACTCTTTCTTATAACATTCCATACCGGTTCAACAAACGCTGACACACACTCTTATCCAAACACAACACTTGAAACTAATAATAAATACGCTCAACTTCACACACACACTATTTCGTATTTGACACACAAACACACCATTAAAGACAGATAAAATAATAATTAAGTTCTTTCAAATAAGCGCAATTATATCGCAGCTAAACAAAATAATAAGTGACAATATTAGCCATACCCCTACCCATATTAAGTTCCTTTCTTTATCGTGGATAACTTAGAAGTATTTGAAAGTATTGATAAAACCCTTAGTATAGATTGTCACTTGCTCGATAACCTCGAGTTATGTGAAAAACATCTTAGCTGCGAGTACAACTTCAAAATAGGTACTAATATTTAACATAAGAAGTGCACAGTGTGACTTTGACAGTTTTTTTGTGGCGCTAAAACGTTTACACATTGAATACGATGTTATTGTACTTACCGAGTGCTGGCTGCACGAGAGCTCTGTTATCAGAGAAATGGAAGGCTACAACGTTTTTAACACGACTCACCATAAAAACAAGGCAGGTGGGGTAATAATGTACGTGCGGGAATCTATCACGGCATCGGTATCGGAACCAGACATAGATGATACGGACTGCCTGTTGATAAGTATAAACGGTTTTATGCAAATTCTCGGAATATATCGCTCCCCTTCTGTTGCTAGTTTGGATAAGTTTTTGGTATCTCTCGACTCTAATTTGAGCAAACTTAAGAAAAATTCCAGATTAGTACTACTTGGAGACCTAAATATAGACTTACTTACGGCAAATCCAAACGCTGATAACGTAGCGTATCAATGTTTGATGGCGCAACATGGCTTACTTCCCGCCATTACAAAGCCTACAAGAGGACACAGCTGTTTGGACCATATTTTTGTTAAAAGTAAAGATTCGCTGTGTAAAGTAAAGTAAAGATGCGGTGTGGTTGCCAAATGTGCGGTAACTGATAATGACGTTGCTATGGTTGGCCTCTACACAACAAACGATAAACCAAATAGGAAAAAAAGGATAATCTTGAAGACAAATTTTGAAGCTGTATCTGATGATCTACAAAAGGTTGACTGGACCAACCTTTTCAGCAAGAGTGATGTAAATGAGGCGCTAGAATGTTTTAATAATATTATCAGTTTTGCAGTGAACACTCACACTCATTTCATCAAAAGTAGCCGATCGAAGTACAACATAAAGCCATACATCTCATCAAACTCACTCCTGGTTTGATGAGATGTATGCGTCATAGAGATAGTTTACACTGACAGGTAAATATAGACCCTAAAAATTACATTCTTAAACTTTCGTATACTAGGTACAGAAACAACTTTATAGACATTCTACGAAAAGCGAAGAAAGACTACGAAAGCAAAGCCTTAGAAGACAACAGACGAAACTCAAAGAAATTGTGGACCACAATAAAAGACATATGTGAGATACGACAGAAAAGAAATGACTCTGCTGATCTACTAAAGGCGAAAAGTACCGCACAGGAATCGCTTAGCTACTGGAATCACTATTTTACAATAGTGGGCAAAATCCTATCGGAGCGGATACTTCAGCGACTACCAACTTCTGAAGAAGCACTATCCGCTGATATCGACACAAACATCTCACCCGTTGATTCAATGTTCACGACGCCTACAGATATGTATGAGGTTGACTCTATTATAAGAAACCTCAAACACGACAGTGCACTTGGTCTAGATGGAATTAAACCGTCTCTAATCAAAATGATAAGGACCATTATTTTGGAACCATTCACTTACATTTGCAATATGAGTATGTCGTCAGGAGTTTTTCCAGAATATTGGAAAATAGCACTAGTTTCTCCGATTCATAAAACTGGACCTAAGAACTCCCCGGATAACTATAGACCTATATCTCTGCTTTGCGTTTTCTCAAAATTCTTGGAGAAATTAATGAATAATCGTATAGTTAATTACCTAGAAAATCACTCACTTCTCTCAGAAAGACAATTTGGGTTTAGAAAATGAAAATCGACAGCTGATGCGGTCGAACTGCTGACGAACATTACATCTAAACATACAGATGATGGCGAACGTTGTCTTGGAATATTCTTAGACCTTACTAAGACGTTCGACACCATCTCTATTCCTATCCTTCATAGAAAACTCGAAAGGTTATGAATAAGAGAAACAGCGCTTGACTGGCATCGTAGTTACCTGAGCAACAGGCGGCAATGTGTTGTTAGAATTGATCATTTAGTCAGCAATGAACGGGAAATCAGCTTTGGAGTCCCGCAGGGAAATATACTTGGCCCAACCCTATTTACTATATACATGAACGATATACTCAAAATGACCATCCCAAACGCTAACCTCATTTGTTTCGCTGATGACACTGTGATAATATTTCACGGAAGCGATTGGGAAGACTTATACAAGAAAGCAGAAGCAGGAATTGCTTACACTAAATGTCGAAAAGACCAAATACATAGTCTTCAGGAAAACTCGGGCTACCAGGATACCATTATGGAATTTAAAGATTCACGGAGAAGATTGCCATAACACATTTTTTTGCACTGATACTCAATGTTCATGCAATAACATAGACGGAGTAGATGAAATAAGATACTTAGGAGTTATCATAGACCAACACCTTTCATTCAAACCACAAATTAGGGAACTTGTTAAACGCGTTCGGAAGCAAATTTACATAATAAAAATGATACGGGATAGTGCATCAGTAGATATAAAAACTCGTCTATATAGCTCTTTGTCAGTCGCTGATACAATATTGCATTGTAATATGGGGAGGAGCGTCAAAAACTCATCTAGTAACCCTCGAAAGAGCACAACGCGCAGTCTTCAAAACTCTGTTACGTAAACCATACCGTTTTCCTACAGAAAACCTGTTCGCAGAAACTTCCCTGCTGAGTGTAAGAAAATTGTACTTACTGAACGTAACAACCAAGACCCACATCAAAACTTCAAAAAGGAGTGATTTAAACAGTTTACAGGCCAAATGCAGATTCAGAGTTCCAACTCCCCCAGTAAAATCCGCATATGCACAAAGACTCCCACATTTTCTGCACGTTCACGTCTATAACGAGGTGATCAAACAGTGCAATATAAGAAACTGCACTCGCAAACAAATAAAAAATAAACTAACATCCTGGTTGCTAAACTTGTCATATAACGAAGCAGAAAAGATAATTACAGTGGTAAAATAATTTTTTGCACACATACGTTCGTACCACTCGTACTTTCTGCCTTACACATACATACTTTCGCTTAAACACCGTCAAACTCACCATCACATAGCTACAGTCTTACACTCACACTCATTCACAAACCTGATCACATACTTACACTCACACTCATTCACAGCACATGTGCACACAATAACACTCACACTCATTTACATAACAGCGTTTTTTCAGTTTTATTATTATTATTTTCTTTGTATACTAGATTTGTTTGTTATGTTTTCTTCAATTTTTATTCTTAGATTTTTACTGCGCCTTTTTGTTTTATTTTAATTCATTTGTAATTTGAAGAAAACTTTTTTTCACTTTTATCTACCGAACATTGTTTTAAAATAAAATAAACGTTTAAATGGTAAAACCTCCATATTGGTGCCTAAGATACAGGCTTGCCTAGTTTGGGGCCAATGTAAACGCTTTGTAATAATTTTCTAGCAATAAAGATTTTTATATTTTTTTATATAAAAATGCACTACAGACATCTAATTGATGTATAGGTACGTTATACTCATTACAGAAAGCTAAAAATAATCTTACAGAGGTTAATCTTGCTACGGGACTATAAATTTCTGACAAAGACAAATCTTGTTTAAAACCCCTAGCTACTAACCTAGCTTTATGTGATACAATGTTACCTTTTTCGTCTTTCTTACATTTAAAAACCCATTTACAGTCAATAATATTACAATTCTCTGGCTTCTCTACACTTATCCATGTTTCATTCTCAGTAAGTGCTTTCATCTCTAACTCTATAGCCTGTTTCCATTTATTACTGTTACTACTCTATACAGCCTCCTCATACGTTACAGGATCTTCATCACAAACTGTCAACAAACCCAAGTCATACTCAACTAACCTATCTGGAATTTTTAATTTACCTCTGTCCCTGAGCTGCGTTCTACCATTTGCTTCATTATGACTTATGTCATCACTGCTCTCTTCCTCATTTATTTCATGCTCACTTTCATTTGTGTCAACCTCCTGCTCTTTTCCTTGAATATTCTCATCATCACTCAACACAACATTCTCCCCGGTTTGTACACAGACACTTAAATTCTCCTTTTGCAAATAATCAATCTTACACAAGTTAGGTAAAAAACACGACATCTTTATGTACCTCTACCTTATGTTTATCACTAAAATATATGCGATACCCCTTTACATTTTCACCATAACCAACAAACATACCTTCTACATACACTCTTGTTGTTGCTGTCAAAAAAGCAGCAATATTTAGATATGTGTGGGGGCGTGTGTCGGGAAACTCTCCAATAAGTAAGTCCTTTTAGGTTTCGAAATGTATTTGAAAGTTCACAAAATTTTACTTTAAAATTATAAAATAAATTTCTTATTAATTAGGTTTGATATAATAGTGTCCGTTCCCACCGAAGTTAGGTAAAGAAAGACGATGACAATAGTCGGTGACGTGGGAAGCGCGGTGTCGTAATGCGATCGGTCACTTTGTCGGTAAGATGTGCTGAGCTTGCAGGTTGGCCTCGTAACACCTCCCCTGCCAAATGAGCAACTATTTGGTGACCTTGACGCCAAAAGCTGCGGCTCTTTTTTCATCTTCTGTCAGCTCGGTATTAGCTGTTTGAGTCGTAATATTTACTTTCGCAGCTCGACGGCGGCGACGATATATATATAAGATGCTCAGTGCGCCTGCACCGAATAGTATAAATGTGTAAAATGGAATTGTGGTATGGTACATTCCAATCGTGTACAATGATTCAACTTGTATTTCCTCTTGGTAATTTGGTTCTGAATTTCGCGAAGACTGCTTAGATGTGTAGTCTGCTAATGAAAACTGCGTGTCTTTGCTAATATCTCATAGTGCGGTAGAGCCATGAGTTCACTGGTTGCCCGACAAATTTGGTATCCACATTGATTATACTGATCTTTGGGGTTTTTATCTTGCAACCTTATGTAATGGTAACTGTCTAGCTCAATCAGAACTTCCTTGGTCAGAAGATAGGCGTGGTTCTGCACATTACATCTATCTCCTGGGATTGTATAAGTTTTTTAATACAGTATATTTTTGACATAATTTGATGGACGATCCTCTGCTCGCATAGGTGCCAGGAGTTGACCTTCGGGCATTCAGCCTCTATATACACAAATTCCTGAGAATTGGAACTTTATGACTACTACAACTGTGGAATCAGTAAAAAAACCGGCCAAGTGCGTATCGGACCACGCACAATGAAGGGTTCCGTAGTTGGGATGAATTTATCCCAAAAACAAACTTAACTTTGTAGTTGAAAAATATGTACTCCCAAACGGAATGTATGGGAAAACATGTTTTACAACTGCAAAATTAAGTTGGTCGATTATTACTCGTTAACTTGTAGAGCCTACTTAGCTGTGATAGTTTTTCTTTTAATTTCGTTTTATAACCTACTGCTGTGATTTTTTCACATATCCAAAATCAACCATTTAGCTGGCAGGGGGGGGGGGACACTTGACTCTAACAAAAATTAGCACTTTAAAGCTTAATATTTCGCAAACGGATCCTTGAATCCAAAAATGGTTTTCCAAACTCACAATGTTTTTAAAGGACCTTTCCAATAATACCGCACACTATGCGATAAAAAATAAAAAAATAAAACATCGCCACTTTACGTGTAGGAGAGATACCCTAAAAAAAAATGTTTTTCGTAATTTTGTTTTACCACTTTATCGGCGTAATTAATATGTATATCTATGTCAAATTACAGCTTTCTAGTACTAAGAGTCTCGGAGCTAGACCGCAGACAGACAGACAGACGGACATGACGAAACTATAAGGGTTTCTTGTTTACTACGGAACCCTAAAAATGAAGCTAAGTTAATAATCTCGTAATAATTTCTAATATTTAAATCAATTATTTCGTCGGAACTATAAATACGTTTTAGTTGGCAACACAAAATGACAATACCGTATCATATGAAATAACTTACCAAAATTCTGTAACTCAAAGAAACAAAGATTTATGCTGTGATAATTTATTTCGTGAATAATTGTATAACTATTATGCACCAAAACATTAATGGTTTGGTTAATAAATCGGATATGCTATCAGTGTGCTTGGATGAATCGGCGACCGAAGGTATGAAGGTAGATATATTGTGCATTACAGAACATAACATGAAGAAGGGTGATGAGGATTACTTACAGATACCGAACTTAATTTTGGGATCATATTTTATGAGATGTAGTAGGCATGGAGGCTCATGTATCTTAATTAGGAATGGACTACGATTTAAAAGACTCGATGATATTAGCAAAATGTCTATAATAAATATTATTAAATGCTCAGCTATTGAGTTAATCGACCACAAAATATATATCTTATGTATTTACAGACCGCCGAACAAAATAATCGGATCAATAAACTCTTTCTTTTTAATTTTAAGTAAAATATTGGGCAAGCCATGTATTAAAAGTAAAAAAAATAATTATCTGTGAAGATTTCAACATAGATATTGCATATTGAATTGAAATGGTGTCAGGATAGTCAAGAGCAATTTAAGATGGACATCCTTGCATCCGACCACTCCTCTAAAGATTTTAAACGTTTCTGGAAGCACACTAACAAAATGAACGTTAGACCTTGCTTCCCGATGAGTGTTGGTGGTTCGGCTGACCACAGTGACATTGTCGAGGCGTTTAGAGAGCACTTCACTGTGCGGTCACCCTTAGGTCCCTCGTCTGGTGAGGTAAGCGGTGGTGAGCCCGTGGTGACGGGGCAGAATTTAAAGATACCTGCAAAGAGTGTAGCTCAAATTATTAAAAAAATGCAGCGTGGAAAATCACCTGGTCACGATGGGCTCAGTATCGAGCATTATAAATTTGCGGGGGTTCATTTGTCGCGAGTACTGTCTATGCTTTTCAGTCTGTGCATAGGTCACTCGTATTTGCCGGAGCCGCTAATGCGGACCATAGTTGTTCCGATAGTTAAGAATAAGACGGGTGATACGTCTGACATTGGTAACTACCGGCCCATTTCACTCGCTACCACACTAGCGAAGATACTTGACAGTCTGCTGAATAGCCGCCTCACAGCACATGTTAAGTTGCACGATGCCCAGTTCGGGTTCAAAGCAAGAGTCTCAACAGAGAGCGCTATTCTGAGTCTGAAGCGAACTGTCATGTACTACACAGCGAGGAGGACGCCGGTACTTGCGTGTTTCCTCGACTTGTCAAAAGCATTTGATCTGGTTGCATATGACGTACTGTGGGGCAAGTTGAGGGACGCGGTTGTGCCGGCGGAGTATACCTCCCTTCTCAAATATTGGTACTCTAACCAAAAGAACCGGGTGAGGTGGGTGGGTACTCTGTCGGACGAGTACAGGCTGGAATGCGGAGTTAGACAGGGGGGGTTAAGCTCGCCTCTGCTGTTTAACCTCTATATCAACCGGCTCATCGAGCGACTGAGCAGTACACATGTCGGCTGTCACATTGACGGTACGTGTGTTAACAATATAAGCTATGCAGACGATATGGTGCTTCTCAGTCCCTCGATGGGTGGGTTAAAGAAGTTGTTATCGACCTGCGAGGCTTATGCGGAGGAGCATGGCTTAGTTTACAACTCGAAGAAGAGTGAACTTCTTGTATTTAAGGCACCCAAGCAGCAGCCGCGCAGTGTTCCGCCCATAAGTCTCAACGGCGTAGCACTGAAAATTGTTGACAGTTTTAGATACCTTGGCCACATTGTCACGAGCGACCTAAGAGATGACGTAGATATAGAGAGGGAGCGCAGGGCGTTTACTGTGAGGAGCAATATGCTTGCCCGCAGGTTCGCTCGTTGTACTACAGACGTCAAAGTAACCCTTTTTAAGGCGTTCTGTCAATCCTTTTACACGAGTGGCCTGTGGGTGTCATACACGCGCCGAGCCTACAACGTCCTGCGTGTTCAATTTAATAATGCTTTTAGGATGCTGTTGGGGCTGCCATGGCGTTGTAGCGCTTCAGGAATGTTCGCGGAGGCTCGCACAGATGGCTTCCATGCCATCATGCGAAAGAAAGCGGCCTCATTACTACAGCGCCTGCATGGTAGTGACAACAGCATTCTAAAAATGATCGCTGCTAGACCGGACTGTCCCTTTCAGGGACAGTCATAGGTCTGCATAAATAAATAATCTTGTAAAAAATAAATAACAGTACTAACCTATTTATTTAAGCACCATTGTTACTAATACCAATATACTAACAAAATTATGGACCTTAGTCTGAAATAAAGTTTTATTTAATTTTAATTTTTAATTGCAAACAATTCAAAAATATCTACTAAGTTTGTGGAACTATTATTAAGCTTTAATATAACCCTTCAGTTTAACCAAGTAACACGCAGCGCCAGTAATACATGTATTGACAACATAGCTCATAACATTAAGGGATGCAAAGGTGAAATCAAAGATTTTGCACTTTCCGACCACTCTTCACAAATAATGAAGTGTCCGTTAAAAAAGTGTATACATACCAGTATTCAATTGTTTTGAATACTGGTATGTATATAAACGTAGTTTCACCAAAGAAAATAGATGTATATTTACTAAGTATTTAAGTCAAATTTCGTATCACAGTGTATATGAGTCCACAGACCCTAACAGTGCCTACAATTCATTCCATGATATATTCAGCTTGATATATGACTTATGCTTCCCTATAAAAAAAAATCGCATTAATAATATTTCAAGACCTAAATGGTTATCAAAAGGAATAAGAATGTGCAGTAAGCGCAAACGCGAACTTCTCTGGAAATATAGGAAAAACTCAAACCACTATAATAAAGTGAAGTTTAAAGTTTACTCTAAAAAAATATAAAACAATTATTTCGCTAACAAAAACGTCCCAAAACAATTATTTCATAAATACAGCTGTTAATAAATCCAAAGCAACGTGGAAAGTCATTAATGACGCTAAATATAACTATCCTAATATGGGCATTGAGAAAATAATAATCAATGACGAGATACTTACTGATTCTAAGACTATGGTAAATATCTTTAATGACTGTTTCTCTGACATTGTTAAAAATACAAATAATACAGTTTTTCCTGACTCACGATCTTATTCTTCTAACTTGACATTTAACACCAAATCAATATTTATGCCCCCAACAATTCCTCCAGACATTCTTAAAATTATAACTTCTTTGCGGAATACAAATAGCGCAAGTTATGACGGTATTACCACAAAGATCGTTAAGGAGGTAGCAACTTTAATTGCTGCTCCTTTGAGTTATATTATCAACTTGTGCATAGAACACGGTATATTTCCAGATAAATTAAAATTGTCAGTAGTAAAACCGGTACATAAAAATGATGACAAATCTTTCATTATTAACTACAGGCCAGTAGCTTTAATTACCATTTTTTCTAAAATATTTGAAAAAAACATATATAATTGCCTCTACCTATTTTTTAGAAGTAATAAAATATTTACCCCATGTCAATACGGGTTTAGGAAGAATAAATCTGTTAATATAGCAATGTATAACTTTTTACACAAAGTCCTTTTAAATGTGGACTCTAGGTCGACAGCTATAGTACTGTACATGGACATGTCAAAAGCATTTGACCGAGTCAACCATGAAATACTCTTGAATAAATTACATGCTTCTAGTGTAAGAGGTAACGTATTCAAATTAATTGAATCGTATCTCACTGACAGGAAACAGATGGTAGAATTAAAAAGAGTCTCTTTAACTACTAGAACTGAAGAAACGGTTGTTTCTGAGGTTAGAAATATTCTTTCCGGTGTCCCTCAGGGCAGCTTTCTAGGCCCACCATTTTTTCTAATTTATATAAATGACATGTCGACAGTTACAATGCACCATATGACCTTATTTGCTGACGATAGTACTATATTATTTACCGGTAATTACAGAAATGATTTAAAAATTGACTTAAATAGCACCCTAACAACAATTATAAAATGGTTTGATGAAAATGACTTGAAAATAAACTTAGAAAAAACAAAAATCATGAATTTTAAACAGCGAGTAAAAGCGAGTGATGCCAATTTCAATATACGCTACTCTCAAACCACCATAAAAGAAATCGATGTAACTAAATTTCTGGGACTTTTTGTTGATAGCAAAGTAAATTGGAAGTCACATATAGAACAAGTTTGCAAAAAACTTAGTCAGAGCTCATATGCTCTTTACAGATTAAGGAACACTGTCAATCAGTCTGCCCTACTAACTGCCTATAATGGATATGTTGCTTCAATCATACGCTACGGTATCATTTTCTGGGGCAACTCTGTAGAAAAAGAGCGTGCTTTTAGAGCTCAAAAACGTTGCATTAGATCGATGTGCAATATACACCAAGTAGATTAATGTAGGCCACATTTTACAAATTTAAAAATATTAACTCTCCCTAGTGTATACATATATGAAACTGTAATGTTCATTAAATCAAATCCAAACCTATTTGAATTTTGCACTAGGGCCAGACACAAAGACAAGCTGCGCACCGTAGCCAGTAAAACAAAGTTTTTGCACCAAAGCATTTTTTGTATGGGCCCACGAATCTTTAATAATCTTCCGCCTTTTTTCAGGACTATGAGCAATATAAATATCTTAAAGAAAACACTGCACGAATTATTGATAAGTAAATGTTATTACTCCCTACCCTACAAAAAAAACTTATTAGAATTCTAGTCAATATTGAACAAACAGATAGCTGTAAGCCCCATTTCCAGGAACAAAAAATTTTAACATTATCGAGCCTCTACATCTTTGAAATCTGTAAATTTGTACGTAGATACCCGAAATTCTACACAAAAAGAGAAGACATACAAACTAAAATTACTTTAAGACATAAAAATAGATTAAACATACCTACGTCCCGATTGAAAATGCACTCCTCAAGTACCTATGTCATGTCGATAAAAATATATAATAAGTTACCGGAAGAAATAAGAAATATAAATAAATACTCTCTCTTAATTCCTTGCTCTTGTTTCATGTTTCTAATTTTATGTATATCTGTCTAATATATATATATATATAGGTAGTTATATGCTTTATGTATCTGTGTATTCTGTTGTATATGTAAATGGTACACCACTGACTACCTGCAGTATTGTCTCTCCTTTTCCATTTAAATCCATCCAAAGGTTGTCTGTAAAAGATCGCTTTTAGCGATAAGACCGCCCATTGTGTCACCCAATGTAAAATTTCTATATTAATGTCTGTAATTTTTATGGTGTACATAATAAAGAATATTCTATCTATCTATCTATCTAACATCTTTATTAATAAATTAAAATTATTTCTATTAAACAAAAGCTATTATAATGTGAATGAATACTTAAATGAAAGACTATAATTACAATAAATACATTCAATGTGTAAATTTATCATGAAGATTATTTAATTGAACATAACTACTAAATACACAATGTATATGAAATGCTATCTACTCGAATGAATCTATAAATTGTCTCAAATTGTGATATAAGTAAAACTTATCTCTTTATTGTAACCTAATAATTTGTAACCTTAAAATATGATCTCTTATTAAATGTTTGTAATAATATTAAGTACCTAAGTAAATATAACTTTATACATATAAACGCAATAATAGTATTTTAAGAAAATAGTTACCTACTTACCAAAAATAGAATTGTTTATGTTATTGTTATTGACTTTTATGCGAATGTGATAATTCAGTTTTCATGTATAGTTTTGTTTTAATTTTTAGTTTTCTGTTACTTGTATTTTTAACTTAAGTATTAGCTATGTACCTATCTAAATCTAATAATGAATTTTGCTGTGCCCTGACAGGGTCTACAATGGCTCTTAGCTTTAAGCCTTTTGTTAACATCTTGTTTTTACTCGTACCTTGTGGAACGCAAATAAATGAATATGAATATGAATACTCTATAAGAGAATTTCTGAATGACAATACATTAATCAGCCGATTTATTACAACAAACCAATGGGAACATAATCACGAAGTTAAAAACTAGATAGGTACTTATAAACTGTGAAGTACGCACTGTGCAATTGTTTTGTAAACCATTTAGTAACATGACTAGTTGTAATTTGACGTAAATATTATACTAACTTAATCTTAATGTATTGCATGACAATTTGATGTATTGTATTTAACTATGTTTGGAACAGACAAATGAATTTTGTATGCCTCAATGGCGGGACATAGCAGGCTTACTTGTAACTACTAACACAACATCCTATGAACCTATGATCCACAATAAATGATTTGAATTTGAATCACATTTTTTAAATCTTTGACAGAAAGTATAGGATGATGAACTAATTTATTTCGACTAAAAGCTAATATTTTTTCTATTCTGTTAATTTCACTCAGTGGTTCTTGTACATTTTCGGTCAGAATCGCGAAAAGTTGCACAAGATGAGCGTAATGAATTATTCGGTCATTATCATTATTAGTCATATTCATGACATAAGAAAGAGCTGCTTCCAATTTTCTCTGAATAATCGAAAGATTGCGGATTATCTGGTTTTGCTGAATCGTCATTTCTTTATTTAAAGTAATATGTTTATTAAATGATTGTGACAAAGTTTGATCATTTTTATTTAAGATACGTAATGCATTTTCAAATTTCCGAGCATCATCGTTGTCTAAATTTCTAGAAATACTTTTGATGATTGTGCCTATTGGATTGATCAGGTTTCTCTTAATTCTGGTTGGCTTAAAAAAAATATTTCTTCGGTGGTCTTTTTAACCGTGATTTTGCGACCGGACCACGACTTTTTGCAGTGTATAATGTACGGGTAAGTTCTTAACTACTCTGTCCTGAATAAACCGAGGTGCTAATTTTTGTCTACTTGCCATTGGATTTCGTACATGTATGACTTGATTTTGTTCACAATCTAAAACGGGTTCCCTATCAGCGTTACGCCGCGTCATTATACCTATACGATCGGTTAATGCAGAATCATGAATAATTTTATACACCGTTTCCATTCGACTACGATGTTCTTGAATATAAGTTTGTAGATAACGGTCTGTTATGTTCAAATCAATAGGATTCCGAGGATCAAAATGTCCAGAAATTACATCAAATGGTCTACACTTAGTTAAACTGTGGATAGAGCTATTATAGGCGATTAGCGCGTATGGTATAAGATTTCGAATGGGTTCGTTTTTATGCTGAATTTTAAATAATCGTAAGTGTTCCAAAAGCGTGCTGTGGAAACGTTCTACGATGCCATTTTCGTTTGGTGCATAAGCATTAGTCATATGGTGTTCTATTTTATGCAAACGAAGAAATTCTGACAGTACTTGATTACTAAATTCGGTTCCTTGATCTGTAGTTATATTTAAAGGAAAACCGTGATGAGTACTATAAGTTAAAAGGGCTTTTAATATATTGGATGCAGTACAATCGGGTAAAAGATACGCCCGAGCGTATTTAGAAAATGAGTCTATGATAGTTAAGTATTTGTCATGGTCAATAGTCAGAACGTCTGCGTGTGTTAATTCGAACGGTTGAGTTGGTGGAGGTACAACTCTGAACTGCGGGCGTATTGGATTTCGATCATATTTCGCACATCTGCATATATTGCATTCATTTTATAAATTTAGTAATGTCTATTTTAATTTTCGGCCAAAAGTAACGTTGTGACAGCGAAAGATAGGTTTCATTGATTCCGCGATGATTGGTCTTGCCTTCGTGGTATTTTTTTATTACTTCTAATTGGTTTGACTGATCATTAACGTTAAGTACTTCATATTTGACTAAAACTAAGTTCATGGATGAATTTTCGAAAGTTTGTTGTAAAATCGGTATGATACTCACCATTTTTCCGATAGGGTTTACAAGAATCACTGTTCGGAGTTTTGGGTCGACATGAGACTTTATAACGTTAATAAGACTTCCTTCAATGCTATGTTCTGTTATACATAATTTTATTGAACAGCAATTATTGCTGACTTTACTGTAATATGCTATACAATGTCGCCCATCGGCATGTGACCGCCCGCATTTTTCTGAATGTTCATGAAAGATTATTGAAAAATAACTTTAATTTAAGTTCATAAAATAATAGGGAGGGATTTTGAAAAAAAAAAATTGAAAAAAAAAAATTGAAAACAAAAAAAAATAAGATAGACCCCCCTGGTCTATCTTATTTTTTTTTGTTTTCAATTTTTTTTTTTCAATTTTTTTTTTTCAAAATCCCTCCCTATTATTTTATGAACTTCTTACACTTGTCTAATTTTTTTTTAAATACGATTTTTTTTTAGAATAAAAATGTTATCACCTCCATTATTTTTGCATGGTTGACAAATTTTAATAAAAATGTTAGTTAATCCGATAAAATAACTCATAAGCTTTTAGAAATAATAAACAGAATCCAAATCGAGCCAATAACATCGGAGATATGGCAAACGCTATTCAAAACATAAAAAATTGTATAACATGAAAAATAAAGATAGAAAAGTTACTTTTCGATCATTTTTCATGAATATTCAGAAAAATTCGGGCGGTCACATGCCGATGGGCGACATTGTATAAAACTGCTCGCTATGCATAGCGAGGCAGTCTACCCATAAAATTCTATCAGATTAACATCTTTTCCGACTAATTGTAATTTTGATGTACAAGTATAAAATAAATTCAGTGTAGCAGAAACAAAGTGTTTTTATTAAAAAGGACCCACGGAGCGCCATCCTAACAAATTGGTGTCAGAAGTGGGATCCCAGGAAAAATCGTTGAGTACTGGGATCTATAGGTGTAGGCGTCGCGAATTCGTTTCCACTCGTCTGCACCATAGTATTTGTTGGCTCCGTGGCCTAGTAGTCCTTTCGGTAAGTGGTCGACGATAAGCCTTGGGTTCCTCTAAAGCCTAAGTCCGCGCTACTGCATTCCACGTGATCGACGATCAACCTCCGCTATTGAGCGTGAGCCCGCGTCACCCCGGAACACTTTCTGCTGCCCGTGATCGACGATCAGCCTCCGCTATTGAGTGTGAGCCCGCATCACCCTGGAACACCTCCTACTGCCCTGTGGTCGACGGTCAGTCTCCACTTGCGAGTGCGAGCCCGCATCACAAGAGGACCTTCCATCGAGGTCTCGCTGACGACCTCTACCTGCACATCAAATCCATCATCAGACCAGAAGTCCTTAATCACCATCATCGGACGGTTGACTCGCCATCATCACCAGCTCACGTAGACCTTCCATGTGACAAGTTTCACGAGCATCGCAACGAGATTTCAAGCTACCGCGTAATACGACTCCCTTTTTTTTTTTTTTTGGTGGGAAATTATCAAATAACTTCTCCCGCTCTGGGCGGAGCGGGAGGGCGTGTCAGACTCTTACTGACTAAAACCCACCCGTGTTCCTTCGGTTGCCCTGTTGCCGGGGGTCACGATTTCCCTATCGGTTTTCTTCGAACCCCCGGCAGGCATTGGCCCTAGCGGACGCCGTCAATTCTGCTGATATCTTATCGGACGGCGAGCTACCCATTGCTCACCGTCCGCAAGCCCGCGCCTACGGTGGCCGGAAATCTGCTCGCGATTCCCACCCCGGGCGTCTCCTCCTATTGCGGCGGTTTGGGGCATGAGGGCGCGAAGTTTGCCTCTCCCTCACGCGTTCCGCCTCCTCCTTCGCGAGCATTACCGCTCTACTTTTTAGTTTTCGGAAATCTCCAAAATGTTTGTGAGTGCTGTTTTCCTTAATGTGAGTTTTTATTTTATTTCAATGTTTAAAAAGTGAATTTTGGTGAAAGTGATTTTTCGTAATTTCAAAACTTTATTTTGCATGCTATATTTTAAATCTATTTTTATTTAAGTGCGTTTCTGATGATCTTTACTGCATTTTAATTATTTAACGTTTTTAGTAATTAGTTGAAGAAGTCCAGAAATGTCTGACAAAATAACACTTTCAGTGTTAATCAAGTTTATTAAAACCTACAACGGGGATCGCGAGTCATTACCCGCATTTTTGACGAATTGCGAAAATGCAATGTCGCTAGCCAGTACAGACCAACAGAATTTTATGTGTAAATATATTATTTCACAACTCGAAGGTAAAGCCCAATTAGCAATATGCTTAAAAAAACTTAATACGTGGTCGAAATAAAACAATGTTTAAAATCCACTTTCGGGGAGAAAAAACACTCGACCCATTTACTTGTAGATTTACAAAACTGCAAGCAATTGCCTTCTGAGGATGTGACGCAATATTCTATTCGACTTGAAACATGTCTCACACGTATTCTATCTGACGTTCATTACAGCTGTGAGAATGACAAAGAACTTACAGGTAGATTAGCTGCTATGGAAGATTTGGCCCTAAATACATTTTTGTTAGGTTTAAATTCAAACTTTTCACACATTGTGCGATGTCGGAATCCCAAAACATTGTCCGATTCTACTTCTTATGCAATTGAGGAAGAAAAGATCTATAACCTTTCTTTGGCCATGTCGCTTCCGATTGTTTTCATAAAAATTATTCTACACCTAATGTTCATCAAGTTAATTCAGAAGATGATAATTTTAAAAATAATCATTCCTATTTCAACAATTATAATTATAAAATGTGCGCATACTGTAAAAACCGGCCAAGTGCGTTTCGGACCACGCAAAAATGAAGGGTTCCGTAGTTAAAAAAACAAACTTAACTTTGTAGTTGATAAACATGTTCTCCCATACGGAATGTATGGGAAAACATGTTTTTGCAACTGCAAAGTTAAGTTGGTCGATTATTACTCGATAACTAGTACGGCCTACTTAGCTGTGATAGTTTTCCTTTTAATTTCGTTATATAAACTACAGCTGTGATTTTTTTCACACATCCAAAACCAACCATTTAGCTGGCAGGGGGGGGACACTTGACTCTAACAAAAATTAGCACTTTAAAGCTTAATATTTTGCAAACAGATCCCTGAATCCAAAAATGGTATTCACAAACTCATAATATTTTTGTAAGACCTTTCCAATGATAACTATGTGATAAAAAAATAAAAAATAAAACATCACCACTTTACGTGTATGGGAGGTACCCTAAAAAAAATGTTTTTCATAATTTTGTTTTACCACTTTGTCGACGTAATTTATATGTATACCTATGTCAAATTACAGCTTTCTAGTACTAAGGGTCTCGGAGCTAGACCGCGGACAGACAGACAGACAGACGGACATGACGAAACTATAAGGGTTCCTTGTTTACTACGGAACCCTAAAAACGAGGTCATACAATAGGCGAATGTCGCAAGCTAAAGTTTAAAAATGATTCTCGCAACGCGACACTATCCAGTACACATGCACCAAAAACTCACAACTCTGCAAATGAAATCCATTCTAATGTGCATGTTGTTGACACTTTAAATGATAATCAAGTAAGCAATCACCTTACGAGGTGAACACATTAATAAAAAACTTAAAAAATAAAAAGAGTCATGGTATAGACCAAATTCCACCTACTCTATTGAGACAATGTGCAGATGAATTAACTCTACCGTTTTACCTACTAATAAACCAATCTTTTGAAGAAGGCGCTTTTCCAAATCTCTTAAAAAAATCCTTAATAAAGCCGATCCATAAGAAAAACACAAAAACCGACCCAAACAACTATCGCCCCATTGCTCTCTTACCTACAGCTTCAAAACTATTTGAAAAAGCCATGTGCAATCGAGTTTACGCATTCTGTGAAAAGTATAACATATTGAACGACTCTCAATATGGTTTTCGCAAAAATCGATCCACAATATTAGCAGTGTATACGTTTATCCAAAAAGCCCTAAATATTAATTTTAATAAAATTGTTTATGATTATATTGTCGTTTATTCATTTTGATTCCTATTAGGTTACATTTTTAAATATTTCTTAAAATAAAAGAATTAAAAAAACATTTAAAAATATAAAAATAGAGGTCCGCCGGTGTCGGGAGCAGGGTCCAAGCTACCGGTGGTTAGGGCTGCAGAGACAGGAACCTCCTCACAATGCGAGCCGTATCGAGGAGTACTGCCTTCTGAATCAGGCGCTTGATCCAACCGCCTAACGAAAGCCTCGAGAGATGTTGGTCGAGGCTTTCGGCCATCAGGCCATTAGCCGTTACGACAATCGGCACAATGATAGCCGAGCTCACATTCCACATGTCAACAACCTCGTGTGCTAAGTCGAGATATTTTATTTGTTTCTCTTTCTCAGCTTTCACGAGGTTCTCGTCATGTGGAATGGTAACATCGACTATCATTGCGCGGCGCGCTAATCGATCTATCACTACTATATCAGGCTTATTTGCTACAATAGTCCTGTCAGTAATGATAGACCGATCCCAGTACAACGTGACATGGTCATTTTCGAGAACTGGGTCGGGCACATACTTGTAATACGGTACCTCAGAGTCCACAAGTTTATATTTCAAAGCAAGTTGCTGGTGAATAATCCTAGCCACTTGGTTATGTCTGTGCAAGTACTCACCGTTAGCTAGACGCGAGCAACCAGAGATAATATGTCTGATGGACTCACCCGGACGATGGCATGCCCGACACACGTCAACCGTACCGTCCTTCATAATATGTCTCCGGTAGTTATTCGTCAAGATAACTTCGTCCATAATTGCACAGACGAAACCTTCGGTTTCCCCGAAAAGGTCACCGAAACGTAGCCAGGATACGGACGCTAAGAAATCTACACCGGGCTCATGAAGAGCCCGATAGAAGGGCCCGTGAAGCGCCTTGCTTTGCCATACCTCCTTGCGGTCATCTGTAGTAAGTACTACAGGTTTGCGCCAGTTCTCTTTAGCCATGGAAAGCGGGGTGAGCCCGTTGTCCACTGCGACCACATCACGGTGCATTGGCTTTAAGAAAGTATTCCCTGAGGCTACACACCTCGCGGTTGTGGAGGGTCTTCGCATTTAAAAAGCCTCGACCCCCGCACTTCCGCGGGATGTACAGTCTCATCACCGATGAACGTGGGTGATGCATCCGGTTTGCGGTCAGGAGTGTACGGACCCTCCTGTCCAGAGCGTCGAGTTCGGTCTGAGTCCATTTGAGTATGCCGAAAGAGTACATCAAAACCGGCATGACCCAACCGTTGAAGGCGCGCACCTTGTTTCCGCCTGAAAGAAGACTATTTAATACCTTTTTCAGGCGACCAAAGAAGCGCTCCTTCAACGATTGCTTCATGTCAGCAACGTTGATGCCTAACGCTTCCGACATACCCAAATACATATAGCTTTCGGTTGAGGAGAGCTGATTTCGGTTGATTATATTAATTATTAAATTAATTTAATATTAATAATAAAAAATATGCAGTTGGTTTACTGCTTGATATGACAAAAGCTTATGATAAAGTACAGTTTGAAATATTATTAAATAAATTATATAGCATAGGAATCCGCGGCAAATGTTATGATTGGTTCGCATCCTATTTAAAACATAGAGAACAACTGATAGAAATAGAATTTTACAACCACAGAACAAATGAAATAGAGTTAATCTGGTCCGACAATAAGTTAATCAACGCTTCTATTCCACAAGGAAGTGTGATAGGATGTTTTCTATTCCTTGTGTACATCAATGACCTTCCTAATAATATTAATGAACCATGTGTTTTGTTCGCAGATGATGTATCAATACTTACCTCATGTGAATCTAATATCAATTTAAATGAAAAATTAAATTCAGTGCTTGACGCCACAACAAATTGGATGACCGAACACAATCTTGAAATTAACTACAATAAGACAAAAATAATAGCATTTCACCCCTGTCAAAAGATACCCATAAATATAAATTTCAGTATCAATGGGTCAATTTTAGAAGTTGTTAACAAATTCACCCTATTAGGACTAGACATACTCACATATTAATTGGAAATTTCACATTAAAAAAATAAGAGCTAAACTATCAAAATTTTCTTATGCCCTCCGCGAGATCAAAAAAACTACAGATCTTAAAACGGCTTTAGTCACCTATTATGCGTATGCCTATGCCTGGCTCAAATATGGAGTCATCCTATGGGGTAATAGTACAGACGCACCAACATTATTTACTTTACAGAAGAAATTGATTAGAATTTTAGTAAATATTGAAGAAACCGTCAGCTGTAAACTCCACTTTCAGGAACTAAAATTATTAACCTTACCCTGTCTATAAATCTTTGAAATATGCAAATTTGTTCGCAAATACCCGGAATTCTATAGTAAACGAGAAAATATACAAACTAGAATTACACTTAGATAAAAAAACAGACTAAACATACCAACTTCACGACTAAAAATGCATTCCTCCAGTACTTTTGTCATGTTTATAAAAATATACAACAAGTTACCAGAAACCATTAAAAAAAAAGATAACAGTTTTATTAATAAATTAGAATTCTTTCTATTGGGCAAAAGCTAATATAGTATAAAAGAATATTTAGACGATAAATTATAATTTACAAGAATGACATATTTAACTAAAAATGTACATATAATAAAATAGACATATAAAATACATAATTAAACAAATAAAACAATCATTATCTAAATATCAATTCATAATAAATATAGTGAATACAATGCAATAACTTATTTTCAATTAATAATAATTTCTAGTCATTAATAAATAAATAATCGTGCAAATAAATTCAGTATAATAACCAAATATCATATGTAATTTAAACAAATACCTGAACCTGAACAACAGGAATAACTAATTAAAACTATATCGGTATAACATAACAAAGACCTACTTACTCAAGCAGACGTATTATTTATAACGTATAGAAATAAAGTGAAAATATTTAAGAAGTAATATTACCAGAAGACATATTTAAATAATATAAACACTCTTCAAATAAGCGCTCTTCCTCCTCTCTCCTACTTTGCTGTGCCCAACAGGGTCTATAATTGTTTCTATAATTTTAAGCCTACCAACTGTTTTACCAACATTATAGAATGCAATAAAGAATTGAGAATTGAGAATCATTTAAACTAAATAGGGTTCCGGTTCCGTGTCTGCCGAAACCTATTGTTATTCGTTTAAATGACACAAAAAGCATTTCTAAATCCTGCGTTCCTAAATTTTCTTCAACACAGGTTAGCGCAAGTAAAGGTATTACAAGTCCTTCAAACTGTGTTCCTAAGAAATCAACACAGGTTAGCGCTAATAAAGTTCCTAAAAGTCCTTCAAACTGTGTTCCTAAATTATTTCCAACACAGGTTAGTGCAACTAAAGATACTATGTGTCTTTCAAACTGTGTTCCTAAATTTTCTCCAACACAGGTTAGTGCACACACAAAGTCTTTTAGTAATTTATTTAAAAGCCGTGTTCCTAAATTATTTAAAATACGGATGTCAAAGAAAATAAATTCTACGGAAATTAAATGTCTTCCTACTAAGTTCCCACTGAAATTCCAAAGCCATTCTCCTTGTGGTCAATTCTCTGTTGCACAAGTTAATGCGTCGCCGGTTCAGTTTAATTGTAACAAAGAAAAGTTACCGAAGACTCAGTTCATTAAGTTACCTTGTGTTCCTAAATTATTTTCTACACAAGTTTCAGAAAATTCAAATATTAATAATTCTAAATGTAATTTCTCATCTCGTGAAAATCTGAGTTCTTTTCCTAGGGATTGCTCACATGAGAATACTATCAACAATATTAATCTATTACGTTTACTTAAAACCTAACTTTAATGATATAATTTTACGGTTTTCACTTGACACTGGTTCTACTATTTCTACTTTGTTTCCTTGGTTTTTAAACCAATCAGTTCTTGATATTTTTAATTCAAATTATTTAACTTGTAATCTAATAATGCAACTATCAATTCAAATTTAAATAATTCAAGTTTACATTTATCAAAGTAACAATTAATTTCGTGTCCAGTTTCATTGGACTTTGTCAGCACTGTTACACGCTTCAAACAGCTGTCCATGATACCAAATTCCGCTGAGTTGCAATCAGCTGAATGCAAACTTGTAATTGAACAGGGGGCCTACCACCAGCTCTTATAGCAGTATTATCTTACTTTGACTTTTCGTACCATGACGTCCATAAAATAAACTTATTGTAATATTGAAACAATCTTATTTTCTTAGCGATTTTGGTGACGTCACCTCTAAAAGTTCATTCAATTTGTACCACGACGTGACTTTTTTCATTTTCTTGATGCCAAAATTTTTGAAGGTTTTACTTCTACTACGTGTGAATTGCACACATGTATTTTTTTATTTTTTCAATTGTTTTTCTTATTTTTCAAAGCCAAATCTTTTAATATTTATGTCAATTTCGTGGAAATTACTCATAAAAATTTGATTCTAACGCAAAGTAATATTTCAAGTAAAAGAAAATAATATTTTGCTTCAAGACCAATACTTCGTAGTAGCGATTCGGACCAACGTGTGAAAGGGACAGCGCTATACAGTTCATATAGCGTTGTTTCTTTTCTACTATAGCAGGCAATAGACAAATCTTACAAATAGTTCGTTCTTTCCCAGCACTAAGCAGGAATAAAACATTCTTGAACGATGAAGGTCATGGTACGAATATGAGTTATGTTATTGTAAGCTTGAAACAAAACTCTCCTGAAATAAGATTGTGGTCGGCCCCCTGAGTAAGAGGCACCATGGCTGAAGTCCTTAGTAGTGAAGCTTTAATGGGGCGTAACAAGGATCTTTTAGCCCCTGAATATTATAAGCAGGGAGGTATTTTTGGTAAGCATTTGTAGGAATTGGTTCTCTTTTTTTTTGGAAAATATAGTAAGTAGGATTTTTTTGTAAAATTCTTGTGACCAATTGATATTATTTTCATTTTAGTATGTAAGTAAGTACTAGTAATATCCATGGTAATACCGAGAAAGTCATACTTTTTCAGTAGGTACAAACTTTTCCATAACTTTAGTTAGAAACTGAGTTTCAAATACGGAATAAGCTTTTGGCTTGCTTTTAGTTTTGTAAGCACCAATTAATAAGGGCAATATATTGAGCCCTGGATAGAAGAAAGATTTGAACTAATGTTGAGCTTGTTTTACATTTTCACCATAGGACTGGTAAGTTTCACTGTTATCAGGAGAATGTCTTGTGGTTTTAATATTTATTGAATAATTGTTATTGTTTATAGTATAAAGTTGTAAACTCAAGTTTGAAATTGTTTCTGTTTGTTTATCAAATAGGATAAATTGAAATTAATGTCAATTAGAGATGATATTACTTTTGTTCTGGTTTTAGTTTGGTGGTAGTGGACATTGCTGCATCAGCCAAGTCAGACAACAATTTGTGTTTGTCTTATGTTCTTCATAAGCATAGGGTCAGTCACCGCTTAGGGGAGACCGAGGGGAGTTGAAACAATTTTGACATTATTCGTCGTACACAAAAATCTATTAGCTAGAATTATACGATATTAGTACCAATCGATAGCACATTTCTTTCACTATTATATGAGACAAACAAAAAAAGCGTAAGTATGAATACTACCGCGAAAATTTAACTTAAACGTGACAAGTCATTCTGTTTCAAATCCCCTAATACTGAGGTAAGTTGAAACAAGGGTCGAGGGGAGTTGAAACAGGTATTAATTTTGGAGAACTAGGGTTGTATATTAGAAAAAAACTATGAAATTTAAAGGGTTTTATTAAATAATAAAAATCTAAAATGAACCTACATATTTTTAAGTAATTTCTATTCAATTTAAACGAAAAAAATAAAAAAATACCCTATTTTAATTTTCATTAAAATAGGGTATTTTTTTAATTTATTTTGAGTAGAAAATACTTAAAAATATAAATAAATAAATTACTACAAATTTTAATAAATTGGGTACTACACTCACGTGAGATCAGAATTAACAAAAATATATTAATTAAAGCAAGAAGCTTAAAAGCAAAACAATCACATAACTTGAATTTATATCTTAGAGACATAATTATATTATTATTAAGTAACTCTTATATTAATTTAAAGGTACAACAATCAGTCTTAATTTTTCGTCATAATAAGTCTTATGCACTATAAAATAATAGAAGGGTAATATAGGAATACAACAGATTATTCTGATAAACAATTGTGACATATTATGTAAGACAACTCGCCGCCAGTGCAAGCTTCATGAGACCAAAGTTTTCATTCTAGACATTGGACCCATTTTTCATTGGGTCTACTATTTCAATAGGGTTCTAAACAAGAAATGCAGATGCATTCATCGTCTTCCTCTTCGCTTTCATTTTCAATTTTTTTCTTGGTCTTTTTTCCTTGAGGTTGAGGTTATAGGTGGAGGCAGCATCCCGAAGACTTTTTGGCGCAATATCACCTCATCTGCCGCGAGATCATACATTTCTCAGCTCGTCGTACCTCTGTCAGTTTTTCTTTCGTAGTCTGTAGGCATGCTAAAACAAGAAAAAGCGAAACAAAAAGTTAACTACCTACACCATATTAGCAAATCAGTCATACAAAATAGCACCGAGGAGAGTTGAAACAAGCTGTTTCAAATCCCCTCAGTAATAAAAATCGTTCCACCCGTTAGAAAATTACAACCTAAAAGCAAACCACAAAACAATGACTTGCACCATCACTATTAATTCAATTTTAAGTTAATGAGCTTTCGAAACATACATAACACAAGAAAAAACACTAACACATTATCAAACTATAGGTAGCTAAAAAAAACGAACAAAACTTACTTTTCGTGTTTTTTTTGTCATGGGTGTCAGATCTCCATAAGCGCGCGCCTTGAGGCGTGGACGCATACTGAGGGGCCTGCGGACGGTGGGGCACGGCTAAACAGCGCTGTTGCCAACTCGATAACGGTTATAGATTTCGCGCAATTAACGTTGTTTCAACTCCCCTCTGTTTCAAAACCCCTCGGTGTCCCCTACCCTATGAT
The DNA here is from genome assembly GCA_963680765.1 of Agrochola lychnidis. Lineage (NCBI taxonomy): Eukaryota > Metazoa > Arthropoda > Insecta > Lepidoptera > Noctuidae > Agrochola > Agrochola lychnidis. The sequence continues at coordinate 411,199 of OY796867.1, forward strand.
AGTGGTAATAACCAGTAGGTACGATTTGTTTCTGGAATATCTCAATCCCTTGTTTCCGCAGTTTAGAGGAATCTGAATGTGATGAATAAGTATGGGAGCATGGAATAATACTTTGTATAGGTTTGGTCCATTTCACTAGTCGAGAGTTTCCATAGGTAGCATTTGTCGTCAGCCATTGTATCACAGAATCATATTAACAAAGTATCTTGTACTATTATGTGAATGTATGAGTGTAGAAGTTGCACAATTTTGCTTTATTGTTTTAATTTACAAAATAGATATCATTTATTAGTTTATGTCAGGGTCATTAAGCCACCTAGTGCTAAATAAGTCACTGAGTATCTCGTAAACAGTGATTTCTTTTAATTAGCTATAAGTATTTTGTTTGTTAAAAATGGCAATTTAGCGGTATAGTCATGAATAGAAGTTTAGTATCTATTTATTTATTTATTTAAATCACAATTATAACACCTTTACAGATTCATCCAAGGCGATGTTATAAGTCACAAAATATACACAAATTTCCAAATTAATAACCTGTAAGCAGAATTACAATGAATGATATAATATTATGTAATATAACAATTATTCTAAACATGACAACTTTTATTCTATCAAACGTCTTTCAATTATTATTTGTGCCGTTCGAATGAATTGCGGCAGGTTTTGCGCAAATATGTCCTCCGATACCGTAATAACATTAAGGGCCTTAGTCCCGTTTAGTACCGTAAAACGGTCACTTTAAAAAGGAATCTTCTCATAAACGGCTTAGTTAAAAGATTTGAAAAAAATATATGTTTGCTATAGATTCATGAACAACATTTTTGAAACTGGATTTTTTCGTATGGCTAATACTTTAGCCTTAAAAAAATATTTAGCAAAACGCTATTTTTAGCTAATATTCCCTACTACTTCTAAACGGCTTTGATGTTTGTAAATATTTTTACACTGAAAAATTGGTGATTAAAAGTACTACAAATTTGAAACTGCAAATGTAAATCAATCAATATTTGCAAAGAAAATGTCCCCAATTAGAGATAGAGGGTCAGAGGCGCTCTGCGCGGGACGCGGGCGGCAGTCGTGCGTTAGCACTGAGACGGGAAGGCTGTGTCGCTCGCTGCTCCGCTCCGGCTATCGTCGACTATGCGCATACGTATGTGTTAGTGCGAATGTTTACGAACTTATTGTATTAATGTGCGTCTATAGACTAGCTCGCGCTGCAGAGAGTCAATTCGATTGTGCGCGTAGGCGCTTTATTGTTGAGTATTTTTTATGTGCAATATTCTTAATACTTTTTTAAATTTATAAATTTACAATATAAATTTAAAAAAAAAAATGTAAATATAACATAACATCACGCCTGTATTCCCCAAAGGGTTAGGCAGAGGTGTACAGTCACGAGCAAATATGTATACACATAGCAAAATTAAAAAGCGATTTTCTCGTGGAATAACGTCTGCAACTTTATACCTATTTCATATTGGTATGGATTCAAAAATACTATGTTCATTACAGCATAATATTACAATCACAGTAGGAGAAAATCACTTTTTAAAGTTGCTAAGTGTATACATATTATTGCTCGTGACTGTATCTATAGTACACCCACATTTCGCCAGTTATGTTTAAGTCCCATGTAATAGGGGGCGAGCCTATTGCCAAAAATCCAGACTCCGGGCTGCTACTAAGCAATTCTAGAGGGAAAAACGCTATAGCACTTTGCCCGACCCGGGAATCGAACCCAGGACCTCATGGTCAGCAATAACGCTACAACGGCGCATATTGTGCAAATAAATAAATAAAAATGGCAAGGCATATCAAGCACTGCAATCGGGACTATGAATGAGAATTAAAATTGATTGAATTTTAAAATGATAAGACTGTATTTTATAACCTCTAACAATTCCCATTTTGCGTCACACGTGATCTGTTCAATTTATATCATAACACGCGTGACTCCGGATTTTTAATTTGTCTGTCTGTGATGTCTTATTTATACCTTTTTAGTTGAATTTTTTGTCGTAGTTGGGTTTTAGTTTGTATAACTTTTATTTTTATTGAATTTTTTTGGGGTTGGTTTTTTTGGGATTTTTTTTTTATACGTATTTTTAAATGTGCTAATTTAACCCTTTCATTTTAGGTGTATATTGTGATTGACTTACGTAAAAAAATAAATCCTTATTATCAAAATGAAAGTCTTACCGGTTAGAGTGTAGCCTTTTAACCTACGGAGCGAGGATTTTTATTATTCGGGAAATAATTAAATTATGAAATACCCAATTTTATTGCAGTATCGTAAGCTTGACCATGGCAAACATGTAGGTTCTGAGAAATATGGCCCTATGATGCACCTTTTCCAGTTAGGAGCTTTCGATATTTTTTAAAATAAAAATCTCTATATTTCCAAAGTGGTGGCTCGGATGAAAATCTTTTCAAGAAATAAATTGTTGTTCTAGTCGAAAACCATGAGATGGTGTAACAAAAAACCAGAGATTTTTGGTTTTTCATGTTGACAAATAAAAAAAAAAATTTTTTCCTCAAATTCATGTTGGGATGCTGTTTGCACAGGGGTTACACAGGGGAGGTAAAATTTCGGTTATTTTTTGCCTAGGATGCACTGTTTTCGAGATATTTGAATTTTCGTTTTTTCCTATTTCTATTCAAAAAAATATCCGTAAATTTAATAAGTCCTCTGCCCCTAACGATACGCAAGCTGAAAGATCGACCGTCACTCAGCCGACGTTCGCACGGACGTAATAAAATCGCGGCGGGATTTTATCGCGCACTGGATTTTGAACTCTCGGTGTTAAGCCGAGCGTTGAGAATCCAACGCGCTGGAACGCACTTTTATTTATTTTTTATTTTTATCTGCTGTTAATTATATTGTGTGCTTTTTTTTTAGTCTGTGCTAAATAAATGTATTTTTTTTCTTTCTTTCTTCTTTCTTTCACTCTCGTCCCAGCACGTTGAAAAATCAAGTACACGAAAAAAAATAGCCGCGATTTTATTACGTCCGTGCGGACGTGGGCTTACTATTTTTCGATGTTTTTTTTTTTAAATTATTTTCCGAATATTTTAAGGCTCCTTGCACAAAATTCACTCGACAGAGTTTAGGTAAACTCTTGCGATGCAATGTTTGTGTGCACCGATCACACACACACGCCTGAACATTGAACGTAGTGACCGCTAAACAGTTTTGATCCTATAGATGGTATTTTGTTAAGTTACGTAGGTACGCATAAGAAACAAGTCTGGAATGTTTGTGTATATTCGTTTACGTTTATATTTATAACAATCAACATAAAAAAGCTATAAAAAAACATGTATTTCAGACAAAAAAGTCCATAGCCAAGGCAATTTGAGGTTGTTAGTAACAATAATTCCGCTTATGATTAATGTTAGTAACTAAAAGTAAAAAGAAGAAACTAGATACACCGTCTACCATCCGTCCGTCTTCGTTTTTTACTTTTTGTATGGAAAACATGAAAAATGATTACCTACATGTTGAGTTCTATGGGTTTCATAAAGGGGGTCGAAATTTTCATTGTTTAGCGATAGGACACACCATTTTCGAGATATAAGCAAAAGAACAGAAAAAAAGATACAATACAGTTTTTGCACCTGAATGAGTTTTAATTTAGTGAAAATGGCAATTTCGCTATTACGAATTTGCTTTTCACCTAAAATTTTGATTGGTGCCGATGCTCTTGTACACCGAACTAAACTAACTAAACTATCACTAAAATTCCTTACTTTTGCCTATGAGAATCTCAAAGCTATTCTGTAAAATAAAACCTCTAAATTTAAAAATAATTTTGACATGTGTAAATCGAATTTGATAATCGCGACTCCACACGTGACACCTAACCATGTGAATCTTTTTAGAGCCGGAGGTCCGCAGGGGGGCAGCCTCGACGTGTTTTATATGGAATTTTTCACTTTTTGTATGGAAAAAAAGAAAAAATATTACCTACATGTAGAGTGTAAGGGGATTAAGGGTGTCGAAATTTTCATTATTTTTGCGATTGGACACATCGTTTTCGAGATATAAGCAAGAGAAAAAAAAGATTCAGTACTGTTTTTGTTTGCATCTGAAGTCGAGGTGTTGGTGTGAATTTAAAGTTCATGACAACCAATTTAATTCCACACGTATTTAGTCGCGATTAAAAATAGTCAGGTTTAGTTAGACAGTGGTGCCGATTCCCTTGTTTACAAACTAAACTAAATTTAAGTTCAGTGCATCTTTTTCTTTCTATTTCATTAAGATAAGGACAGAAGATAAATTTTAGTTTAGTCCTGTCAAATTAATCAGCGCTTGAAGTAAATTGACGTAATTTTAGTCGGCAAGTTTTTAATCACGTCTAAACTTGTATGGAGAGTGACAGGCGCTGGTTTATTTGACAGGATCTTCTGTCCTTTTCTTAATGAAATAGACAGAAGATAAATTTTTCTTTAGTGCTGTCAAATTAATGATGCAAAAACAGTACTGATTTTTTTTTTCTTTTGCTTATATCTCGAAAACGGTGTGTCCAATCGCAAAAGTAATGAAAATTTCGACACCCTTTATAAGGCCCTTAACCCTAACACTCTACATGTAGGTAATATTTTTTCTTATTTTTCATAAAAAAAATGAACAATCCATATAAAACACGTCGAGGCTGCCCCCCCTGCGCGCCCCTGGCTCTAAAAAGATTCACGTGGTTAGGTATCACGTGTGGAGTTGCGATTGTCAAATTCGATTTAGATGTGTCAAAATTATTTTTAAATTTAGAGAATTTATTTTGCAGACTAGCTTTGAGATTTTCATAGTCAAAAGTAAGGAATTTTAGTGATAGTTTAGTTCAGTGTACAAGAGACTTGGCACCAATGGTGCCCTGTGCGCCTCCAGCTCTAAAAAAATGTACGGGGTAGGGCAAACAAGTACCACGTGGATTCAAAATATATTTAAATTTGGAGAATTTTTGTTGCAGAATAGCTTAAGATTGTAGCGACGCATGAATTGTCCATACAAACGTAGTACATAAATCATTTGCAATTTGAGCATATTTCCACCATATTATGTTAATATTCGGATTGAGACAGTATTTATCTAGGCTCCTACGTCTTTTTATTTCCAAAAACTTACCCTTTTATGAAGTGTAAGCGAATTGCATTTCATACATTTTTACAGCGTAAATGACATGTTTTCAAATTGTTTTTTCTGTATTACAAACAACAATTTTTGTAATATTGTTTCCACAGAAGCATAGTTTATGCTATAAAGTTACAAATTATCGAAAAAAAAAAAATGGAAATACATTAAGTTTTCATTCATAATTTTTTGTATTACGGAACACATCCAAATTTATCATAAATTTTCGAAAGCTAGTAGTACTATCGCGTCAAGCAATAATTGTCAATGTGTGCGTGGTAGTATTGCTCACTGTATGTGTATATCGCTCCAACAGGCACTCACACTAGCGCAATGTGCTCGGAATTGAATTTTGCAAACATCTTGATTTGTAGTTGCGAGCCGTGTCGCCGGCCTCTTAAGATTGAAATTGATGGCGTGATGTTATGAAGAAATGTGTAAATTTTCGCAGCCGCCATCTTAGATTTACGTTTTGACATCAAAATCTGCTTTAGAATCCTCGAAAACTTTGAAAAAGACATTCAAAACGAAAAATTTGAAAATTGTCACAGCCGCCATCTTGGATTTATATTTTGACCTCACTATCAGCTTTAGCATCCTCGAAAACAATGAAAACGACACCCATAACGAAACATTTTAAATGTTCGCAGCCGCCATCTTGGATCTTTATTTTGACTTAAAGTAGTCTTCAGTAGTAGTAGTCTTTGTTCCAAAAATACTTCACTTATTGCTACTACAGCATATCGGCGCGGGCATGACGGTGACGCGAACCCATAACTTTTTCCCACCCGGCAGGCAGACGTTGTCCTGCGACAACAGCGCCACGCTGGTCCAACTATAGCTATAAACCATCCCAGTGACACAAAAACAATTTAAAAAAACATCTAAATCAGTCAAGCCGTTTAGGATAAGAAGAATTACGAACACACGTACACCATTATTTTATTTATTGCCAGGCGTGCAGAATTTTAATGTTCTTCAAAAACAAGCAAAGTACTTTAAAATAAAATGCGGGTCAAAATGTGGTAGTCGATGTACAATTTCTGGAATATGTTAACATCAGACACGTGCGTGTGTGTGTGCGTGCTGCGACGCAGTGATACGTCCTCACACTGGGAAGGCCCGTTCGCTACTGACAGGATGGGTTTTCCGCGATCGTTTATATAGTTCACTTTGCTATTTATTTACGAAATGAAGTAATTGTATATTTATAAAATAAAACTTAGATTATATTAAACGGTTATCTTAAGAGTAATATTTAATTTTTAAAATTTCTTAAAAGTGTTTCTAAATTAGAAAAAATTATTTATTTGTCTTGAAGTTTTCAGAAAGTTACGTTATTTCAACAGTTTTTTCTTCTGCTATATTTTGTATAAAAGTTGAAAAAAGTGGTTCCTCTATGTACAAGTAGACCATAATTATAATGATATTGATGATATTTTTTAATTTTCGAAATCAAAAGCAGTTTCTAATGAAACGATTAAATGTCAGTCTCGCGTCATTTTTTGGAAAACTTGTTGCGAATTTTAGTGATTTTCCACGAATCCTTAATTTATTTGAAAAATCCCTTTCCCCTATGTACAAGACAAAGTATTGGACTTTTCAAATCACAAAAGTTTTGTTTAAATTCTGGTCCCCTTTCTCACAACGAATGATCAAAATTTATCAAAATCAGTGATTTCATGCGGTGCGGCGGCACGGAGCCTTAAATGTTTTTTCTCTTTTCGATAAAATCGAACATAGAATATATTTTATTCTCCTTCGTTTTTCATATGATAGATGTTATTATAAGTTTACGTTATTATTGTGGTTTTTTAAATTTAATTTTCTCAGGTTAGTTCCTGGTATTTTCAGAATCTCACGGGTGTGAACCAAGGTGAGATTCTAGTTATTATTTTGAGAAGGTAAATTGCTCTGTACTGTAATGAAATTATTATCTAAATCAAGTTGTAAAAATTTTCTTACTATGCGGCAAGTGTTTAATATGGCAGCTTTTTGTAGTGTTAGGTATGTGTATTTGGATAGATTGAGTGCATTAAAACTATTGAAAATTTGTTTCGGGATAACACCTGTTGTTGATATTACTATTGGGACTATAGTGACTCTATTCATTTTATTAAGGGCCGACTTTTCAAGCCTCAGTTAAGTTGGTGAATAGTTATCTAGCGTATGCAATTATTTGGCTGTTTATAAGGCGAATTAATATTTTAAATTTTTCAATCGTATAATAGCTGAACAATAGTTTATCTGTGGTCTTTGTTAACCATCAACTTCACACTATCATGTGCAAGTGAGATGCACAGATACAGTATTCAACGTGTTAGACAAGAATAGAAACAAAACTTATGTTTGACATTTTGACATAATCATAACATAAAGACATAATCATCAGACACTGACTATCTGACTATTGAAAAATCCAGAATCATGATATCTATGGAATAAACGCTTTACGATTCTTTATCTGAGGATTGAAAAATCAGCTCTTAATAAAACATGAAATAAATAGCAACCGCATGACACTTGTATGAAAAATTCGAACCCAATTCTCTCTGCGGCGAACGATGAAAGAAAAAAAAAACATAAATAAATAAGCGCGAGAGAATGTGACAACCGGCGACGGCGGGCGTATCTGAATAAAACCGGTTTATTCAGGTTAACACGAGTTTTTAAAATTATATTCTCTGTAACCAGTAACCAAAATTAATTAGATTTAGTCGAAACCGTTTTTGTAATTAACCGGTTAATCAATGAACGGTATTATAACGGTTTTAAGAACAATATAAACCGGTTTCAAGCCCTGATCTATCTATAAAAAATATCAACCTTGCATCCACCATTCCCTTCTGGAATCGTAGGCAAAAACAGCGACGCACGCGTGCGTGTCTGCGCCCCTGCATATTCTTTGGCCGTCGTTTTAGTGTAGCGCGCCACCGCGCGCTTCCAAGGGTGGGGGTTTAGCTCCGCCCGAATACGCAAGGTCAGTGAGCCTACTAATCACCTTAATAATACGTGCGGCTCGTGACATAGGGGCAAACTTGAGTAGGTTAGTCCTAGCCGCTGGCACATCTAACAGTGCGGGGCGCCGGCGTGCACCTACGCACCCGTCCGGCGCGCGCAACCGCAGCGCTGCCAGCACCTCCGGGTGGTGCAGCAACCCTAGCAGTACGCGGGCCACGTACTTGACCAGCGCGACGTCCCTTCTTACGGCCAGCCTGTTGTACCCGACCATGCCCAGGACGAACAGACTCGGATACATCAGGGGATAAAAGGGATAAACCCCGTACTGTTTACGGTACAGAAACCTTGTGAACTTGTTCTGGATTTTTTCCAACATGAGGCTGTATATATCGTCCTTCATGTGAAAGCTAGATCACAATAATATCGAGATAACATGCTTTAAGCATCTCGTGCTAAGCATGTGTGCACCATGTCAAATATGTACCAGTTAGCAACATAGAATCGATGTTGTTAAGATTATCTCGTACTCGCTGATAACAATTCAGTTTGCGAGGTAGGATTCTGCACTCACTATAGGAAATATAATGCTTCTCAGCGCCGGCCCGAGAATTCCTGGCACCCTAGGCGAAAGGCTGGAACGGCAACCTTTTAAGAAAATTTGTGACAAAATAAAACTATGTTCTTACCTTTACCTTTTTCGTGTGGTTAGTGACTAACCTGGTGTCAGAGTTTTAAAGCCCCCAATGGGCCTCTGACTTGGCTTCACATGCCGTCGAGAAATATCTCTCAGGCGCGATCGGTACAACGATCGCGGTCAAACTATAATAGTCAAATCAATTTTGAACAAAACACTATAACATACAACAAGAGACGCAATAAATTTGAAATCGCGATTTTTTTAGCAATGGAGCGAGTTGAGGCTATCAACTAAACTCGCTTTTGATATCCGTACCGATGGTTTCGTAAATGTCCATTTGGTAGAAAAATTTGTAAAAGATTGGGAGTATTTTCAAGTTGTAGGTAAATAAAAATTAATATACAGTATTATTTTTTAATTTCGATGCCGCCGATTGCCGCCCCCCTAATACGAGCGCCCTAGGCCGTCGCCTAGTTCACCTATATGAACGGGCCGGCCCTGATGCTTCTGCAGATTTATAACACACAATGTGTAAGGTTAAGTAAGGTTGTCTCGCAACCTTCAAGCTTGTAAATTAAAAGCATATAAAACCTGTGACAATTTCTTAACCAAGATCATAGAAATGTAACTTACCCCTTATGACGAGTATGTAAAGTTAGCAATGTAGGATAACATCGCTAAGAGCATCGCGTGTCACATTGGTAGTTTCATATCCAGCTGGTAACGTGAAATTAGCGTTACTGAGAGCATCTCGTGCTTACTGGAGAGGTAGTGCTGAAAAAGGGCGTACCAGCTAGCTATGTACAGTTACATCGCTAAGGGCATCGCGTGCCTCTCTGGTATCTTCTCATCCAGCTATTTCAGTAACGTGGAGGTAACGTTACTAAAGACAGCTCGTGTCCACTGGAGAGATAGTTAAATGCTTTAACGTGTTGTGTTAATGTCCACCATAGTGCTTGTAAAACACTCAGCATCGCGTACAAGGTGGTCAGTTTAAGCAAGGCATTCTCGCACATTAAGGTCTCCGGATCCAAGTACCTACATCTAATGTGGGTTAGGAACTCCGGACTAAGGCTGCTTCTGGTTAGTTCTGATGTAGGTATATATCAGCTTTCCTGTTAATATCGTTGATGGACGCTGTGGCCGTCTCAGGTTTCCACTAACGATGCACTTATTGCACTTTCTATCACTTAGCATAATTAACATTTGTTATTTTAGTAAAATGTTCCGTAAACTTATTTTAAATGAATAATTTGCCGAGAAAAAATACTGGTCACTTAAAGAAATCATGAAGGCCAACGACCTTAGCATCGGTACAGAACGGAAAGTATACAACACTTGCATTCTACCTTGTATCACATATGGCTGTGAAACATGGTCTCTTTAAAAACACCACTAAGATAAGCTGCAATGCTGTCAAAGAGCGATGGAGAGAAGCATGATATATATGAACACTGTGTAAGTTAGCTGTAAGTTTCCCGAATATAATAAAATAAATAGGCATCAAGAAACAAGACAGGAAACGAAACACCTATCTAAGAGCCAAAACAAGAGTTATGGATGTACTTACGAAGATAGACCAACTAAAATGGAGATGGACAGGCCACATGTTACTCAGGAAAAGTGGAGTAAAATTGTGACAGACTGGTATCCCAGAAATGGAAAAAGGAAGCGGGGAAGACAACTTAAGAGATGGGAAGATGAGCTGAAGCTTTCAGCGAGCCCTTACTGGAGAAGAGTTGCCAGAGATACAACACAATGGAAAATGTTAGGTGAGGCCTTTGCCAAAAGGCATACTGAACTAAGAGATATCCTCTAAATGAGGAAAACAAACACTTCGAAAGTTCAGGATAGAGGATGAAAATAAAGTTGGCACCCCCACTTTCGAAAAATGAAAATCTAAAACGGTGATAATTTCGAGCTAATTAAGGACAATTTAGGACTGCAAGAAAAAAAATTCAGACCAACCCCCCCTTCGAGATATTCAAAATTTTCAATGGGGGTGCTAACTAGTAATTAAGTTAGCACCCCCACGGCATTTAAATGTTCACTAAAAAAGTTTTATGTATGTCATAATTTCGAGCTCATTAAGGACTACAAATGCCGCATCAACCCACCCCCATGTACAACCCCCCACCCATAAAAACATGAAAAAATCAAATCTAAAAAAATAAATTCTCACCACTATAATTCCTAGCATAGAATTGTAGACTGCCAAGTACAAAAATAAAAACATCCCTTAAACCACCCCTTGACCAAACTTCCCGAAAATAACATCTAATTTATACGAAAATTTCTCTTTTTCATACATAAACTGTAAATCAATTATTAATGTATTATTATAACTACTACTTGCAACATCCCAAAAAACTACCCCTTGACTGATGCTTAGTTCAAAATGTTAAACGTACTTCAAAAAATTATTAAAACTCCAAACCGTGCAGATGAAAATCTAAAACGGTGAAAATTTCGAGCTAATTAAGGACTATTTTGGACTGCAAGAAAAAAATTTGCGGCATTTGTAGTCCTTAATGAGCTCGAAATTATGACATACATAAAACTTTTTTAGTGTACATTTAAATAAATGCTGTGGCTAGTTAGCATCCCATTGAAAATTTTGAATATCTCGAAGGGGGGGTTGGTCTGAAATTTTTTCTTGCAGTCCAAAATAGTCCTTAATGAGCTCGAAATCATGACATACATAAAACTTTTTTAGTGTACATTTAAATGCTGTGGGGGTGCTAACTTTATTTCTATTTAGCAACCCCATTGAAATTTTTGAATATCTCGAAGGGAGGGCTGGTCTGAATTTTTTTTCTTGCAGTCCAAAATAGTCCTTAATGAGCTCGAAATTATGACATACATAAAACCTTTTTAGTGTACATTTACATAAATGCTGTGGCTAGTTAGCAACTCCATTGAAAATTTTGAATATCTCGAAGGGGGGGTTGGTCTGATTTTTTTTTCTTGCAGTCCAAAATAGTCCTTAATGAGCTTGAAATTATGACATACATAAAACTTTTTTAGTGTACATTTAAATAAATGCTGTGGCTAGTTAGCATCCCATTGAAAATTTTGAATATCTCGAAGTGGGGGTTGGTCTGAAATTTTTTCTTGCAGTCCAAAATAGTCCTTAATGAGCTCGAAATTATGACATACATAAAACTTTTTTAGTGAACATTTAAATGCTGTGGGGGTGCTAACTTTATTACTATTTAGCAACCCCATTGAAATTTTTGAATATCTCGAAGGGAGGGCTGGTCTGAATTTTTTTTCTTGCAGTCCAAAATAGTCCTTAATGAGCTCGAAATTATGACATACATAAAACCTTTTTAGTGTACATTTACATAAATGCTGTGGCTAGTTAGCAACTCCATTGAAAATTTTGAATATCTCGAAGGGGGGGTTGGTCTGATTTTTTTTTCTTGCAGTCCAAAATAGTCCTTAATGAGCTTGAAATTATGACATACATAAAACTTTTTTAGTGTACATTTAAATAAATGCTGTGGCTAGTTAGCATCCCATTGAAAATTTTGAATATCTCGAAGTGGGGGTTGGTCTGAAATTTTTTTCTTGCAGTCTAAAATAGTCCTTAATGAGCTCGAAATTATGACATACATAAAACTTTTTAGTGTACATTTACATAAATGCTGTGGCTAGTTAGCAAGCAACCCCATTGAAAATTTTGAATATCTCGAAGGGGGTGTTGGTCTGAAATTTCTTTCTTGCAGTCCAAAATAGTCCTTAATGAGCTCGAAATTATGACATACATAAAACTTTTTTAGTGTACATTTACATAAATGCTGTGGCTAGTTAGCAACCCCATTGAAAATTTTGAATATCTCGAAGGGGGTGTTGGTCTGAAATTTCTTTCTTGCAGTCCAAAATAGTCCTTAATGAGCTCGAAATTATGACATACATAAAACTTTTTTAGTGAACATTTAAATGCTGTGGGGGTGCTAACTTTATTACTATTTAGCAACCCCATTGAAATTTTTGAATATCTCGAAGGGAGGGCTGGTCTGAATTTTTTTTCTTGCAGTCCAAAATAGTCCTTAATGAGCTCGAAATTATGACATACATAAAACCTTTTTAGTGTACATTTACATAAATGCTGTGGCTAGTTAGCAACTCCATTGAAAATTTTGAATATCTCGAAGGGGGGGTTGGTCTGATTTTTTTTTCTTGCAGTCCAAAATAGTCCTTAATGAGCTTGAAATTATGACATACATAAAACTTTTTTAGTGTACATTTAAATAAATGCTGTGGCTAGTTAGCATCCCATTGAAAATTTTGAATATCTCGAAGTGGGGGTTGGTCTGAAATTTTTTTCTTGCAGTCCAAAATAGTCCTTAATGAGCTCGAAATTATGACATACATAAAACTTTTTTAGTGAACATTTAAATGCTGTGGGGGTGCTAACTTTATTACTATTTAGCAACCCCATTGAAATTTTTGAATATCTCGAAGAGAGGGCTGGTCTGAATTTTTTTTCTTGCAGTCCAAAATAGTCCTTAATGAGCTCGAAATTATGACATACATAAAACCTTTTTAGTGTACATTTACATAAATGCTGTGGCTAGTTAGCAACTCTATTGAAAATTTTGAATATCTCGAAGGGAGGGCTGGTCTGAATTTTTTTTCTTGCAGTCCAAAATAGTCCTTAATGAGCTCGAAATTATGACATTCATAAAACTTTTTTAGTGTACATTTACATAAATGCTGTGGCTAGTTAGCAACCCCATTGAAAATTTTGAATATCTCGAAGTGGGGGTTGGTCTGAAATTTTTTTCTTGGAGTCCAAAATAGTCCTTAATGAGCTCGAAATTATGACATACATAAAACTTTTTTAGTGTACATTTACATAAATGCTGTGGCTAGTTAGCAACCCCATTGAAAATTTTGAATATCTCGAAGGGGGGGTTGGTCTGAATTTTTTTTCTTGCAGTCCAAAATAGTCCTTAATGAGCTCGAAATTATGACATACATAAAACTTTTTTAGTGTACATTTAAATGCTGTGGGGGTGCTAACTTTATTACTATTTAGCAACCCCATTGAAATTTTTGAATATCTCGAAGGGAGGGCTGGTCTGATGTTTTTTCTTGCAGTCCAAAATAGTCCTTAATGAGCTCGAAATGATGACATACATAAAACCTTTTTAGTGTACATTTACATAAATGCTGTGGCTAGTTAGCAACTCCATTGAAAATTTTGAATATCTCGAAGGGGGGGTCGGTCTGAATTTTTTTTCTTGCAGTCCAAAATAGTCCTTAATGAGCTCGAAATTATGACATACATAAAACTTTTTTAGTGTACATTTAAATGCTGTGGGGGTGCTAACTTTATTACTATTTAGCAACCCCATTGAAATTTTTGAATATTTCGAAGGGAGGGCTGGTCTGAATTTTTTTTCTTGCAGTCTAAAATAGTCCTTAATGAGCTCGAAATTATGACATACATAAAACTTTTTAGTGTACATTTACATAAATGCTGTGGCTAGTTAGCAAGCAACCCCATTGAAAATTTTGAATATCTCGAAGGGGGTGTTGGTCTGAAATTTCTTTCTTGCAGTCCAAAATAGTCCTCAATGAGCTCGAAATTATGACATACATAAAACTTTTTTAGTGTACATTTACATAAATGCTGTGGCTAGTTAGCAACCCCATTGAAAATTTTGAATATCTCGAAGGGGGTGTTGGTCTGAAATTTCTTTCTTGCAGTCCAAAATAGTCCTTAATGAGCTCGAAATTATGACATACATAAAACTTTTTTTGTGTACATTTACATAAATGCTGTGGCTAGTTAGCAACCCCATTGAAAATTTTGAATATCTCGAAGGGGGTGTTGGTCTGAAATTTCTTTCTTGCAGTCCAAAATAGTCCTTAATGAGCTCGAAATTATGACATACATAAAACTTTTTTAGTGTACATTTACATAAATGCTGTGGCTAGTTAGCAACCCCATTGAAAATTTTGAATATCTCGAAGGGGGGGCTGGTGTGAAATTTTATTCTCGCAGTCCAAAATAGTCCTTAATTAGCTCGAAATTTTCACCGTTTTAGATTTTCATCTGCACGGTTTGGAGTTTTAATAATTTTTTGAAGTACGTTTAACATTTTGAACTAAGCATCAGTCAAGGGGTAGTTTTTAGGGTTCCGTTAAAAAACGGAACCCTTATAGATTCGTCATGTCTGTCTGTCTGTCTGTCTGTCTGTTTGTCTGTCCGTCCGTATGTCACAGCCACTTTTTTCCGAAACTATAAGAGCTATCCTGTTAAAACTTGGTAAGTAGATGTATTCTGTAAACCGCATTAAGATTTTCACACAAAAATAGAAAAAAAACAAATAATTTTGGAGTTCCCCATACTTAGAACTGAAACTCAAAATTTTTTTTTTCATCAATCCCATACGTGTGGGGTATCTATGGATAGGTCTTCAAAAATGATATTGAGGTTTCTAATATCATTTTTTTCTAAACTGAATAGTTTGTGCGAGAGACACTTCCAAAGTGGTGAAATGTGTGTCCCCCCCCCTGTAACTTCTAAAAAAAGAGAATAATAAAACTAAAAAAAATATATGATGTACATTATTATGTAAACTTCCACCGAAAATTGGTTTGAACGAGATCTAGCAAGTAGTTTTTTTTAATACGTCATAAATCGTAAACTTATCGTTACTTGCTGCTACGGAACCCTTCATGGGCGAGTACGACTCGCACTTGGCCGCTTTTTTTTTTGGGATGTTGCAAGTAGTAGTTGTAATAATACATTAATAATTATTGATTTACAGTTTATGTATGAAGAAGAGAAATTTTCGTATAAATTAGATATTATTTTCAGGAAGTTTGGTCAAGGGGTGGTTTAAGGGATGTTTTTATTTTTGTAGTTGGCGGTCTATAATTCTATGCTAGGAATTATAGTGGTGAGAATTTATTTTTTAGATTTGATTTTTTCATGTTTTTACGGATAGGGGGTGGGGGGTTGTACATGGGGGGTGGGTTGATGCGGCATTTGTAGTCCTTAATGAGCTCGAAATTATGACATACATAAAAACTTTTTAGTGAACATTTAAATGCCGTGGGGGTGCTAACTTAATTACTAGTTAGCACCCCCATTGAAAATTTTGAATATCTCGAAGGGGGGGTTGGTCTGAAATTTTTTTCTTGCAGTCCAAAATTGTCCTTAATTAGCTCGAAATTATCACCGTTTTAGATTTTCATTTTTCGAAAGTGGGGGTGCCAACTTTATTTTCATGGATAGAGGGCTTATTGATTGAATTTGCCGAGAGCAGATTTTTTCGTTGCGATGAAGAAACGCGCGCGAAAGAAAAGTGACATTCCAATGTATGTTGCCAGCAATGACGATAATTCTATTGAAAAAAAATATTTTCAATATTTTATCTGTAAAATAATCGCGGTGAGATACGTAGGTACGTATAAGAAATACTGCTTTGTTTAATTAATTATATTCCAGATCGCCGTGAAGTAAAATAACGATACTTCAATGCATTTTCATCTTCCATTTGCATATTTATAATTGCTTTTCCAATCGAATCATCGTCGGCCGCCATGAAAGACAACAAAAATAAAGCGACATCAACGCCTCTACCGGTAGATAATCTAACTATTTTACGATATGATCACTAATGTTTGTCCACATCATGAAATAGTCGTGCGTTAAACTGTTCATATCGTCAAACGTT
This sequence comes from Agrochola lychnidis, assembly GCA_963680765.1. Taxonomy (NCBI): domain Eukaryota; kingdom Metazoa; phylum Arthropoda; class Insecta; order Lepidoptera; family Noctuidae; genus Agrochola; species Agrochola lychnidis. The sequence continues at coordinate 427,628 of OY796867.1, forward strand.
GAGTATTCAATGATCTGGCCAGACCACATCATGATGTGGCCAACGATTGATGTTCTATTTCATGAAATGCAACCATTTCGTGAAATGGTCGATCATTTATGAAATGACCAATTCTAAGATCTGGCCACGATAGATACATGAAGTGGGCTGCTTTTGTAAGACGACTAAAACGTCATGGTGTATAATTGCATAACATAGGTGTGAGTACTGTGCCTACTAAAGAGCTACCATTTACCGGGTAATATATCTTTCATTGACTTGAATGTGCCCTGGCGGCTGTGAGTATTTATTTACTATTCACACTTACATTTATTTTAACAGGTTCAACCCAATACAGCAATGTAGTCACTATGTCCACTGTGTGGCACAAGTCATATAGAGGACAATATGTTGAGTGTCACCCTCTGGAATTCCGCCAATGAGCATGTAAAGATATCCACTTGCAGAGAGACGCTGTTGAGTATCTTTATTGCCCGCCCCACTAGTGCTTATTTTAACAAGTTTGTGCTCTCTCTCGGCCCTTGCCGCAGCCTACTGTATGTCATGCTCACTCAGATCATCAGTCTCGCTGATGGTGGCGCGTATGTTGGATCATTTAGCTCCCTTCAAAATGGTGGAGCTGAATGGTGCTGATCCATGCTTCATGTTCGTGAACGGGCGCCGACAGTTGGGGCTGGTCATAAATAATTCAATAATTTGTGAATCTGTTTTTAGATAATGGTTATAATACATATGCTTATTTACCTATAATTATTTATTTGCAATAAATAATTACAGGTCAGTGAGTCATCTTAGGGGCACACATTTTAATCCAGTCAAATCGATTATTATATTCACACACCTACGCCACTATCTATTATCTAGTGATATCGTGATGATCGTTAAAAAATGTGATCCGCGGATACGGATATGGATACGGAGCATAAGGGTCTAAATCCGCGAATACGGATACGGATCTCAACTTTCTTCAGGTTCAGGAGGAATTATTTATGATCCTCATCGTAACTGACTTTTGGGGGACAAAACTGCCAAATTACTCTTTTTGAAATTCAATTTACCATTACTCAAATTATTTACAAATATAATATTTTTTACAAATTATTTGTATACCAATTGCATTGGTAGAACATTGAGATCACGCTAAAATGTATATGTTTTAAGACCTTTCTGTAGGTGCCCCTATGTTCACAAATAAAGTTTGATTTGATTTGATCAGTATAAATTATGACGTATAATTTTTATTAAGATCTTGAAAACAACATAGTTTTAATTGATGTGTTAACTCACATAATTATTTCAATTAGCATAGCACAAATATTAGCGGTTTGACTACCTTATAACTTAATTTACTGGTACTTATTCTACTTGACTGTGACTGCCTCGTTGGTCTAGTGGTCGCAAGCGCTACTGCTGAGTATGAGGTCTTGGGTTCGATTCCCGGGTCGGGCAAGTGTGATTGGGTTTTTCTATCTGAAATTTCTCAGTAGCAGCTCGGAGTCTGGATTTGTGCCCGGTTGATGGCAATAGGCTCGCCCCCTATTACATGGGACTTAAACATAACTGGCGAAATGTGGGTGTACCTGTTACAAGGACACCTCTGCCCAACCCTTCGGGGAAACAAGGCGTGATGTTATGTTATGTTATTCTACTTGAATTATAATAAATATGATTAAAAAAAAAAAAAATACAAATTTGGATTGAAGTTAACAGTAATTCATTGCTACATATCTTTAAAATTTCACATACGTAATGAAAAAGAAAAGTATTAATATAAAAGATCCGTTCAAGATCTTTTTTCTCCCTCGGATATCCGGTACATCACTACTTTTATCATAATAAGATCAATATACATTTATCCATGATTGTGTATTTGATTACTTGATTATATCAAGTAATCAAATACACAATCATCATAGAACGGGAACGTTTCCAAATGCTAAACTTTACTGTAGAATACATTATTAAAATTGCGGGTATACTTACATTTTCAGTCCGCACATTCCACTTTTCACAACACCAATAACTCGCATAATTATTTATCTCATCTAGGTACTCTACGTCCGTATGTCACTGCAGGGATCTAGCAGAATATCAGCGTCAGGTATATTTGCCTGGCACATGCTGAGCTGGACTCCCATTTGGTGCAACCTTGAGACACACCTGTCATGATTTATGTAAAAAAATTATAATTTTATGATTGTTGTGTGTGTGCCAGGAGGCAATACAGTGTCGGATGGCCGAATGTCATGATTTCCAAATATAATTAAGATTTACTGATTTTAAATACTAAATATAAAATTAAAAGTACCTATGTGATTTGCCTCAAATGATTTTTGTATCAGTGTAATCATGAAGTTTAAAAGTATCTCATTTGACAGTTCCATAAACGTACTGGTCTTTTAACGGAACGAAATTGGAAACATGATGTTTGGAGCGTCGCTTAGCTTCTAGATAGAAATCTAAAGGATGTCTTCAAGAAGTCTAAAGTCTATAATGTTATTATATTAAGTACCTAATTAAATAGTTTCTTAAATATTGCTAAAAGTGTACCAAGTTTGTATGTGTGCAAGATTATAAATACAGAAATATTAGTAATGAAATGGTGTATCATCATTACGCAGCGCACTCTTTATGTTCAGTGATCCATTATTTTACATTGTGTCATAGCCAATAGTGTCATCATAATGTCTTGTTTTCTTCCTTTTTTAATTTGTTTGTATATTGTCACCTTGCGGCTATTTCCTAATAGCTAATTAGTTATTATTTTATCGTGCTATTGTATGTTGTGCTGTCTTTTGTGTGCACTAAATAAACGATTATCTATCTATCTATCTTTATCTATCTCTTAGCTGCCATGGCTTATTTTAATTTTTGAATGTTCTTGCTTTTTTTATTACGGATGCTTTTAACGTGCAAGTCTTTCTACATTATTCTCACATGTATAAATTCAAAATGAATGATGAACCTAACCAATATTTTGTAACAATTTTGATTTAAAAGAGTGTCCGTGGAGTTTCTTTGAACGTTCTTCTCCATAGGTACCTACTACGCTTTGGAATGGGTAACTAGCTTCATATTATAGTTAATTGATTCAGGCGTGACCTTGCGGAAATCCATTATAAAATACAATAGACGTGGATATATTTCGTAACCAGTACCCTAATTGCGTGATACAACACAACCACAATCTGTTTCGATTTGAAACAGATTGCTAATCCATTGCTTCATAATGTTAGGTTTCAATTTATAAATACGTAATTGTTGGATATTGTACTGGCAACACCCAAAGATTCGATGTGTCAGAACGTAGCGCGTGAACGGCCTTCTGGGTCTGGCGCTCGTGACGGTAAGATGTGCTTAGTGGCTGGTTCGGTAAAAAGATAGATTAGAAATCTACTGTAAATTAAGGTAACCTATTAGTTTCATGGTAAATATTAGAATACGGATTGAATTGTGATATTATGTGGGGAATAGGAGATGTGATGGTATGGTGTAGAATATTGAATTTGATGTTGGCAATGAAATATAAATGACAGACAAAATATCTTGGTGTTGCATATTATTTTCCTTATCCCTGAAATATTGTGAATATGTAGTTTTATTATGCAGTTTAAGATTATGATATATTCGGAATTAAATTAGTTATTTTAGAGCAGGATGGTTCTTACGATAAGTTGGAAAAAAAATATGCTCAGCAACGTAAATAACTCAATGAATGTTTTAGAACCGTCAAAATGAAACAAATTAGGCAATATTGTTTACGAAAATAAGTTACGCAATTAGGGTACTGTTCCGCTTAGCTATTTCTAAAGAGCCATAATAAACTCCTGAAAGAAATCTTTTTTTATTTCTTTCAGGGATTTTTATGGCTCTTTAGAAATAGCTAAGTGGAACAGGTTACTAAATATATCCACGTCTATTGTATTTTAGCTTTATATTTCTGACTGACCAACTCCTTGACAATTCAAAAATGCCTGTAAATGGTTTAATTGAAATAAATGCTTTGAGTTTGACAACTGAGTGCATCGAGCTCATCGCGCGCCGGAAGCACTGCTCGTCATGTGAATGTGAGCACTATGTGGGCCATTGTTTTTATTTTATTTTTTTCTGGCAATTTGAGTACTTTATGCTGCTTACCCAAATGTTCTTATTTGGTATTTATTGTTCGTCGAGTCGTCGAGCTCCGTTGAGCTACACGATTACTGAAAAATGCTTGCACGGCAAGTTCACTCAAATCTGTGTGGTTCTTTCCTCAGACGACCATCCCTATCTGATTTTCACATGATCTGACCAAGATTATGTCTGGGCTTTAAATAAGAGACTGACCCCTGAGTTTGTTTTGCTATTTTTTCTCAGGGGTTGTCAGATAGGAAATGGCGACTTCATCTTTTTTTAATATGTCGTGTAGAAGTAATACCGATGTCCTATTTACAGAATAAATAATTTCATTTCGTTTCATGCATCTCGTCTGTTTGTCTTGGAAATACACTCGCAGAATAAAATATCACATGTTACGATTTTAAAGATATTTATTAACTTCCTTAAATAAATAAAAATATACAGGTATGCACAGAAGTAATTACAATCAGAGAAGTATTTGTAGCTTTATTACTTTATATCTACAAATTCTACAATACTAAACTAACGATAGAAAAATAATTACAGCTATATTGAGATTGTTCACGGCGGCATTACCTACCCTATGTTCAGCGAAGTACCGCGCGCTTGGAATGTAGCTCGTCAGTGGTCGTTGGACTTTGTGGAGTCGGGCCCGCGGGCGGGCTCCAGCTTGGAATGTAGCTCGTCAGTGGTCGTTGGACTTTGTGGAATCGCGCCCGCACGCGGGCACGCGGGCACGCGGGCACGCGGGCTCCAGCTCGGAATGAAGGTCGTCAGTCGTCGTCCGACTCCGTGGAGCCGGGCTCCAGCTCGGCGCGGCGGCGCGGGCGCTGCGCCTCGGGCAGCACGTGGTAGGAGCAGGAGGCGCGCGGGCGCGGCAGCAGCAGCAGGCAGGGCGGGCACGGCGCGCACGGCGCGTCGATGGCGGCGCACGACGCCGACAGGCGCTCGGGCGCCACGCGCACGCCGCGCACGCGCAGCACGCCGGCCACGGGCGCGCGCGAGTGGAACTCCAGCGTCTGCGCGCGCCCGCGCCACCACCACGCGGCAGCGCCCACGTTCTCGTACGCGTTCTCCTGCGGCACGGACGTGTTACGTCAGGTACTCACCGAAGTAACCGTGCCCGGTCAGCACCTGAATGAGCTTATAAGGCCTACCTCACACTGCGATTAAAAATCGCACGAATTTTAATTTTGTATCGCAATCCTGTAACACAATGGTATCTTTTGTACAGTAAGCGTTCAAAAGTGCATAGGCACGCTAAGAGTCGTATTGCTGTGAACACGCGGTATAATCTTTCGCGGGTAGGTGTAAATAAGCGATAGACGTGTCACTGTTTTTAACCGACTTCCAAAAGGAGGAGGTTCTCAATTCGTCTGTATGTTGTTTTTTTTTTTTTTTGTATGTTTGTTACGCGATTACTCCGTCAATTATGAATTGATTTTGATGATTCTTTTTCTGTTTGGTAGATCATACTTCAGAGGTGGTCCCATATAAATTTTATTAACTTTACTCGGGTAGTTTTTTAGTTAGCTTCAATAATACGTATTTTTACCTCGCTTAGTATGTGGATGATATTATGATAACTTCCTGTCACTGTTATTTACATAGCCGGTAGTGGTATTCGAATTTGTGTGGGGTAGGTATCACAAATAAAAAGTGAAAAATAAAAACTTTTTACAAAAAAAAAACAACCGACTTCAAAAAAAAAACACTACAAAGTGAAAAATAACTTTAATTTCGGAAGTCGGTGACAAAGAACGAAAATTCAAAACCAAAGACACCGACTTCCGAAATTAAAGTTATTTTTCACTTTGTAGTGTTTTTTTTTAAGTCGGTTGTTTTTTTTTTTGTAAAAAGTTTTTGAATTTATATTTAAAATAGAAATACTCAGTTTTTTGTCTAAATTTCTATCTATTATTAGTGTATAACCCCCATTACACGGGTACTCACGTTTGTGATACATTTATGTGACTCAAGTAGTAAAATTGCCTGCCAGCTCATCATCTGTATAGTCACTGCACTTTTCACTTTGACACAAGTGGATCACTATGTCCCAACTAGCTGAGATATTGTCAGCACAAAAGAACCTTGAAGAGAACTTCACACGGAAGATGGAAGCACTAGAAGCTCAGATTCAGTGCGCTGGACCTGCCAAGGATACCGTGGCAAGGGTGGCTGAGGAGTTCCGGACCTTCAGGGAGCTTGTTTTCAGCATGCTTGGCTTGCTCCGGACTCAGATCAGTGACTGTGCTAAGCAGGTTGACGGATTGGAGACCAGACATAGGCGGAAAGCTCTGATCTTTCAAGGTATCGCCGAAGTTGACAGTGAAGACAGCACCGCAGTCATCCTGGATGTCATCACAAATAAGCTGGCCCTGAAGAACATCACTGCATCTTCCATAAAGGTTTGTCATAGACTAGGCGCTGCCAGTAAGGATCATCACAGGCCGATACTGATTAAGTTTTCCAGCTACGATGACAAATCAGTAGTCTGGAAAGCTAAAACACGACTGAAGGGAACATCCATCGCGGTCAAGGAGTTCTTGACAAGGGTCCGGCAATCCATCTTTGGGAAGGCGCGTCTGCACTTCGGAATGCGATCGTGTTGGACTCAGGACGGTATTATCGTTCTAAAGGCCTTTGACGGAAGTAGGCATAAAGTTTCTTCAATGGATGAGCTGAATCCACTGCTTACGAAGTTTCTAATAGCCCAAGGCACAGGAGATAGCCTGCAAAACAAAACGTAACAGTAGTGGTATCATGTATTTTATATTGTTTCTAGTGAATGATTTGCATGCAATTGTTGTTACGGAATTACTTACCGCTATTATTTCTCTGTTTATGTTCTTTGTAATATTAGTTAGGTACGCAATTTCCTCAATCTCTTCCGAATGTAAATTGGCACATTGTAGGGAAAATTTACCCTCAACAAGTTTTTTTAATAATTTTACGTGTATCCAATGGTTTCAAATTTTATATTTCTTGTACTTAACCCTTTCACGCATAAGGGACACATTTGTCCCCACTAAAATTTTACGATTTACAATAATACTAGCGAAGTAAAACATATTTCAGATTTATATTTTTAATTGTTTTAGTATTTTTTTAAGTTTGCGCGCTGGCAGCATTAGAAAAACCATTATCCGTCAAAAAGTTACCGGCGCGAAAAGTGAAAAATATTTTCGCTAGATCGTCAACATTAAAAAATATTTTATTGTTATACAGCGACTTTCCACGACCGTTTTTGTTCTGAGTTATATTAGTTGCTAAGTATAATTATCGTTTTACTACATTATTTTCGATTTTCCTAGTAAAAATAATGCTTACTTTGTAAAAAAATGTAAAGGGACACGGGTGTCCCTATATGCATCAAAGGAGACTTTTGCTTCAAAGTAATGACATCGTTTACCTTGCTATTATTTTCAGTTTCACATTCTTATTTTCATATATTTTCTACTGGCTATCTATTTCAGTTTGATTTATACACCAAGAAAAAAGGTGGCACTGAAACTGATTGATTGGGTGAATTGGTTGTGTCGCAATTGTCTGAAGATTTACAGGGTATTATAGGTTGTGAAGTATACTTTGATATTTTTTTAATTCCCCTAATCTTCAGTATACATTGGCGAATATGAATATAAAGGCTTGTGGAACAGTACGCTCAAATAAGAAAAATATACCAAAAAATATGCCAACTGATGAAAATATGACTCGTGAAGACATTTTCGCGAATTTCTTTCATAAAATGGATGGATAACAGAGCTGTTTTTTTATTGACAATTTTTTTGTCATTCATACCGACAACGACAATCAAGAGACATGTACAAGGTAGTGGTGACAAGATGAATGTAACTTAGCCTGAAGTGTAAAGTACAATAAAAATATGGGAGGGGTCGATTTCATGAACCAAAAAAAAGTTTGTTACGAAGTAGATCTTTAGGCAAAAATAAAATACAATCTGAATAATTTTTCAACTTCGTGATGAATAATTGTAATGTCATTTATTGCTAGCTGCACGAAGCAAAACGTGCTGAAGTAACTTTGCTTTCAAGCCTAGAATTTCGCCAGGTAGTAGCTCGTTCACTCATTGGTAGTTTTTCGTCTCGACAAAGAATTTTGTCGTCAGTTGTTATTACGAAAAAGCGAATCTATCTCACACAAAAACGCGGAACACCTTCACATACAATGGTAATAGAAAAAGATGGGTAGAGTGTTCAAAAAGTCGTGTTGAGAATCGCACAAATAATACATACTCTACCTACATGTAAAATTCATTTCTGTTATACTTCAGAACGTAATTGTTTTGTTGAATATCATTAAATATTATATTTTGTATTGAATAAGTTTCTACATTAAATAATTTCTACTTTATACAAAAAGTTTGTGTTTATTTTGCAATAAAAACGTTTTAGTATTTTCTTTGCGACACATAAAAAAAATGTACCTTATCGCATATTGGGACATATATGTCCCGTACTCAAAAACACTAAAATATATACAAGTTCTGTCTTATCCCTTACACGTTTCTAACTATTCCAAGACAGTAAAAATGATTTTGTTTATTTAAATCTATTTATTTTGGTCTAATTTAACATAAAAGTAATGTATAAGACAGAACTTGTATATATTTTAGTGTTTTTGAGTACGGGACATATATGTCCCTAAATGCGATAAGGTATATTTTTTTTTTGATGTGTCGCAAAAAAATACTAAAACGTTTTTATTGCAAAATTAACACAAACTTTTTGTATAAAGTAAAAATTATTTAACGTAGAAACTTATTTAATACAAAATATCATAATTTAATGATATTCAACAATATTTGAGCGATTCTCAACACGACTTTGTGTACACTGTACCCATCTTTTTCTATTACTTACTTTTACCATTACATGCATACAACGCGGAACACTGAAGGTGTTCCGCGTTTTTGTGTGAGATAGATTCACTTTTTCGTAATAAGAACTGACGACAAAATTCTTTGTCGAGACGAAAAACTACCAATGATCACTCATTGGTAGTTTTTCGTCTCGACGAGCCACTACCTGGCGAAATTCTAGGCTTGAAAGCAAAGTTGCTTCAGCACGTTTTGCTTCGTGCAGCTAGCAATAAATGACATTAGAATTATTCATCGCGAAGTCGAAAAATTATTCAGATAATATTTTATTTTTGCCTAAAAATCCACTTCGTAACAAACTTTTTTTTGGTCCATGAAATCGACCCCTCCCATATTTTTATTTTACTTTACAATTCAGGCCAAGTTACATTCATCTTGTCACCACTACCTTGTACATGCCTCTTGATTGTCGTTGTCGGTATGAATGACAAGAAATTTTTCAATAAAAAAATAGCTTTGTTATCCATCCATTTTATGAAAGAAATTCGCGAAAATGTCTTCACGAGTCATATTTTTATCAGTTGGCATATTTTTTGGTACATTTTTCTTATTTGAGCGTACTGTTCCACAAGCCTTTATATTCATATTCGCCAGTGTATACTGAAGATTAGGGGAATTAAAAAAATATCAAAGTATACTTCACAACCTATAATACCCTGTAAATCTTCAGACAATTGCAACACAACCGATTCACCCAATCAATCAGTTTCAGTACCACCTTTTTTCGTGGTGTATAAATCAAACTGAAATAGATAGCCAGTAGAAAATATATGAAAATAAGAATGTGAAACTGAAAATAATAGCAAGGTAAACGATATCATTACTTTGAAGCAAAAGTCTCCTTTGATGCATATAGGGACACCCATGTCCCTTTACATTTTTTTACAAAATAAGCATTATTTTTAATAAGAAAATCGAAAATAATGTAGTAAAACGACAATTATACTTAGCAGCTAATATAACTCAGAACAAAAACGGTCGTGGAAAGTCGCTGTATAACAATAAAATATTTTTTAATGTTGACGATCTAGCGAAAATATTTTTCACTTTTCGCGCCGGTAACTTTTTGACGGTAAATGGTTTTTCTAATGCTGCCAGCGCGCAAACTTAAAAAGATACTAAAACAATTAAAAATATAAATCTAAAATATGTTTTACTTCGCTAGTATTATTGTAAATCGTAAAATTTTAGTGGGGACAAATGTGTCCCTTATGCGTGAAAGGGTTATACATTACTTTTATGTTAAATTAGACCAAAATAAATAGATTTAAATAAACAAAATCATTTTTACTGTCTTGGAATAGTTAGAAACGTGTAAGGGTTAAACGTCAAATAGGCCGAATGTCAAAATGTCAAATGCAAAAGTTGAAAGGTCCACAGATTATGTATGAAAGGAAGATTGACATCGGACACATTTCAATCGGATACATTTCACGACATAATCATTGTACGGGTAAGGTACATTTAAATGATAAACTGATTTGAGTTCAACTTGTGTATTTGATAGTTATAAAGAAAGCACAAACGCCCAAAACTGATAAATGATCGACCCGCGGCGAATGAGTCTTTTCGTGCCCAACCGATGCTATGCGACTACTAATTGCTTACTCAAACACATATATTTTGTTCATTCGCTGCGCGTCGATGTCAGCATAAAATTGATACAATTGATATTGTACGGGTTTGCTCGTACAATCATAATTATTTTATCTCGTCTAATTGTTACCGTAATATTTTATTTGTGTGAACTTCGTTTTTATCTTGTTAATATTACTATTTTATTCCGCATGACAGTTACACTATTGTTATGTTTCGCTGTGTTCTTATAATGTTTATGTTTTAAAATGTTTAGTGTTAGATGACGTTGTGAGCTGGCGGGTGGTGCAGAGTTGTGATTTTAATACCAATCTCCTTGCCCTCAACTCCCCTCGGTCCCTTAAACTCCTGCATTTAGTCGAGTCAGCAAGTCTGCATGTTTTGCCTCTTCAACCCACTCATCACAATATAGTCGGTGATGATACTTGGCTTGACCTGATCCTGACCTCTAACCCTTCCTTAGTTTCCTCACATAGGCAACACGATGCTCCAGGCTTTTCCCATCACGACCTTATTTTCGTATCCTATGTCCTTAAACCCCCTAAACCTAAACCAACGTTCCAGTACAGGCGTGCCTTTGCGCGTATGAATGGCGAGAGGCTTCAACAAGATGCGTCCAAAATTGACTGGTCACCTCTGGAAGCAGCTGCTTCAGTTGAGGAATAAGTCACACTGTTCAACGATGCTGTGGTCAAGTTATTTGACGCCCATGCCCCTATCAAGAAAATCAAATTAAAGCGTCCGCCTGCGCCTTGGATGAACAGGGGAGTTCGGATGGCAATGCGACGGAGGGACCGTGCGTTTCGGAAGTTTAAAAAGGATCGCTCGGATGACAATTGGGCCTTGTTTAAGGCTGCTAGGAATCGGTGTAATCAGATGATACGCAACGCTAAACGCCGCCACATCCTAAATAATATCACTTCTTCTTCTTCTGCCGATATTTGGAAGTTCCTTGGAACTCTGGGCATCGGCAAATCGCGACATTCGGACCTTCCTAGCACAATTGGTTTGGACGATCTGAATCGCCATTCCTCCACTGTTCCCATTTTGGATAGTCTAACCAAATGTCAAACCCCCGACTACCTTGCTGGTCTGACGCGTCCCAATATTAATCCCTTTGTTTTCACTCCAGTCGACCCGGGAGAGATTAAAAAGATAATCCTTTCCATTAAATCCAAAGCTGTGGGCTGTGATAATATCAGCCGCCATATGATCGTGGCTGCTCTTGATCAACTCCTTCCTGCAATCTCCCACATCATAAACTTTTCCCTTTACAGTGGTGTTTTCCCTTCCCTGTGGCGTAAAGCCCTTGTGCGGCCCCTGCCTAAAATACCCAATCCCTCTCTTTCTAGTCACTTTCGCCCAATTTCCATCCTTCCGTTTCTATCTAAAGTGCTCGAGGCCTGTGTTCATAAACAATTCTCCCACTTTATTCACCGCAACTCTCTCATCAGTCCATTTCAATCCGGTTTCAGGCCTGGGCACAGTACCGTTTCAGCTCTCCTTAAAGTGACTGACGATATAAGGCGGGGAATGGAAGACACTAAAGTTACTGTCTTAGTGTTAATTGACTTCTCCAATGCTTTTAATACCGTCAGTCACGAAGTCCTTTTATCCATCCTTTCCTATCTTATGGTCTCTCGGGACGTATTGGAATGGTTTTCCTCTTATCTTCAGGGGCGTCAGCAGTCTGTTCGTGCTGGAGACTCTTCGTCGAGTTGGTGTGATCTTGCAGCGGGCGTCCCTCAAGGCGGTATACTATCTCCTCTTTTGTTCTCCATTTTTATTAATCTCATTACCACCGAACTTCGCACTGCGTATCATCTGTATGCCGACGATTTGCAGCTTTACTGTCAGGCTAGTGTGGACAACATATCCGATACGATTGAGGAGCTAAACCGGGATTTAGGTGTGGTTAAAAACTGGTCTGATCGTTTTGGGTTGGCGGTTAATCCTACCAAATGTCAGGCTATCATTGTAGGGAGCACCCATGGTATGCGGAAGCTGAATGGCTTAACTGTGCCACCTGTAATGTTTGACAACTCAGTCATCCCGTTTAGCTCCGATGTTAAGGACCTCGGACTGCATGTGGACACATGTCTTGACTGGCAAAAGCAGGTCACGACTGTAAGTAAAAAAGTCACCGGAACGCTGCGGTCGCTCTATCGGTTGAAAAATCTTCTCCCATCACACATTAAGGCACTGCTTGTACAGTCCCTAATCTTTCCCATAATAGACTATGGTGATGTGTGGTACTATGACCTTGAATGCAGATCTCCTCAATAAACTTGACCGCCTTCTAAATAACTGCATTCGATTCGTCTTCAATCTTCGTAAGTATGATCATGTGTCTGCGCATCGATTGCTTTTAAAATGGTTACCCATACGTCAGCGCAGAGAGTTGAGGGCTCTGTCTATGTTGTATTCTATATTCGACAAACCCACTTCTCCTACTTACCTCACTTCCCATGTTCAATACCTATGCTCTGCCCATAGTAAAAATCCAACAATCGTCTTCTACGTTGTCCTTCTCACCGCTCCGGTTTTATTCACTCTTCTTTCTTCGTCCAGGCGGTATTTCTTTGGAATGCGCTCCCTCTGAACATCAGGATGGCAACCAGTCGGTTATCTTTCAAAGTGAAAGCACGTGAATATATTCGTGAAAAGTTGGCAAAATCTTTGCAGCGCTGATTTGCTGGACTTGTTTTCTCCTCTACCTATCGTTATTTCTCCTGACAAAGTTTATTCGGTTTATATTTATGTATCTATGTATTAGTATGTATTCATTTTCAAGTTATCTGTCATTATGTTGTACCTGCCATGTTTTGTCTCTGCATCACCCTAAGGTTGACTGGTAGAAAATGCCTTAGGCATTAAGTCCGCCTTTGTACAGTATTTTTTTACTTGTGCTTAAAGTTTTAATAAATAAAAAAATAATCCGTACATGTGTATGTGTAAGCAGTCAGACGTCTGTGGTGTGTGTGTGCCGTACACAAACCACAGAGAACGCAGTTTTGCACTACACACTGTCGTATCGTCGCGGTTCGTGGGCGCCGCACTATATGAAACACATACACGTGACCTTGGCCAGTTTATGGCATTGCTAAAATTCGAAAGTAAATTATATGTGCAAATAGCAGAAGGTCTTAGATTCAAGATGGCTAAGGTTCTAATCTCGTAAATTACAGCGCTGTTTTTGCAAATATTGTTATTTTTGTTTGCAATAATAATATTTTTTAAATATTGCTGCCTTTTTATTAATATTGTTATTGCAAATAAGGGTGCGTGATATGTGATAATATTTTTTATTTTTTTATTCTTTATAATTATTTATTTTATGTATAGTTAACAAACTGCTACAATTATTTATCATTACTTCAGCTGAATAAGATGTGAAATAGATGTCTAGAAACTTAGAAGCAATTTGTATTATTTTGACATATTAAAATTTTGAAATGTTTTAAATTTTAAAATGGATTTTTTTCACTATAAATATAAAGCTTTGATCATGGTCGAAGTAATTAAGCAATAAATAAGAATATTAGACTACTTAAAATGTAAAAAAACTACTGACAAAATAGATGAAAAATAAATGATTTCAAGGTTAAGTATAGGCAGTTTGTTTACTTACATTAATTATTTACATTTTATTTGGCTATAGAAAAGAAGATTGAAACTAAACCTCAAATTTAAATCCTAAAATAATATTAAACATTTTCGGTCTATCTGCAAGAAATACGACATGAAAAACGTGCTTAAAAAATTCGTTACCATAAATGCATGCAATAACGAATATGTTGTTTATTAAGTTGGTACGGTCAATATTTTAAGGTCAAAAACGGTTTTCTAGCTGGTCTTCAGTGATGCAAGCTTTCAGAGTGCGCGGCGAACGGTTCATAATGACGTGTTTTTAATAATTCAGCAAAATATCTCGTTGGTATGAAACCATTTGTTTCATATTCATTCACCATTTCACGTCGCTGCTACTTGATAATAATCCCCTTTCTCATATCTCTTAACCCTCACAGTATTGCTCTAGAACAAAGAATAACATTGCATTTATTACACATAATACCTAATTATTTATTATTCATTAATCGAATTAAACCTCATAATGAATTTAAAACTTTAACGGCATCTTCTATCTCAACAATACCTGTGTTCTATCAACAATACCCTTGATTAAGATTTATGTTTAGTAAAATATTTATTTAATTTAATTACATGCCATGTTTCCTTTGCCATTACACACACACACACACACACACACACACACACACACACACACATTTGAATGATAACACTCACACTTAGTCCGGTTTCATTAGATATTTGTGTAAATAACATTCACTTTTACGCAGCGCAATGATATTCTCTGATCAGATGTGATCTCCCTTCAATATTTATATCTGTTGCTTTTTGAAAATAATAACCACAACACTGCGCTAAATACTCGTCACCGACATTATCCACGAACCAACAAAGTTCTATTACTTAAGTGAATACTCGTAACGAACTGCATCTACCCCAAAGAAATCGAAATAATTTATTTAGTTTTCTGTGGTCTACCCGCTAAACTTTAATATTTATGTGAACAAGACGAATGAAACAAAAAACGAATAATTATCGAACTAGTCATTGGTTGTAGACAAAGTGAGTGTGTGTGTACTGTGCGTGTCTATAGTATTGTAACAACTTATAGAAGAAGGTCGTAAGTCAAACCGAAGCGTCAGTCTATTGCTTTGTGAGATTGCCAATGGACTTTTGGTCGGTACTGTACCTATCTACACGCACGAGCGATTAAAAAAAAAAATTAGATTTGTCCAGGAGGCTTGAGAAGTACCCTTGCCTCTACGATTATAGGCTTATATACACTTCTCATCAGAAAAATCGAAACACCTTGCAAGTTTATGTTTTGTAAGGATTATCAGAAAAATGTGTATATTTAGGAATATATGTCAAATGTCGTTTAATAGTGAATAATATGAGGTTTTAAAATCCTAATATTAATGTTCTAAATTCAAATTAAATTTTCATAGGTTTCGTATTTTGTTTAACAAGTAATTTTTACCCTGTATTGAGTATGAAAAAAATTGATAAAACAACACACGTAAATGAAAAAAAAAAAAATTGTATTCCCTCCCCGAGCTCTTATTACTGCTTCCATACGGTTCTTCGATCAAATGTTGTGGCATTCCATTCCTCTTGGATTGCATTTTGCAGCTGGCTAAGTGTTTCTGGGGCAGGATCTCTTGCACGAATTCGTCTCTTTAATTCATCCCATAGATGTTCAATCGGATTCATGTCCGGGCTTCTTGCTGGCCATTCCATAATGGAGATACTGACTTCGGTAACATAATCTCGTACGACGCTCGCGGTGTGAGCCCTAGCATTGTCACGCATAAATATAAAACCGTTGCCAATAAAATGTGCATAGGGCATCTCGTGAGGCTCAAGATACTGTTTAATGTACCGATGACTGTTTAGTGCAGGCAGACGTGGCCCAGAAACAAAGACAAGCTCTGTCTTACCGTCGACGCTGATTCCTCCCCAAACCGTCCACGAACCGCCACCATAGATGACCTTTTCTTCAATGCAGCATTGTGCAAAGCGTTCTCCATCTCTTCTGTAGACTTTGTTTCTTCCGTCGTTACCATACAGCATAATTTTACACTCATCAGAAAAGAGGACTTTGTTCCACTGGAGGTATGACCAATTTAGGTGCTCGTGTGCAAAGTTAAGGCGCGCTCTTCGATGGTCTACAGTTAATTTCGGCCCCTTTGCTGACTTGTGCGGTACCAGTCCACGTTCCTTCAATCTTCTTCTAATTGTAGAGTCACTTACAGCCACCCTACGGACAACATGAAGCTGCTGTTGCAGTTGAAAAGCATTAAGGCGTCGATTTCGTAAAGAAGTTGTTACAATAAATCGATCATCTCGCTCAGAAGTGACCCAATTCCTGCCAGATCCTGAACGGCGCGTGAACAAACCAGTCTCCCGATAGCGTTTGTAGACTCTATAATAATAATAATAAATAATTTATTTCCAAAAGTAAATTACAAAGTAGTCATGCGCAGCATTTACAGCTTAGGACTTACAAATGCACAGAAATTTGATCAATGACCCCCACGCTAGGTGGAACCTGTGTTACAGGGGTCATCCATCCGTCCATTATACAAAAATTACAAGGTAAGTAAATAGTACTTATTTTTAGGGCTACAATTATGTAATTTAATTCTAGTGTAAAAAATATGTGGTACGTGCGTGTGTGAGTGTGTGTGGGGGGTGTGTTTGTGTGTATGAGTAAGTGTATGTGAGTGCGAGGGTGTGTAAGTTTAGAGTGGTTGGTCATGTATATTGCGATTTTAATAGGTCTTCTGTTTTACTGTAGTCAAGAGTTAAAAGATATTCTTTAATTTTAGATTTACAATGAAATGTATTAAGGGAATGTATATTCAAAATCTGGTTCAATTTATTATAGGTGAGGGCACTTAGAAATGGGTACTGTCTTTTAGCAAAAGTCGTGTTCGTACTTTTTGTAGGACATGGGGGTAATGGTCTTCTTCTTGCTATGGAAGGATTACTGATATTTAATGGTGAGTTTGAGTGTTTGCGGATTAGTGTAAGATAGATGAAAAGTTGTCGGACCGTTAAAACCTTGTACTCCATATAAAGTAGTTGCGTGAGAAATCTAAAAGGTTTACTAAGATGCACTTTAATTACTGCTCTTTGCGCTCGCTCCACCTGTATAAACGCAGTCTTCGCTGCTCTTCCCCAGGCTATAATGCAATACGTTAAGATAGACTCACAAAGAGCACAGTAAACCATATTTAGAACTTCCTTATGGGCAGACAGTCTAAGTTTTTTGAAGACATAAATAAGTTTTCTAACCCGTGCGGACAGAGTCTCAAGGTGATAGTGCCAAGATAGGCAGGCGTCAACCTGTAGGCCTAGATATTTGACGACCGGGGCTCGGGACACGGACGGGCATGCGCATTGCGGAACATTGGGAGCGCATATATGCGCTTTGAGTACCATTGAGTTTATTGGTGGCAGGAGAGAAAGTCTGGGGCCGAAAGTGACAAAGTGAGTTTTGCTAATAAGACTGTTATTAGCCAACCAGAACATTGTCTAACGCAGTGCCTTTCCAGCAGTCCTCTTTGCCGACGCCCAATTATTTCCATAAGTTAGAATGACCGTATCGACTGCGTATGCCAGGATTTATGTGGAGGGCAGAGAGAGGGTGCAGAGGTCATTTACGTATATATGAAAGAGGAGAGGACTAAGGAGGCTTCCTTGTGGGACACCGTAATTTAAAGATTCTTCGTTACTAATGTTGTCCCCTATCTTCACACATTGCGTGCAGTTCAGTAAAAAGTCTTTAAATATTTTGTGGGCATCACCGCGCACCCCAATCGACTCCAGCTTGGCGAGAAGGATGGGAACAGAGACGGTATCAAATGCCTTAGAGAGGTCCAGGAAGATGCCTAGGCATTTCTGTTTACTGTCAAGTTTATCCACCACAATATTCAGCAACACGAACACTGCATCCTCCGTAGATAAACCTTTTCTAAAACAAAATTGGTTATTGGATATTATTTGATATTTGTCGAGAAACCTGCTGAGATTTTTGTAGAGATTTTTTTCCAGTATTTTAGAGATGACTGGTAGGACTGAAATAGGGCGGTAATTGGTATAAAATAAAAAAAATAAAATAAAAATTGTTTATTGGTAAAAACAAGTAGAGGTCTAAACAAATTTTTTGATTGGATCCTCCTTTTAGGCAGATAGTGCCTGTATTAGGAGAATCCGCTCTTCCATAGCAAGACGTATTATATAAATAGCAAATTGTATAATGTTTTTGCTAAAACTACATAAATTAACATTAATTTAAATCAAATGTGTGTATGTGTGTGTATGTGGGGTGTAAGCATGTGTGTGAGTATTGTGAGTGAGAGTGTAGCCTGTAGGTATAACTGAGAGTACATGAGTGTGAGGATGTGTATGTGTCAAGGTTTCAGAAGTGTTTCGGTATCATTGTAGGTAAGCTTTTGTATCCATTCCATAAAATTTTTTTTACTGTCATAGTAGTTTTTGGGATAAATATAGATGTATTTATTGATTTTATTATATAGCGCAGCAGATCGTTTACTAAATTGCATACTGGCAAGCAAAGTCCTTGTCCTAGGGATATTTAATATTATATCTTTCCTTCTTTTACTCAATATACCAGCATCATAGGAAAGAGACTTATGTTTTTTAATATTATTTGTGTAATGTAAAGTTTCCTGACTGAGAGCATGTTACTAATTCGAAATAGGTCTTCAGTAGGATATCTCTTTTTTTTGAAGTACATACACTTGATAAGAGCGCGTTGTGCCCTTTCCACCGCTAGAAATTTTGTTTTAGCTGCACCACCCCAGACAGGTATACAATAGGAAAGTACTGACTGGACTAGCGCAACGTAAATCATCTTAAGAAAATCTTTTGGATGGCCTGAATGATTACCGGCAGTCTTAGGAACGACGTGTCTAAGAGTGGTGACACCGTCTCTGTCCCCTGACTTGAAAATTGGATGTACGATTGCTTTTTTCAGCGCCTTTAGAAATGTTCCTGTATACAGAGCTAGGTTGCAGATATGCGTAATGGGTTTAACTAAAGCATGACTGGCAGCTTTGACCAAGTTTGGGGGTATACTGTCCCAACCAGGCGCACTATCCGCACGGAGATCCTTAATAATGCAATCTACTTCATCCTCGTCTGTCGTGAGAAGACCCAACGAGTTGACCATGGATTGTTTATTGTTTGTGGTTGGTTGGAAAGACTTTGCACTTTGTGGTATTTTATTGGCCAGAGTTTGACCCACGTTTGCAAAGAATGCATTGACAGAGTTGATAGACTTTGAGGGGGAATGTTCTATTTTCAGGAGTTCAATGGGTGTAGGCGATGAGCGGTGCGAGTCAGTCACAGTCCGGATAGCATTCCACATTTTTTTTGGGTTGTTTTTAGCTTTAAGAAATAGTTGTTTCTCGTGGTCGATTTTTAGTTTTTTAAATAAATTGTTGCAGAAATTCCTATATCGGAGGTAAGTTAATTTCAAAATTGAGTTATGTGGTTCCTTATTTGTTCCTATGCATATTATTTCTGTTGCGTATGCATCTCAATAGTCCGGGTGAAATCCACGGCTTGATGATTCGAAGTTTACATGGGAAGCATGTGCAATAGTATTCCTGTGAATAATTGATGACATTACTTCCAGTAATTTGTTAGTGGCGTCATTGGAATCATTCAACGCGATGATGTTGGAGAAATCATACCCTTTCAATGTCTTTAATAGCATCTGGAAGATTGAGGCGAGATGTTGTATTGAATTTGTGAGTAGCATTAGAGGGGTTTTTAGTTTTTATGCTGAGTATGACTGCCGAATGGTCGGTAATGGTAGCTTCCAGAACGAGTGTGATTGCATTATAGTTAGATTTCAGGAGAATATGGTCTAAGCAATTGTTTAAACGGGTAGGGAGAACATGTGCAGGCAGAAATCCGTGAGATGCAGTCTTATTTAAATAATCATGGGAGCGTGGGCCATTATGACCGGGACTTATATTTATGTTTAAGTCTCCGATCACAGTAGTATTGTTATATGCGCTGTAATTGGAGAGAAAACTACTTAGAGTATCCAAAAAGTTATCAATTTTCCGTTGTGATGGTGGTCTATACAGTGCAAAGATGACAAACGTGTTGTCTACAGTACATACAAGACAGCTAGATTCAGCGAAGGCCGGTTCGGTGATGTTATAGGATAAACTTTCCTTAATGTAAATTACTATTCCGTCGTTTTTATTTGTTAAAGTATTTGTCTGATGCGATGTGTAACCTGTTAAGTTGGGGATGGATGTGGCTTTTTTGAGCCAACACTCAGTGAGAATGAGAATATCACACTTCATCTTAATAGCGACTAGCAAACATACAAATTCATTGAAATTTTTATGAATACTCCTAATATTCAGATGTTTGATATTTAACGATTTGGGGGACGTTATATACTTGGGGCAGTCTTCAGGTGGGCAAGTAAACGACGTAGACACATGTAAGTTGCCTATGTCATTATTTAAATTATTTTTCATAGCCATTGATAATGAGTTATAACTGGTACACGGAATGTTAAAGTACAGTGAGTTGAGAAAAAGTACCTAAAGTGGCCGGGAAAACGTCCCAGTGACGCAGTTGGTACCAAATCATTGCATTATTTTGACAAAAGAATACTGGTAATCATCGCAAAACATTTTAAAGAGTAGTTATAGTGAAAGGATAGTTTGTGCATTGTGTTGTGATAGAAAGAAAGAAAGAAAGAAAGAAATCATTTATTTGCTGATAATGTAGGTATACATATAAGTTGGAATATTTTTTAAGTTGTTGTTGTTGTTGTTTTTTTTTGTTGTTGTTTAGTTGTGTTTTTTTTGTTGTTGTTGTTTGTTTGTTGTTTTTTGTTTGTTGTTGTTTGTTGTTGTGTGTTGTGTTGTTGTGTTGTGTGTTGTGTGTTTGTTGTTGTGTTGTTGTGTGTGTTGTTGTGTGTTTGTTTGTGTTTGTTGTTTTATAAGTTAGTATTGTATGATGTATTTGTTATTTCATGTTTTTGTGTAAGGTGATTAGTTACTATTAGGTTTGGTGTAGAAGCGGTATTTGTGAAGAAACATGCGTTATTTAGTAGAATAGTGGTGGAATATGTGAGAAAATGACATGCAATTTTACAGGTTTGTATAACTAGTATTATTAAAATTAAGTTTCTGGTGCAGTATAATTGTGCGACTTTATAGCATAACAATACTACGACATACAGTCATTGATTAACTTGCAGATCCATGAGGGTTTTTTCCGATTTTATAAGTACACTCTTGGCTCCTTTTATTTTCCGGAGGAAGATGTTACCGTTGGTGGTCCAGCAGAATTTATATTTCTTGGCCTTTGCGAATTCCCTTGCAACGTAAAACAGCTTCCTTGAACTGGCGGGGAGAAACTCCGCGATGTAGACTGGTCGACGGTCCCCCGGCATCCCAATGGTGTTGCTGTTCAGGCGCTCTTCTTTAGGCTTCCTTTTATTGAAATTGCGCACCGACGTTATTAATTGGTTTTTTATTTGCACATTGCTGAATTCTGTGACATTTGGTCTAATCGTGCCCGGTTTACCTGGGAGCCGATAAATATCTCGTATAATGGAGTCGCTAATACTCACATCAACTGCTGTGCCTAGGTTTGAAACAATGTTAGATAGGTCCGAAGAGGTCTCGTTGTCTGCGAGTGGTACATTACGGATCTCAATGCTGGAAGGACGAGATAATTGCTCCAGGTCTTGAATTTTTGTTTCAAGGTGATTTATACTTTCTCTATAAGCGTGTTTCTCCTTTTTTAATATTTCTATTTGTTTGAGCATATCGTCATATTGCTTACTTATAAAGGTGATATTTTTTTCAATTTCCTCATTTGACTTTTGGATTTCGACATATTGGAATTTAATTTCAGCTATTTCTTTGACTAATTTGCCTATGGTCGAGCTCTGTTCGTTCGCAAACAAAGCTTGCTTTTCATCTTGCTCATTTTTCCATTTAGTGAGCATTTCAAGTAATTCTCGTTTAAGAGAAGTTCGTTCTCCAACACATTCGGTTCACTGTGCGGCGGCGATTCTTCGCGTGGACGTTTATTACGGTTTGCGATGTTTACATGTTCAAAAGTACTTAAACCGCTAGACATTGTCTGCGGGATATCTGAATCCGAACTTACTTGCATTAAGTTACTAATATTGGAGTTGTTTTGACTGGTGGTGAGAGCTGAGTACGGGGCATCGTTGCGCTGGTCGGCGCAATATAGACCGTAGCACTTGGTGGTGAGATACTAGCTTTTCGTAGCACGTCTTGAGTAGCGAGCTGGCTGCGCGTACGTCACTCGTCCTTGACGAGCTACGACGATGAACGGCGGATCGGAGCGAGAAAGCCATTATTCGGATCGAACTCTTTCCGCGGGGGTGAGGGTGAGTTTGCGCGGCTTACACGGGGAGCGATCACGGCGTTTGTGGTAATAAGTTACTAATTACACTAGATGCAGAACTATACGTTTTAACTTTAAGTTTATGGACTAAAGTTGCGTAAATACTATTTATTTGTTTGCTTGTAAGCCGAACACACGTCTGCTTTAGAGCACAGAAATGGACGAACTATGAACAGGCTAACGACAGGCTTTGATGCAATCTTTCAGCCACAACACGCTGACTAAGTCCAGAATCCAGCAATGCACCACTTGGGCGGCTTCTGCGGGCGAAGTATCCATATGTTTTAGAAAAAAAACAACTTTTTCAGACGTCCCAAAGTCACAGTACACACACAGTATACAGAACACAGAACAAAAAGTTTTAAGATAAGCGCAAATTTTTAGTTTTCTAAGGTGAAATGTACTCGTACTCTAAACACACATTTGTCTCAAAACAGTGAATCATTTCATTTATAGGATAAACAAATGAAATTCTAATTTAGAATTTTCGCTTATCACTGTAATGGCCAAGCTATACAATCATGTGATTTTTTTCATGGAATGAAAACTCTTTTGTGTTAAATTAGGACAGAAACCATATAAGAAGTGTTTCGATTTTTCTGATGAGAAGTGTAGTATGCAAGGAAGGATGTCACAAAAACTAACGATTTCTTCTGTGCCGGTAATCAAAATAAAAGATCACCTCTTCATCATCGTTTGACTCCATTATATCAATTCTGTGAGACGTGTGCGCGGTAAACGATTCGAATGAATAATGAAATAACGGAATGAATTTATACAACTGGAGTTGCGCCAAACAAGAACATTTATGTTTCGCACGATAATATTAAGACTTCAAGACTAAAATATAGCAGTGTCCCTGCTATATTTTAACCTTAAAATATTTACCGTACCAACTTAATAAACAACAGATTCGTTTTTGCATGAATTTGTGGTAACGAATTTTTTAAGCACGTTTCAATATGGTGTTTGTCGTATTTCTTGCAGATAGACCGAAATTTTTTAAGATTATATTACTTAATATTATTATTTTAGGATTAAAATTTGAGGTTTAGTTTCAATCTTCTTTTCGTAAAGAAAATGAATACTTAAGCTATAACCTCAATACCAACCAATATTTACTAAAGCCAAATAAAATGTAAAATAATTAATCTAAAGGTCGTTCGACTACAGATGCGGGTGTTGCTCTACTGAAACACATATTTAATGCACGGGAGAATTCGGAAAATGCTATTGGAGTTTTCTGTGATCTCTCCAATGCCTTTGATTGCGTGCACCATAATACGCTTTTGCGTAAACTACGTCATTGCGGTGTGCAAAACGAAGCTCTAAACGATATAAATGCTTATTTACATAATAGGTTCCAATGTGAAGATGTTAAGGGTGTAAAATCTTCCGGGCTACCAGTTCAGTTAGGTGTACCTCAAGGTTCAATATTGGGTCCATTCTTGTTCTTAGTGTATATTTATGACTTACCATTCTATTTAAAGGGTATCTGCAAAGTTGTACTGTTTGCAGATGATACCTCTCTTATTTTTAAAGTAGACCGGAATAGGCAAGATTTTGACAGTGTAAACAGTGCACTCTCAATGGTTACGGATTGGTTTATGACAAATAACCTTGTTCTCAATGCCAAGAAAGCGAAATGTATAAAGTTCGCCCTACCAAATGTTAGAAATCTATGACCCAACATCATCTTAGATAAAGAGGTGCTTGAAACTGTGAACTCGGCAGTTTTTCTGAGCATAACAGTAGATGCCAAACTTCAGTGGGGCCCACATAATTATATCGAACCTAGTGGGAAGGCTCAGTTCGGCCACCTACGCCGTCATAAAAGTAAGACAATACACTGGCGTTGATACAGCTCGGTTAGTCTATTTTATTTACTTATTTTCATAGCGTTATGTCCTACGGTATTCTGCTGTGGCGCAAAGCTGCTGATAATCAAAATATATTTGTTTAGCAATTTACCAGTTAGGTGCCAGAGTTTCACCGAGTCGTTTTTTCAAAGATCCTCACAGTGGCATCGCAATTCATCTTCGCCTATATTTTATATACAAAAATAAATAAATAAAATATACACTTATACACTAAAGACCAGGGGCGAAATGTCCAAATAAGCCGATTCCTACCGGCTTCCCTTCGGAAATTCGGAACACAACCACTCTATCGTCATTGAATAATCAAACTATAAGTATTTGATACACCATAAAATTAAAATACCCATTACAAAACGCCTACATACATTAAAAATTGTCTTAATAACCCAACAACAAAACACTGCGCTAAAATAACTCGTAGGCGCGTCCGGCTTATGCTAAATTCAATTTCCTTACAAAATAAAGTCCATCATGACGTCACTTCGGTCACGTGACACCGCGGTTTCTATGAGCCGGGTAAGCCGGTATGTGACGAGTTACTGTAGGCACCTAATAGCAGAAACGTGCGCGCGGGAGCGAGAAGGAATTAGTGCTATTGCACCACCTCTTTCTGGCACACGCATTTGATTCGGTAGTTTTCGTTGAATTTCGTAATACGTTCGGCTAAGAGTTGAAGGAGTTCGGAGTTCGTAAACATTTCATTAATCGTATGACAATGTGTGGTTGTTTTTTGACGTAATCGCATTAGAACCATATTAATTTGCATTTTGTTCGCTCAGTATTAATTGAATTCATTCGTTTATCATTACTACTAGTATTCATATTTGTTTGTAGTTATAGGACAGTGATTAAAATAGTGTTTTGAGAATGATTAACATGGTGTTTTGTGTATTGTGAATGTAAAGTACGTTGTAATTAGGTATTTGGGGTAACTAGATAGTTTAATAAGCTGAAATTACTTATTTAAAGTAGATTTGAAAACTAATTAGTACGATCTTATTAGGATGGCGGCATTCATAGTTTTAGAATGTCGTTTGACAATTACTTTGTGAAGAAACATGCTTTTCAAGGTTAAGTTTTGAAAATACGTGCTCGCCCAGATGTGACTATAAATTACAAACGCCGCGATGGTTTTTTCAAACATTTTAATGTTTCCCTTTACGATAAATATTAATGACTAACTGGCAGTCGTTTTAATAAAATGTATTGTTCCCGTGTTTACTTTTCTTACATTGTAGTTGTCTATAGAATATAGGGTTTTTTTACATTTTAATCTGAGGAATTCATCAAAAAAAAAACCAGCCAAGTCGGACCACGCACAATGAAGGGTTCCGTAGTTGGGATGAATTTATCCCAAAAACAAACTTAACTTTGTAGTTGATAAACATATTCTCCCATACGGAATGTATGAGAAAACATGTTTTTGCAACTGCAAAGTTAAGTTGGTCGATTATTACTCGATAACTAGTACAGTCTACTTAGCTGTGATAGTTTTTCTTTTAATTTCGTTATATAAGCTACTGCTGTGATTTTTTTCACACATCCGAAACCAACCATTTAGCTGGCAGGGGGGGGGGACACTTGACTCTAACAAAAATTAGCACTTTAAAGCTTAATATTTTGCAAACGGATCCCTGAATCCAAAAATGGTTTTCACAAACTCATAATGTTTTTGTAAGACCTTTCCAATGATTACCCCACACTATGGGATAAATAAATAAAAAATAAAACATCACCACTTTACGTGTATGAGAGGTACCCTAAAAAAAATGTTTTTCTTAATTTTGTTTTACCACTTTGTCGGCGTAATTAATATGTATACCTATGTCAAATTACAGCTTTCTAGTACTAAGGGTCTCGGAGCTAGACCGCGGATAGACAGACAGACGGACCGACGGACATGACGAAACTATAAGGGTTCCTTGTTTACTACGGAACCCTAAAAAGATGTGCAGATTGAAAAACATATTCGTAGCTGTTTCATGAGTTCGGGACTGGTAGGAATAGAATTATTTTGACTAATTTGCATGAAGCTCATAATAGAAAAGTAGTATATCGGAATTGAATGAATTTTTTTTTTTGCTGCTCCAGCTTACCTCCTCCATAAAATCAGCCTTCGCTACTGCTAAAGACAGTGATATATAACACTAGAAATAAGGACAAACTACGAGGTCCCCTTTCACCGGCTTCATAACTCATTTGTTGGGTTTGGTATAGACTTTTATAATAAACTACCCTCTTCTTTGCTAGATTTGCCTTTTAATGCGTTTAAAACTAAAGTAAAATCCAACATTTGTTCAAAGGCATACTATTGTATAGAGAGCAGTGCTTGTCCAGTGGTAACGGCCGCAACTTACGAGTTGTAGGTCGTAAGTTCGAACCCAGACAGGCGCTTTACTTTGTGTACATTTTTCATCACCACTGCTCTCAAAACGGTGAAGGAAAATCGTGAGGAAACCGGCATATCCTAGAACCGAAAATTCAAAGACATGTGACATCTACGAACCCGCACTGGGCCCGCGTGGTGGATTACGCCCACTCCCTCTCACAGAGAGGAGGCCTGTGTCCCAACAGTGGGAACATTTATAGGCTGATGATGATACTATTGTATCAACGACTACTTATATGGTAAGAATAGTTGGTCGCTGTGATTAACTCAAGACAATAATTATGTTCTTTCTCCAGAATTAGTTTACCTACTGTCAGTTTATTTAATTGTTTATTTTATATTAACTGTTTATTTATTTTACCTCGATGGTCCTCGTTTATCATTTACTAGCTTCTGCCCGCGACTTCGTCCGCGTGGAATAGTTACTTTGAGCTAACTCTAACTTTCACCCTCGACTTCGTTAACGTAAAAGGTGAAAATATTTTTTTTTACTTTACCTAAAATAGCTCCATTTTAGGTACCTACATCACGCTTTTATCAGTAATGCCGGGGCCACACCAACGGGAAACGCCGTTGATTATCGCGATGATAGACTTTATTCCGACGGGTTAAGGTCCATCATCGTGATAATTAACGGCGTTTCCCGTTGGTGTGGCCCGAGCATAAGAGTGGAATTTTAAAACGTTAGGTAAAACTACTGGTTCTTATAATCTTATACCTATCATGTAGATTCTAGGTTATTCTCAAAAAAACTCAAAACTTAAGTTATTTTAAAGTACTTCTGCGTACACTATATTTTTAGTTTTGTCATGGGGTCTCAACTCAAACAAACTTTAATTAATTTTGTAAAAAAAATTCATAGATGGCAGCTTAGGTAACAATGATGAAAATAACAATCACTAAAAAGCGATAAACGGCAGATTTTGGCATAAGAAAGATTAGCAAAAATCAAAACGTCCTTGTTTAATGCTGATATATAAAATTAAATTCATAAATCATGTATTTTCAACAAAAAAGGTAAATTAAACCTTTTACTTCAATTCGAACTAATAGAATGATAAAGTTAATCATTTTGTTCAGAGCTTTGTGCAATAGATGGCGTTTTACTCAATTTGTCATCACATGATCTGTCGTTATTATTATACGTTTAGTAGGAAAATCAAACAATTTTTGAAGTGAAAACTTTAGGCGCGTTGGGCATATTTGAGATGGGAAAAACAATTGAACTCGCGACACCGTTACCGACATCTCATTTTTGTATACGCGATTCTGCTCTTTATTTATACTGCGTTACGGATCAAAATTCTATGCAAGTATTTTTACTTTAAAGGTTTTATTTTTAAACGCGATTGTGATCTTTATCTAGATTAGATCACGGACCAATGTTCTATACAAGTATTTTTATTCCACCAAGATCTTTTTCAAGTTTTCACTTCTGTCGGCACTCCCGGAGTGCCACTGTTTTTTTTTAAATCTATTACCTACTTTACATAGTAGAAATATAATAACTCAAAGAAATCTATTACTTAACCTGTTTTTGGCAAGTACCTACCTATTTAATTATATTTTTTTTCATTTTACTGATACCTTTCTAAAACTTTCTATAAAAACCGGCCAAGTGCGAGTCGGACTCGCGCACGAAGGGTTCCGTACTTGGGATGAATTTATCCCAAGAACAAACTTAACTTTGCAGTTGAAAAACATGTTCTCTCATACGGAATGTATGGGAGAACATGTTTTTGCAACCGCAAATTTAAGTTGGTTGATTATTACTCGTTAACTTATAGAGCCTACTTAGCTGTGATCGTTTTCCTTTTAATTTCGTTATAAATACTACTGCTAGGATTTTTTTTTCAAATAAAACAACCATTTAGCTGGCAATACAAAGGCGCAGGTTAGCAAAGGTGTCAAATGTCATGATTTCATGTAATCATGACATTTGACACCTCTGCTAACTTATGGAGTTGTATTGCTGATTGTGATGATTATAATTGAGTAAAGCCATATTTGTTACGGCCGCGAATCATATTTTAATCAACATAAAACCTAACACTGACCTGCAAAATACAAAAAACGTAAGAAAATTTGAATTTCGCGGGCAAACAAGAGAATCGGCACCATTAAGGGGGAAGCGTCAGGGTACGCTTCCTTCCGCACGGACGTAATAAAATCGCGGCGGGATTTTATTGCGCACTGGATTTTCAACTCTCGGTGTTAAGCCGAGCGTTGAGAATCCAACGCATTGAGAGTTTGAGACACACTCTCGTCCCAGCGCGTTGAAAAAACATACTGTTGGATTTTCAACTCTCGGCGCTAAGCAGAGCGTTGAAATTCCTGTGCGCGATAAAATATCGCCGCTATTTTATTACGTCCGTGCGTACGTCAGCTTACTGTAAAATGAGTTCGGACGAAGAAGGCGTGATTTCAGTTTTAGGGTTTTAGCAATACTAGATTTAGTAACGAGGAGAAGAAAATCTAGATTTAAGTATTGAAATGCTAAAAACACTGAGACATTCACTGCAGATTGAAAATTGCTAGCTCACTCACACAAATAAAACTATTCCGCCAACTCGAGATATTTTTTTGTTGTTGTATTGTTATTACTTTATTACACTTGTCCTTAAACGCATCGTGCGATGTGCGATGTAGAGAATCTTAAGTATCTACGTCGACTTCTAGATGGCGTTGTAAAAGTCGCTTATGCTGCCATCTGTTAATAAAATGGAGGAAAAAAAACACCCAGTTCAATAGCCAGATTTAGAGAGGTGTCATTTCTTTGTATGGGATTGGGTATCTGTACGTAGTATTATATTATCTGTGGTTTTGTTTTCTTCCGGCAGAAGTAGATATTGATTTTCACCAGAACTAGATCTCGATAGGGCAACATACAGTTGCCCGTGCGTAAAACACTCTTGGCGTAAATCTATTCCTACGTGCTTAAATGTTTGCCCCTGGGCCTTATTAATTGTTATTGCAAACGATACCTTCACCGAAAATTTAATTCTTTTAAATGCGCGCGCAGTACTTGATCATTATTTTGCTGCGATGTTATTTTAAAACTGCGATATCTCCTAAGATATTCATTGAAATCGAATGATGTAAACGGCAATTTTGTTTTAAATTAAATACTTGTGATGAATAACGTATTTATTTGGATAAGGATTAATGTCATGTTTATAAAAACACCTTCGTAAATAACGCATTACTTTTGAACAAATTTGGTTAGCATAAAAAAGGTTAGAGTGCGCCAACCTTAAAAGATAGACATATGCTGTCGCGGACTTTTTTTTAGAACTTTTAAAGGGGAACAATTCTGTCATACATGATTTTTGCGAAACTTTAACCGTTTACGCAGCGCACGCAGCGGAAGCTCTCAAAAGGAAAAAATTAATTCCGATTTTGAAACATTCTTCATTGGTGCTCCGCTCATATTGGTCTTAGCGTAATGATATATATATAGCCTATAGCCTTCCTCGATAAATGGGCTATCTAACACTGAAAGAATTTTTCAAATCAGATCAGTAGTTTCTGAGATTAGCGCGTTCAAGCAAACAAACAAATAAACTCTTCAGCTTTATATAGATAATAACTTCCAATGACAGCTTTAAATAGCTTTATGTAAGCGGGCACACCCTTTATGCCTGGAGGCTTTTATTTGGATATTTAGTTCTGTTTACGTTTAGTTTTTATTTCTGCTTGAGTATAGTTCTCGATGTTTTCGGTTGGTATATTGGCGTGTGCTAGCTGATATATGGCCAATAATTTATCATTTAAATTATGTTTTGTGTTGCGTAATTTAAATTATTTAGCATACTATTCTATCGAATAATTTTTTAGGGTTCCGTAGTAAACAAGGAACCCTTATAGTTTCGTCATGTCCGTCTGTCTGTCTGTCTGTCCACGGTCTAGCTCCGAGACCCTTAGTACTAGAAAGCTGTAATTTAGCTTGGGTGTATATATTAATTACGCCGATAAAGTGGTAGAACAAAATAAGAAAAAAAAATTAAATTTTTTTTTTTTTTGAGGTACCTCTCCTACACGTAAAGTGGTGTGGTTTTTTTTCTGTCCCATTGTGTGGGGTATTACTGGAAAGGCTCTTTAAAAACATTATGAGTATGCGAACACTATTTTTGGATGCAGGGATCCGTTTGCGAAATATTAAGCTTTAAAGTGCAAATTTTTGTTAGAGTCAAGTGTGTGTCCCCTTTTTTTTTTTTTTTTTTTTTTTTTTTTTTTTTTTTTTTTTCTGGGTGGGAAATTATATAACTTCTCCCGCTCTGGGTGGAGCGGGAGGGCGTGTCAGACTCCTACTGACTAAAACCCACCCGTGTTCCTTCGGTTGCCCTGTTGCCGGGGGCCACGATTTCCCTATCGGTTTTCTTCGAACCCCCGGCAGGCACTGGCCCTAGCGGACCCCGTCAATTCTGCTGACATCTCTTTGAGGCGCGCGTGGAACACAACGCGCCGTCGACCCGGGCTTGGTCCTTATCGGACGGCGAGCTACCCATTGCTCACCGTCCGCAAGCCCGCGCCTACGGTGGCCGGAAATCGGCTCGCGATTCCCGACCCGGGCGTCTCCTCCTATTGCGGCGGTTTACTACCACAGCTAAGTAGACTCTACAAGTTAACGAGTAATAATCGACCAACTTTGCAGTTGCAAAAACATGTTTTCCCATACATTCCGTATGGGAGAACATCTTTTTCAACTACAAAGTTAAGTTTGTTTTTGGGAACCTGTTGTGCGTGGTCCGACACGCACTTGGCCGATTTTTTTTTCTAACTTGAACAGACAGCTGTGCTGCTGGGGAGTTTGTTGCGCCACTTCTTCTCAGCTAAAGCACTAGGAAGTGGTGACGGGCGGGCGTTTTGCGGGACTGTCTTATGTAATTTTGACGTTTGAAAAGTGCTGATTCTCAGCCTAGTTTGAATAAATGACTTGAATTTTGAACACACTGCCCATACTTAACCTTTAAATCCCCTATTTTGTAAGTAGTTTTTTACGTAGTTTTGAGTAGTCTAATGAAAATTCTATTTTATTGCTTAATTGCTTCGACCATGATCAAAGCTTTATATTTATAGTGAAAAAAATCCATTTTAAAATTTAAAACATTTCAAAATTTTAATATGTCAAAATAATACAAATTGCTTCTAAGTTTCTAGACATCTATTTCACATCTTATTCAGCTGAAGTAATGATAAATAATTGTAGCAGTTTGTTAACTATAAGTAAAATAAATATAACGAATAAATATTTTTTAGAAAGAAAGAAAGAAAGAAAGAAAGAAAAAACATTTATTTGGACACAGTTCGCGAAACACAAAACACAAATTATAGTGGAAATAAAAAATAATGTTTTTAAAACAATAGTGTGTGCCTCACGGCTTCGCCAAAAAGGTTCATTTCAGCATTAATGCCAGACAAATGCTGTCTGACGCTGGTTTTCTAATGATCCCTTAAGGACAAGTGACGGAGAGTACAAACAGTTTCAATATACGAGTACCTAATACATAATTTGTATTCTTAAAAACTAAATAAATAAATAAGCACGTAATCAAATATAATACAAACATTAAAAAAACACGAATACAACAAAAACAGTCCCAGTAAAAACTTGTTCTTAGCGAGCCATGTAGAATCCGTGCACCGGTGCACTCACAAAGCGCTACAGGCCGCCGACCGCAGCGGACAGATACACCGACAGTTTTACGATAGTAAAAATTACTGTAGGTTGTTTGATTAAAAAATATGAATAGTTATTAATATAAAACGAAAATAAAAAAGACAAGATTTGTCATAAATTGTTAATTTAATACTATCCGGAGAAAGTGAAAGTACATACCTATAACAATAGATAAAAGCAGGTACAATTGTTAATAGAAGGTAAGCGTCATTTATTACGATAATATTCTTTTGCTGATCAGTATATTAGCCTCGCGTTAGTGTTCAATAATTTATGATCCCTTTAGTTTCAGTTGTGCAGTTTCGAAAGATGTCACAGCCTAAGTTAGGTAATTATATTTTCGGCAATTAATCTTCGGCAAGGATTTTATTGATGTATGATGCGATCTCGATGCCGGCTGTGCGTCACAGTCGCAAGTAGACCAGTAGTGCTATTCTGTGAAAATCTCACCGTGATAACTTAGGTGAAGTGAGCTGCCAATAGTGTCAATCCTTAGCAACTGACAGCTCACTCCACGCTCACTTCACCTAAGATAACACGGTGAGATGGTTACAGAATAGCACTACAGGAACAATGGGTAAGTACGAAAACAACGCGTGAAGATTGATCAGTGAGATGGTGGTGAAAAAAATAATAAAAAAAGTACTGTGTTCGTTTGTGTTTCCCACAGGTCTCACAACTACGACGGCACGTAGGCGCCACGGATGGCACAGCAGTGCCATCGAGTCGGGGACATTTGAGGCAGCAAAGGACGGAAAATCAGTGAGCGTGGGCAACCACCCGCATACCCAATATATAAATATTTATTTCATATAAGAGAAACATTAACGGCGACCATATCCAATTTCTGTTGCGAATCTATGAGATATTGCCGTAAACGTATTCTGAACGTGTGGATAGTGCCCAGTACCCTTAATGGTGGTGGGATGTTATTCCACACCTTAGATGCAGCGTATCGGAAAGTGCCTCTGAAAGCTGCTGTCCTGTGAGACTGTGTCGAAAGTTGTTGTGCACATTGCCTGGGCGCGCAATCTCGTCTACTAGCCATCCAACTAAGCTTGTCGTACAAATACCTTGGTTTCTGGGACTTAACGATACCAAAAAGCAGGCACGCTAGGTGTAACTTTCGTCTCGACTTCATCTTGAGAATAAAGTGTTTGTTAAGAAAGGGGGTAACATGACTTCTAGGGGGAACAGAGTAGCAAAAGCGCGCACATGCATTTTGGACTCTTTGTATAAGTCGATCGGTACGAGCCAGCAAGCATGGGCCGTAAACCGTATCAGCGTAGTTTAATTTCGAAAGAACAAGGGTTTCGACGAGCTGTTCGCGAAGCTTTTCAGACAAGTATGGCCTCATTTTGTAGAGAAGTTTCAGACGATAGAAGCAGTTTCTTACGGAATTAGCAATGTGTTTCTCAAATCTAAGGCTGTTGTCCATGCATAACCCAAGGTTCCGCGCCTCATTCACACGGTCAATAGGCTCACCCATTAAAGTTAAATTAAGGCTTAATGGTATTTTCTTCAACTGCTGCCTCGTACCAAACAACATATATCTCGTTTTCAATGGGTTTAATGTCAGACAATTCTCATCAGACCAGGCGGCGATTCTTTCTAGGTCGGTGTTTAGGTCTCTAACAGCCGACTCATAATCATCTGGACGAAAAGATAAATATAGTTGGACGTCATCGGCGTAAATATGATACTTGCATTTTTGAAGGCACTTTATTATGTCTGCACAGTAGAGAATAAAAAGAATCGGACCCAAAATTGACCCCTGAGGAACGCCTCTTTCTATAGAAGTAAGAGCTGAAGTCAAAGTAGTACCATCCGACAAACGCAATTCTACAAGTTGTTTTCTATTACTGAGGTAGCTGTGGAACCATTGAATGGCATTGTCGTCAAAACCGTAGTATTTTAACTTTGACAGTAATAGTGAGACGTCAATGCAATCAAATGCACGGGAAAAATCGAGTAGTACCATCAGTGAACACATGCCCTTATCTTGGGCCGATAGAATATTGTCCGTAACATCCAGTAATGCCGTCGAAGTGCTGCGCTCTTTCCTAAAACCGGAATGTAGATCAGGTAACACTTCGTTCTCTTCCAAAAACCGAGTTAATTGCCGGCACACTACCCTCTCCATTACTTTTGAAAGACAGGGCAAAATACTTATCGGCCGCAAGTCTTTAACTTCTACAGGGTTTGGACTCTTAGGTAGGGGTCTAACTGTCGCAATTTTCCATTGGTAAGGAAACTTTGATGTCCATATGGAATAGATAACGATGTAGGTAATAGTTGCTAAAGTGTGCGGCAAAGTTAGATTTAGCATACTTAATGTTATGTTGTCGTAGCCTTCTGCATTTGACGCTCAGGCGCGGTGGGTGGTCCGCGCCGTGACAGATTTACGACCGCACTTGAATAAACAAAAGCATCGGGTTTCATAATAACGTCTAAAGTGTTTTGTTTATGTTTTTTGCTACTCGAATAGATTAGAGATACATTGTAAATGGTTACAGTCTTTGTTATCAACGTTTACTAATCTTTATTACCCGTTTTTTTTGTGTTTTCTATGTTCTAATGTTTTTACGATTTCTAATAAAACTACCGTACCAATTCACACGAAATTTTGCAGGGTACATTATGGATAGATAAGTTATCTAATAAAAGCGTTTTTAGAGACAAAATTTTTTTCAAAAAAATTCAAAAAATCTAGGTATTTGCTGATCTAGAATTTCTAGTGCTTTCATAACTTTCTCCGTACCAAAAAAATATTTTTTATTTTTATTTTTTTGAAATTTTTTGAAAAAACACTGAAGAATTTATTATAGAAAATAAATAAAACACTTACCGATCAGATCCATACAGAAAACTCACAAAATATCACAACTTTCACTTTCACGAGAACTTTCTCCTTCACGTTTGTTTACACTTTTTTTGGTTGGGTCAAAATAGGTATAATCTAATGTTATTTAGTGCGAATATTATCTAAAACGATGTAATATTTACTTCAAAATGAAAATATCACCACTTTCCGACGATTTACACACTAAAACCATTAAAAAACGAATTATTACTGCGAACGCGCGCATCCCGGGAGTGACTTTTTACTGTCATTTTGACCGCGCGGGAATGTCATTTTCAACATTTTTTTATAGTGTTGCCCATTTATATTTTTGCTTTTAGTCGATTTATTTGACAAGAATATCTATCTGACCATAGACTGCAAAAAATTTCAAACAAAAATATTGATTACAGCGAATACAAATGGAGTTGTAAGTCGTGTGGTGACTTTGTAGCGTATTGGATACAATGGTCCCCGAACGGTTCCGTTCGGGGACCATTGTATCCAATACGCTACAAAGTAATACAAAAATAATGCGGGAGATGTCGTCTTGGTCCACCGGAGCAATTGTGAATATTGCTTCACTATATCTGTGGGTCTCATAGAATGTTAAAAGCGACGTGCTAGCTACCGGGTTGCCAGGGACATTCAAAAATGTGTTATTTATAAGGTCTGGGTTTCTAAAATGTGGGGGAAGATCTTGTCCCTGCTTTGAGGGTGCAAACGTGGATTTGATGTTCTTCCATAGTAATTTTGGATTATTTATTTTATTATTTACATTGTGCCTAAAGTATGCAATTTTTTCATTATACAAGGAACTTTCTACCAAGGATTTGAACTGCTTATAGTAATTCTTTTTTGTTCCCGATTTTGTATTCCTATATTTGGCTAATGCATTGTCCCGTAACCGCATCATAAGCTGGATAGTGTCCGTGATCCAGGGATATGATAATTCCTTAATACGACAAGACTTAAGTGGTGCGTGAATATCAAACAATGATATTATGCAGTGATTAAAATGATCAACCATGTCATTCACATCGGTTAAATCAGAAACACGCCCTATGCTTGATTGCGACAAATCCGTATTAAAGCTATCTATGCATATGTCTTTAATCGGCCTAAATTTGATTACATACGGTATAAATTTGTCCCTATATATTATAAATTTTTATAAATAAGTGGTATAAATTTTTTAAGTAATTTTGTTATCTTATATCACGCATTTTTTATTCTATACCCTTTATTGCAATAACAACATTAATAAAAAATATTATTATTGCAAACAAAAATAATAATATTTGTAAAATACCGCGCTGTGCTTTAGGAGATCAGAACCTAAGCCAGCTTGAATCTCAGACCAACGCTTAACGCCTTCTGCTATCTGCACATATAAGTTTCGTTTGAATTTAAGCAATACAATAAACTGGCCAAGGTCACGCGCATGATGCGTGTGTGTTACCGTGTCTAACAAAAGCGACGGGAATATATTTTTGTTTCGTGTAGTGCGGCGCGAGTACGTGACGAAACCGCGCGTTTGGTATACACAGCATTATGTCATATGGCATTTTACTGTGGGGTCGGGCTGCTGACATTGAATCCATCTTTATTTTACAAAAGAGGGCTGTCAGAGCCATTTATAATCTATGTCGTCGCGAATCTCTCAGGGAACTATTTAAAAAGATTAATATTATGACGGTACCTTGCCAATTCATCTATGAAAATATTATGTATGTAAGGAAAAATCTGCATCTTTTTAAGAAAATAAGTGAAAGACATAATTTTAATACTAGAAATAAAGATAAAATAGATCAACCATTTTTTAGATTATCCAAAGTACAAACATCTTTTATGGGGTACTGTGTTAAATGTTACAACAAAATACCTTGTGATATATTACAGTTAACTGAAAGAAAATTTAAAACTCACATTAAAAGTACTCTTTGTAAACAAGCATATTACAAATTAGAGGATTATATTCTAGATAAGAATGCTTGGAAGCATGCTGGTCTAGCTCCATAGGACTATTTAGAGTCTAGACAAAATCAAACTGGTTGCTAATTTAATTGTGTAATTAAATATTATAATATTATTGTTATCTTTTTTACATTCTGTGATTACTCACACACTGACTAATTAGTATCACTTGTAATTTTTTTTAGGAATATCGTATAGGTACCTACTTTTACAATGCTTGTAAATATGTGAACACCATGTATCCATTACATAATTATTATTTTCTCTGTCATTGCTTCATTTTTAATTATTTTTACCTATTGTGGTATAGTAATATTATTCCAGGTGCATCGTCTTCACATATAATTATTTAATCAATGTATACAAAATATTGTAAAACATTTTAAAAGAGTAACGGTGGAGTTTCTTGCCCATTCTTCTCCATACGAAAACTACCTTTTGGAAGGGGCGACTAGAATCAATTCTATTTTTTGTTTTTGACGTTCAAAAGTGCCTTTTTGTGCCTAATTGAAATAAATTATTTGACTTTGACTTTGATACGACAGTGTGTAAAGCGCAAAACTGCGTTCTCTGTGGTGTGTACAGTGTTGTTAACAGATGTACGGACTATACCGCGTGTTCACAGCAATACGACTCTTAACGTGCCTCCACCACTCCGTGCCACGTGTCCACTCCGTGCGTCCATCCACTTTTGAACGCTTACTGTACAAAATCTCCTTACAGAAATAAAATCATTTATCATTTACCTGTTCGGAATCTTGTCGTTGCACGTACAGCGGCCTCCAGCGCGGCGGTGCAGGTCCCGCCACCATCCCCGCGGGCCCCGCCAGCCCCACGGGCCCCGCCAGCCCGACGGGCCCCGCCGCCCCCGGGACCCCCGCCACCAAGCCGGTTCCACCGTATACGCTCACATTTGCGTACCTACAGACACAGTAATACAGATTTATGTAGTATATCAGCAATGTAGACGATTCCTGCTTTGTTATCCAGTGATGCACTCACCCCGGTTCAGGCGGCAGATGTAGGCGCAGAGCGTGGGCGGCATGGGCAGAGTGCGCGGCATGCGCGGCGTATGCGGCGTGCGCGGCGTGCGGCGCGTGCGGACCGGGAGCGCGCGGGCCGGGCGCTCGCACGCCGGGTGCGCGCGGCAGGGGCGCGCGCGGCGGGGTGCGCGGGGCCCCCGCCGCCGCGCGCCCTCAGGCGCCCGCACGCTCCACCACGCACACGCCGGCGTACGAGCGGCCCAGCGACATGCTGGCCGGCAGCAGCGCCCAGCACGACGCGGCCGGGTCGAACACCTCCACGCTGCTGAGGTTTGCGGCGCCGTCGTCGCCGCCCACCACGTACAGACGGCCCAGGTGCGCGGCCACGGCGGCGTTGCGGCGCGCCGTGTGCATGGGCGGCGCCGCGGCCCAGCCCGCGCCGGCCCAGCGCTCCACGCTGCGGCGCACGGCGGGCCCGTCGTGGCCGCCCACGGCGTACAGCGCGCCGTCCACGACGCCCACGCCGCAGCCCGAGCGGCGCGCGCCCATCTCCTCCACGGGCTCCCAGGCGTCGGCCGCGGGGTCGTAGCGCTCCACGGTGTGCAGGCACTGGCGCGAGGCGCCGTCGTAGCCGCCCACGGCGTACAACTTGCCGCCTAGCACGCCCACGCCCACGGACGAGCGGCGCGTGGACATGGGCGCCACCGGGCGCCACACGCCCTCACGCGTGTCCAGCGCCTCGGCCGAGCTCAGCCCCGTGGCGCCGTCGAACCTGTGCCGAGGCTCCGAGTCATCGTCCGTCACTGGTGACGAGCACAAAGTGCACCTCTCGGTAAGATGACTCACCCGCCGACGGCGTAGATGACGTGTCCGATGACGGCGACGCCGAGCGTGGAGCGGCGCGCGCACAGCGGCGGGCCGGCGCTCCACGTGTCCGTGGCCACGTCGTACACATCCACGCTGCGCACGCGCAGAGTACCTGCACACGCACGCGTTACCTACAGCTACGAAATGCAATCTCGAATCGAAGTTGACGACTCGAGATCTCGAGTGCTAAGTCAAAGGTAAAGAAAATCTCGTTTTCGAAAAACAGTAAATATTCCAAGAGATCTAAATCTTTAAATAGTCATTTCCCATTTCTATTGTCACAATTAAAAAAGTATTTAAAAGTCTTAACATAAAATACACAGAAGACTTATGGGGGAATTCCGTTAAGGTTCTTGGGGATATCATTGAAATGAAATGAAATGAAATTGTTTATTCTGTAAATAGGATATCGGAATCACTTTTACACGTCATATAAAAAAATATTAAAAATAAGCTAGATGAGTTCGGCGTGTCCTATCTGACTACTCTGAGAAGAAAGGCCGAAACAAACTCAGAGGTAGCAGTCTCTTTTAAAGTCCAGACATAATCTTGGTCAGGCCATATGAGGACCATGTAGATTAGTGTCTGAAAAGGTCTTTTGAGGAAAGAACCACACAGATTTGAGTGGACCTGTCCAGTCAGTGCAAGCATTTGTCAGTAATCGTGGAGCTCAACTTAGAACTTAAGGAGCTCAACTCGACGAGCAATACCAAAGAAAGGACATTTGGGTAGGCCGCAAAAACTACTCAAACTGCCAGACCATCACTAAAACTAGAAGAGAAATAAAAATAATATCCACATAGTCCTCACATTCACAATAGTTAAAATAATATAATACTTTACAAAGTAATCATGTCATTTTGAATATAATTTTCAACAATGTCAAAGTGTTTATAAAACTGGTATATGTTGATTTTACATAATAATTAAAATGTCTAGTTTTATGGTTTTATCACAGGGCTTAGCAGAGCGAGCAGTTCAATCCCAAGCTTTTTTATCTTCTAAATAATCTGAAATTGTATAGTACCCTTTTTTACAAAGTTTGGTTTTAATACAGATTTTAAATCGTTTAATGGGTAAGTTTCGAATGTCAATGGGGAGTTTGTTGTAAAAGCGTATACATTGACCCATGAATGAGTTGCCTACTTTGTGGAAACGTGTGCGATGTACAGCAAGGTTGTGTTTATTCCTGGTATTTAAACTATGAATATCGGACATTTTCTTAAAATTTGATATATTTTTGTGTACATACAATAGGTTTTCAAAAATATATTGTGAGGCTACAGTCAGAATATTTATTTCTTTGAATTTTTCTCTAAGGGAATCTCTTGGATCTAGGTTGTAAATGGCTCGAACAGCCCTTTTCTGTAGAACAAAGATAGTATTAATGTCCGCACAGGTTCCCCCGAGAAGAATCCCATATGACATAAGACTATGAAAATAACTAAAATAAACAATTCTGGCTGTATCTACGTCAGTTATCTGTCTAATTTTTTTAATAGCATAGGCGGCCGAACTTAGCCTTCCTGACTATTTTTCGATGTGTGGGCCCCATTGTAATTTACCGTCAATAGTGATTCCAAGAAAAACTGTAGACTCAACAGGGTCCAACTCTGTTCCATTAACCTGAACATTAGTAGATAGCTGCCTGACATTTGGCATTGAAAATTTTATGAGTTTAGTTTTTTTTTCGTTCAGGAGAAGATTATTTACATTAAACCAATGCACAACTTTAGAGAGTGCATCATTAACTTGTTCAAAGTTGACTAACTGACGTTTGATTTTAAAAATGAGGGAAGTATCATCTGCAAATAATACGATCTTGTGATTATCCCTTATGTGATAAGGCAAGTCATTTATTTAAATTAGAAATAAAAAAGGACCAAGAATTGAACCCTGCGGAACGCCCATGGTGACCGCAGATCCTGCAGATCTCTTGCCATTAACATCGACCCTCTGAATTCTGTTGTTCAGATAAGAACTCAGAAGGTCAAGAGCCTTGTCCCTCATACCATAGTGGTAGAGTTTCCTGATGAGTGTATCATTGGCGGATTTTCAAGCATCTTTGTTGTGAACAGACGTGTCGAACATTTATTAAAATAAATAAATAATTATTTGCTGAATCGTGACCTGGTTTTACCAAATAGCCGGTAGTAAAGCAAACTGTGTCATACGTAAGCATAACATGTGTTAATCGTTTCTGTGAAAATGTGTATACGTGATTAACAAGTAAATAACTTGTGTCACAATGGCAAGCAGTCCCTTCAGCAGGGGTGGCAGATGTGCTCGAAGCCCACCTCCTACACCTGTGCCCGCACCTGCACCTGCACCCGGGCCCTCACCTCACCCTCAACCACCCAGCCAAAGAGAAAATGTCATGATGGAAGTAATATCTACGCCAGAAATTCAGAACTGGATGTCGTCCATTGAGCAGTGCCTAAACGAAGTGTGCTCTATTGTATCAGAGGGCAAATTAAACGTGGAGCAAAAACTGCGTATAAGTACCCTATGCCGAAAAGTTAGTCACGGCACATCGCAAATGGCTGTTCAGTACCAGTCCCTTAAGAGTAGAGCCGTCCAAGCCCACTCCACCGTCCAAACACTCGAAGACCAAATTGATCTGTCGCAGCAACTGCAAGCCCTTAAGCTGTCAATCGGAGCTTCAATGAAACCGGTAACGGGAATTTCCTTTGCTGAGATGGTTAAACAAGGTACCAACAATTTTATACAGCCGATAAATCTAAGCTCAGTTGCCATATACCCTAACGACAAGCTGAAGTCGAGTGAGGAGACAAAATCACTTGTTCAAAAAATTATATGCCCCGAGCAAATGAAACTTCAGGTAAGAGGACTACGTAAGACGAAAAACGGCGGTGTCATTATCAGCACT
The DNA here is from genome assembly GCA_963680765.1 of Agrochola lychnidis. Lineage (NCBI taxonomy): Eukaryota > Metazoa > Arthropoda > Insecta > Lepidoptera > Noctuidae > Agrochola > Agrochola lychnidis. The sequence goes on from OY796867.1 coordinate 469,790, forward strand.
GAATCAAAGGACGATATTGAGAAGGTGAAAAAATCTATGCAGCAATCAAATTCAGGTCTTACAGTAGACGAACCCTCAAAAAGGAAGCCTAGACTAGTAGTTATCGGAGTGCCCTCATCCATGCAAGAAAAGGATGTTTTTACTTGCTTATTCCACCAGAATCTAGCAGAGACTCTTCAGAATTGCAGCCTAGAGACCTTTTTGACCTCCATTAAATTAAGCCATAAGTCAGGTAAGAAGGACGCTGAGACCTGTAATTATATAATAGAAGTATCTGCAGAGATACGTAAAGCCCTGATATCAAAAGGCAGAGTGTTTATAAATTGGTCGTCATGCCCTGTGAGAGACTTCACACTAGTAACACGCTGTTATAATTGCCAGCAGTACGGACATGCGGCCAAATCATGTCGGGAGACCACCGTTACCTGTGGCCACTGTGGTGATCAAGGTCACTCCATTAAAGAATGTACAAAGAAGACTGAGGAGCCAAAATGTGCTACTTGCTTGCACTTCAAAAAGCTGAGCAATCACAAGACAAGTGCTACTGACTGCCCAGCGAAAATAATGGCGGAAAAAAGGTATATCAATTATGTTGATTATGGAGGCGCCTAAGAGCGCCGTTAATTAAGTTTTTTTTTTGCCCGTGTTATTGTTTTTATCATTATGATTAGTAATTTAATTAATGACATAGATAATTTCTCTGTATCTGAATCCCGCGTTTGTGACGTTGAACACTGTAAACAATATCTGTCCTCCCACACTAGTCCACTAACCATACTAACACAAAATATTCGCAGTATTTTTAAAAATTTCGACTACTTCAGCATTTTCCTACAACGTCTAGACATAAACTGTGACGTTATTGTATTAACCGAATGTTGGCTTTCCAAACAATATAATATACCACTTATTCCGGGATATAATATGTATAAAAGTAACATAAACTACAATCAGAACGATGGGGTGATAGTTTACACAAGAAATCATCTCAATGTGACTGTCGAGGAACCAAATATGCACGACTGTAACAGATTGTTAGTTAAAATTGGGTTAGAATTAGCGATACTTGCCTTATATCGACCACCCTCTTTTAGAAATATAAACAATTTCACTGACTCTCTAAACAATACCTTGCAGAACCTGTCGTCTTTCAAAAATACAATTTTAGTTGGAGATATTATCATCAATATTCTTCCAGAAAGTGCTGACGCATCAGCTGAGGAATACCTTAACCTATGCGCCTTCTATGGTTTGCTTCCTGCTCACACGCTTCCTACACATCAAAGTGGCTCTTGTTTGGACCATATTATGCTCAAATCAAATTTCCCTGCACTTGCCCTTGTAACTAATTCCACAATAACCGATCACAATGCTACCCTACTTATTTTAAATTGTAAATTACCAAAAGTAGACACTCGCACAATTTCTAGTTTAATTGTAAATAAACATGAAGAAGATTTACGCAATATCGACTTTGACCCAGTTTACGATTCCGCTGATCCGCAGTTTTGTATGTTGTATCTAATCAAAAATGTGCAACATGCAATTCAGAAAAACACGGTCATATCTCGGCGAAATAATAAAAACTACAACATAAAACCATGGATCACGACAGGACTCATTCGCTGTATGAAAAATAGAGATAAACTACATATGAAAGCTAAATCTAATCCAAATAATTTAATTTTGCAACTGTCGTATAAAAGATATCGTAACTTCTGCAATAAACTTCTAAAAAAGTAAAAAGCAACTACGATAAAACTGCACTAGAAAAAGCTGGTACAAATAGTAAAAAAATCTGGAATTTTATTAAAAGTGTAACGTATAACTCTAAGCATAATCAGTCATCTTCAGGTTTATTACAAGCACACTCATCACAGTTAGCATCTGCCAACATTGCGAATAATTTCTTTGTTAATGTTGGTAAATGTTTGGCTGAAAAAGTTCAGGGGCAGTCACATTACCTAACAAGCACACCATTTACATGTAGCACTATTCCATCATCCTTTGTGTTACTAGACACTGACGAGACTGAGGTAGAAACGATAATTATGAGTTTGAAGGACGACTGTGCAGTTGGCTGGGATAACATATCAAATAAAATTATTAAACAGTTCAGGCACATTTTGGGACCGCCACTAACTTATATTTTCCAAAAATGTTTAACTACAGGTCTTTTTCCCGAGTGCCTCAAAAAAGCTGTTGTTGTCCCTGTTTACAAATCAGGCAGTAAAGATCAAGTAACAAATTATAGACCTATTTCTTTGCTGCCTAGTATATCTAAAATATTAGAAAAAATTATGAATAAAAGGCTCTACAAATACTTGGAGGATAAAGCAATTTTATCTAAACGGCAGTTTGGGTTTAGGCCTAAAATGTCAACAGACGATGCCGTGCACCATCTGACTGACTATCTAGCACAAGAACTTGATAATAGTAACCACACAGTAGGAATCTTCCTGGACCTCGCCAAAGCTTTTGATACGGTGTCTATTCCTATTCTGTTGCACAAGCTTGAAGCCTTAGGTATCCGAGGCACCCAGCTGAAATTATTTAAGAGCTATCTAGAAGATCGTACTCAATGTGTAAGGATTGATAATATTCTCAGCGATACTAAAAAAAATACGTCCTTCGGAGTTCCCCAAGGAAGTATTTTAGGGCCTACATTATTTTTGATATATATTAACGATCTCTGTAACCTAAATCTAGATCACGGCCAAATTGTTTCTTATGCTGACGACACTGCCCTTCTATTTTCGGCTGACTCAGAAAAAAATGTCTACAAGCATGCGCAACATGGATTCAATATTGTTAATAAATGGCTTCAACATAATTCACTAACACTAAATGCAGACAAGACAAATTACATTAAGTTTTCGATGCGCAAGCAAACATCAACAACAAGCACTACCTTGACATTACATGCTCATTATTGCACAATTCCTCCAGATAACCAATGTGTTTGTCCCAACATTAAAATGACAAATACAACAAAATACCTTGGTGTTATAATAGATGAAACACTTTCGTTCAAACAACATATACAAGCTTTAAATAATAGGATTCGCAAGTTAATATTTGTTTTTAAAAAGTTACGCTATATTGCTGACCCAAAAATCGTTAGGCAAGTTTACTTTGCTCTATGTCAATCAATATTAACTTACTGTATTACCACATGGGGTGGAGCGGGTAAAACAATGTTACTAACCATCGAAAGAGCTCAAAGGGCGATTCTCAAAGTGTCTACTTTCCGCCCTTTCCTTTTTCCTACTAACCTCCTATACAAATCTTGTGAAGTATTAACAGTTCGACAGCTATTTATAATGGGTATTTTATTAAAACAACACACAGCTCTACCTTACAGCACTGCGTATACTAATAAAAGGCGTAAAGATATAGTGTGTCCACAAAATACATCAAAACATGCTTTTGTATCTAAATTTTACCTGTACCTCGGTCCTCTTCTCAATAATAGACTAAATTCGAAAGCAAACATTTATTCCCTGAACTACATAAATTGTAAGAGTATTCTCAAGGATGCTCTCCAAAGTATGTCTTACGAAGATACAGAGAATTTACTAACTGTGTTAAAGTGAATAAGTATGTACAAATTTCACCTACGTTAAGTATTTATCAAATTTAGAAACTAAGATTTAAGCTACTCAACATATAATTAGTGATCTATTGTCAACCTGCAGATAATTTATTTATTTATAAGTCTATTTTAGCTCTTCTCGTCTGAAACACAGGATTACCTAGTTCAGGCACGTAAGTCTTAGGAATATAATTTACATTTAAGCAAATCTGTAATAATTTTTATGCCTTGTAATAATTTTTTGAATAAATATTATTATTATTATTTTTAAATGTCTTTGACATATCTCGGGACCCTGGGGTCCCGGACCTTTGGAAGGCGTACGAGGGGCCGAAGCCAACTCGCAGAGGCCCCTTAGACATTTTTATAAGTATTGAGGAACCAACCGACGATTATCCCTGTTCGCACTATGCAAGGGCACCCAAGGACAACCCCCGGTTGGTGTAGGACTATTGCAGAATATGGAAACAAAGATATTGGACTATGGGTTTGGGTGGCTTAAGTGGACTGGTTACCTGGAGCTATGGAAGGACTATGGCCCCTGCCTGATCAATGTTTAAATTTACACGGATAAAATGGCAGGGGGTGACTTGCACGCTCAATAATGGGCCCCCGAAAACGGTCGCTAGCACATAGTGTCGTGGCGACAAGGGGGCAACACGTCCTGAGGTGCTTATGCGGAGTGGAGAGGTATTCCACGGCTATCAGGACAATCCCGGAAGTACGGTCAACATCCCTACCAGCATCTTACTGGAATACTTCCTTCCTCCGAGCACGTTTGCTCTTGCGAATCTCCACTCAAGCCGGCCAATTAAGGCAAGAATGAGGCGGGAGCTCTGTTCCTCATCAGTGTTCACTCCAGCCGGCCAATAAAGGCAAGCCAGAGGTGAGGAACAAGACTTCTCCCGGGAGATAGGGTCCGTGGGGTCGCTACTGCCCAACAGCTCGCCACATGCTGCCCTGCGGGTTTTTGTATCTCTCTTGCTCTGGCTCCTAATCCCAGACCTGTTCCGGCAAAGTAAACTCTACTGGCACAGGCCTAGAGTTCGGAGCGCGCAAGCCCCACCACGACGTCAACGTAGAGATACGACGGTGGGGTTATTATTATTATTTTCATGTCTTTGACACATCTCGGGACCCTGGGGTCCCGGACCTTTGGAAGGCGTGCGAGGGGCCGAAGCCAACTCGCAGAGGCCTGTTAGACATTTTTAATGAAATGAGGCACCAACCGACGATTATCCCTGTCCGCACTACGTAAGTGCATCCAAGGACAACCCCCGGTGGGTGTAAGACTATTTCAGGATATGGAAACAAAGATATTGGGTTATGGGTTTGGATGGCTAAAGTGAACTGGTTATCTAGGACTATGGAAAGACTATGGCCCCTGCCTGATCAATGTTTTTTTGTAAAATACACAGGTAAAATGGCAGGGGGTGACTTGCACGCTCAATAATGGGCCCCCGAAAACGATCGCTAGCACATAATGTCGTAGCGACAAGGGGGCAACACGTCCTGAGGTGCTTATGAGGAGTGGAGAGGTATTCCACGGCTATCAGGACAATCCCGGAAGTACGGTCAAGATCCCTACCAGCATCTTACTGGAATACTTCCTTCCTCCAAGCACGTTTGCTCTTGCGAATCTCCACTCAAGCCGGCCAATTAAGGCAAGAATGAGGCGGGAGCTCTGTTCATCGTCAGTGTTCACTCCAGCCGGCCAATAAAGGCAAGCCAGAGGTGAGGAACAAGACTTCTCCCGGGAGATAGGGTCCGTGGGGTCGCTACTGCCCAACAGCTCGCCACATGCTGCCCTGCGGGTTTTTGTATCTCTCTTGGTCTGGCTCCTCATCCTAGACCTGTTCCGGCAAAGTAAACTCTACCGGCACAGGCCAAGAGTTCGGAGCGCGCAAGCCCCACCACGACGTCAACGTAGAGATACGGCGGTGGGGTTATTATTATTATTATTATCATGATGTACGCAATCGAAGGCCTTGGACAAGTCGCAGAAAATGCCAAGACCATCTTGCGACTCCTCCCAGGCCTCGAATATGTTCTTTAGTAATTCCACGCCCGCATCTGTAGTTGAACGACCCTTTGTAAAACCAAACTGTTTCAGATGAAGTAAATTATGTGCATTGAAATGTCCCAACATTTGTTTTAAAATTAATTTTTCAAAGATTTTGCTCAATGTGGGTAATATCGAAACAGGCCGAAAATTTGTAGGATCGGTTGTGCTGCCAGATTTGAACAGTGGAATCACTTTGCTAAGTTTCATCAGATCAGGAAATACAGCAGATGCAATACAAGAGTTAAAAACGATTGCTAAAAAGGGTGAAATAACATCAATTATTGAGGACACGGTATGTACTGATAATCCCCAAAGGTCAGCAGTTTTTTTTACATCAAGATTTTTAAAAGATTCTATAATGTCTTTAGCAGTAATAATTGTGAATTCAAAAAGTTTTTCACATTCTGGTACACATTCTTTAAGTATTGAGTAAGCAGAAGTGGAGGACGACGATGACAGGATGACACAATTGCCCCTGTCCTAACAAGCATATTTAATCAATGTTTAGATAGCGGTACGTTTCCGGATTTAATGAAACATAGCAAAGTAGTACCAATATTCAAATCAGGTAGTAAGAGTGATCCCTCAAATTATAGACCTATATCTGTGCTACCTAAAAACTGCTGTAATGTCATACCACGCGTACGTCGAATCGCTACTACGATATGGTCTTATAATGTGCAGCACCGATTTCTCTAGGGCATTCATCGCCCAAAAAAGTGCATGAGGTCAATTTGTGGTCTTAAACCTAACGACTTATGCCAACCAATATTTAAGAAACTTGGTTTGTTACCGTCACTTTACATTTACGAAATATGTGTGTTTGTAATTAAAAATAAGCAATTATTTAAGACTAAATGATGTTAATCCTAGGAACAGACGAGATCCTCATAAACTAGTGTTGAATGATTTACCTAGACTAGCTAAATACAATAATAACTGCTTAGCAATGTGTGTGCGCGTCTATAACAAAATACCAAGGCACTTCAAAACATTAAATACAAGATTATTTAAAATTAAGTTTTATAAATGGTTATTGAAATGCAGTTTTTATAGTTTAAAATAATTTTTTGATAAAAGTGTTGAAGTGTTTTTAAAATGTTGATGGTTGATGCCTTCTTCACCTAACTTTATAATTTTGCATGCTATGTTTTTATCCTAGCTAAACATGTTTGTGCCATATAGTATGTTCTATGTTATGGGGTTTGGTTTCCGCACTTAGTCCGTCAGGTGGACCATTGTGCGTGTGTGCCATATAGTATTTAACACCATTGTATACCATGTTTTACGCAAATAAATATTTTATTATTTTAATATGTCTTTGACACATCTCGGGACCCTGGGATCCCGGACCTTTGGAAGGCGTACGAGGGGCCGAAGCCAACTCGCAGAGGCCCGTTAGACATTTTTAATGAAATGAGGCACAAACCGACGATTATCCCTGTCCGCACTACGTAAGTGCATCCAAGGACAACCCCCGGTTGGTGTATGACTATTGCAGGATATGAAACAAAGATATTGGGTTATGGGTTTGGATGGCTAAAGTGAACTGGTTATCTAAGACTATGAAAAGACTATGGCCCCTGCCTGATCAATTTTTTATATAAAATACACAGATAAAATGGCAGGGGGTGACTTGCACGCTCAATAATGGGCCCCCGAAAACGGTCGCTAGCACATAGTGTCGTAGCGACAAGGGGGCAACACGTCCTGAGGTGCTTATGAGGAGTGGAGAGGTATTCCACGGCTATCAGGACAATCCCGGAAGTACGGTCAAGATCCCTACCAGTATCTTACTGGAATACTTCCTTCCTCCGAGCACGTTTGCTCTTGCGAATCTCCACTCAAACCGGCCAATTACGGCAAGAATGAGGCGGGAGCTCTGTTCGTCGTCAGTGTTCACTCCAGCCGGCAAATAAAGGCAAGCCAGAGGTGAGTAACAAGACTTCTCCCGGGAGATAGGGTCCGTGGGGTCGCTACTGCCCAACAGCTCGCCACATGCTGCCCTACGGGTTTTTGTATCTCTCTTGGTCTGGCTCCTAATCCCAGACCTGTTCCGGCAAAGTAAACTCTACCGGCACAGGCCTAGAGTTCGGAGAGCGCAAGCCCCATCACGACGTCAACGTAGAGATACGACGGTGGGGTTATTATTATTATTTATTACCAGCATTGAGTAAAATATATGAAAAAATAATGCTAGACCGTGAACAGATTCTCATTGTTCGTCAGATTATTGAGAAGGCACGAGAATTCATCAAGCCGACCTACATATGCTTTATTGATTTCTCAAAAGCATTTGACTCTGTGAAATGGCCAACCTTGCGGAAGACGCTATTAGAAATGGTCACACCTAAACACCTTGTGCACCTTCTTAGAGAACTCTACGAAGGAGGAACAGCATCAGTACGAACAGACGACCACATTTCAGATAGTTTCCATCCCAGTGCAGGTGTCCGCCAGGGATGTATTGTATCGCCACTCCTATTCAATACCTACACGGAGCTCATTATGCGAATCACCCTCGACGACTGGAATGATGGTGTTGCGATTGGTGGGTACAAAATTGCGAACCTACGCTACGCTGATGACACAACCTTGTTTGCAACTAGTGCTGAACACATGGGAGACACGTAAGACTCACCCGCTCCATCTTAAGGAGTAGTTCCTTAAGATGGAGCGGGTGAGTCTTATGTTTGGATTGAGGATTAATCGCAGCAAGACCAAGATGATGATTGCAGACCGTAGCAACAACAACTCGCCAGACATGACACAGATTGCGAACTGCGACGTAGTACAGTCCTACATATATCTTGGTGCTATGATCAAGAACAACGGCAGCTGCGTGGATGAGGTGAAACGGCGTATGGCTATGGCTAGAGGGGCAATGGACAAACTAAAAAAATATGGAGGAATCGCAACATAACTTAGGCCACTAAGGCCTGAAACTGCGTTAAGCGGACGTCCGCGCGGTTCCATACAAAAGTGCTCCGTTGCGGCGACAAGCGCGGGCGTCCGTTGCGGGGAAGCGGGCCCCGCGCTCACGCCACGTGTCCCGCCTCCGTGCGATGGGCGCCCGCGCGGGGGCACGCGCGTTGCCCGCCAGCAGTGTGGCCAGCGGTTTTGCAATGTAATCCTATTCTGTTAAACGAGCGATATTTGTATACATGTATTTGTAATCACGTTCTGGAAAACGGCTCTAACGATTTCGATGAAAGTTACAATATAGGGGTTTACGGGAGCAAAAAATCGAGCTAGCTAGATCTCAATGTCTCATATCTGGGAAAAATCGTTTTCTCCGTATTTTCACTCGAGCAGAGCTCGGTCGCCCAAAGTTTAGAACATGACATTAGAATAATGACATGGTAGCATGAAATTAGTAAATATCTACTATCTACTTTGCAGTTGCAAAAACATGTTTTCCCATACATTCCGTATGGGAGAACATGTTTATCAACTACAAAGTTAAGTTTGTTTTTGGGATAAATTCATTCCAACTACGGAACCCTTCATTGTGCGTGGTCCGACACGCACTTGGCCGGTTTTTTAGTTTTAACAATCTCATTTAAATACGCCAAAAATACTGTTTCGGAGAAAATGTTCTCGTTTTTCCAAATCATAAAATTTTCATGTACTTTCATGTCGTTTTCTTTTGACTTCGCTGAAAGCATGTTTTCCATTGTCAATTAGGCTTCTGATCTTAAATCTGGTGGAGTACAATCAATCTCCATTTCACTCTCTGAACCGTTGGAACTCATTTTAATTATTAAATTTATATTTAATGAGTATGTAAATAACAAATCAAGACGAATTTTCAGCTTTGCCGCCAATTTTCTATTTATTATCTGTGTCGAAAGGCAAACGCATTTATGGCTATATAGCCACGTGAACGCAATTTGTACTAAGCAAAGAGACTTACTTTGGTTTGCCAAGAATGATAAAAGAGATCCAATCAAAGAGAATTTAATAACCCCAGCACGCCGTTTCATACAACATTGCTGGAGCGTTGTAATGTTCCAAATTCAAAAAACGCTCCTGCAATGGATTTGATTTTCTTTGACCGTAAATTCGATACTGCGCGTTTCTTTTTTCGAAAATAATGACAATATTTCCATGCTTGAGAAAAATATATTAACACTTCACATTTATTTTTTTGCAGTTTTATGACCCTTTCAGTAACGCATCTTTTGATACCGTTTTCTTTTATATACCTATCTCTTAGAGTATATATCACTGGAGAAGCCATAAGCGCAATGTTCTGAACAAAAAATTCTGTCACTTTTGGCGGGGGACACGCGGTTGCTTCTACGAAAAAGAACAATAGCTATTGTTGTTTTCGAGTCCGGAAAGAGAAGTTCGTACCATCGTTTTTTTTATCGATATCGATAATCATTCGGAATTTTGATTGAACCCAGAAATAAAACAGCTGATGCATAGAAAAGTTACATTTTCATAATAACAACTATAAAAGTAAAAAAATAATGTTATATAGTACCAACAAATAATACATACTTAAAAAATCAGTTGGTTCATAACAACTACTGATTTTTAAAATGAATCAATTTGGAGTATATATTGCGAATATATTTTTGAGGGTCCCTTTTTTTTGTAATGTACGCAATTCTTGTATCTGTATATTTGGTCATTACGGCTTTAGCTAGTTCTACCTCATAACTATTTAAGACCGGTATCATGATCTTGTGAGAACAATGTTTTCCCAACAAGATTCCGCAAACTCTGTGTTACGAACTTACGACATATGTGGTATTTAATACTTAATTTTTTGCGGTCATCCAATCCAAGCCTTATTAACTTGTCACATTGCTGACATAAAGAAATGGATTTCGATTTTTTCTTTCACTTTCTCTCTCTCTCTCGATCGAATTAGAAGAAGATAGTTGGAAGCAGCCCCGGATTTAGAATTTTTTTGAGGCGGGGCAAAGACTGCCGTCTGCCGCCCCGCTCCCCACCAATCTTTTATGGGATGCACTAAGTTAGCCCCCGCGATATTTAAATTTTCTCAAAATGAAAATTTTGGCAGCAACATATTCAAATTGTATCGATCGATAATGCGCCAATTCAACAGGGGCGCCAAAACTGTTGTAAAAAAGAAAAAAAAATAGAAAGATTATAAATGTGCTGCGCGTCTCATTTATTGCAAAGTTGCGGTGTGCTGGGTGGTGCACTTGTCTGCTACGCAGCTACGCTTGAATTTGTCGCCCCTCTGAAGTTGGCGCTCGGGGTACGGGCCCCGGATTGCGCCCCTTAGATCCGGGGCTGGTTGGAAGTATAAACGCTTTTTCACGTGACTTTTCTACCAACTTACTCCTACCGCAAGCCGCGTTAGAAAACTTCGTTCAAAAACAATTTTCTTAACAAAAAATACTAATTCGCCCTAAGAAATTATCGACATGTCAATTTTGGTTTCATACATGACCCCAACCCTACGGTAATCTCGTTATCATTTTTGCTAGAAGACATAATCGCATGGCAAGTGCATGTCAATTTAGCTGATTTGACGTACATTTTCGTAATGCTTAAAATATATTTTGAACCTTATGAACATAAAAACGAAGTGTAGCGAGACATGGTGACGTCACGAAAGCAATGCGAGAAAAATACTCGATTCATGCCTTGTTTTATGTTGAATCATGGTTGAATCGAATGAAAAGTCAAAATGTATTATGAGGTTAGGATTTTGAATTTCACTGAAAATATGACTAGATCAAGGGATTTTCATTAAGAGCTCTCGAACTTAAAAATAAAATAAAAAAACCTGTTTAAGTGATATTGCCACAATTTTTATTTTATTTTAAAGGATATTCGCTGACATTATGTATGGAATATAATTTCAGCCAAACGGCCGCCGCGACTGCCGCTGTAGTGGTGTATCCTGGTGGACCAATTTTGGATGACATTTTTGCATAAATGGGGCTCAATTTCACGAAGAGCGCGAGTTATGTTGGCCTTCAGGGCGGCAATTGACTGTGGTTTGTCTGCATAGACTAGAGACTTCACGTAACCCCACAGAAAGTAGTCGAGCGGTGTTAAGTCACATGATTTCGGTGGCCAGTTGATGTCGCCACCACGCGAGACGACGAAGCCTTCGAATTTTTCATCCAATAAATTTAATGTTTCCCGTGCTGTATGGCAAGTGGCGCCATCCTGTTGGAACCACATGTTTGTGAGATCCATACCATCTAACCTAGGCCATAAAAAAATTGTTATCATCGTCCGATATCGGTCGCCATTGATAGTGAGCGCGGCTCCTTGCTTGCGCATCTTCGAATAGAGCACTCATTTTAATAATAAATTTTAACTATTTCTACGCGTTGTTGAAGCGTGTAGCGTTCCATGGTGAAATGTCACGACTAAATATGTGTTCATGCCAAATTTGACAGCTATCGCTTTACCAAGATGGCCGCTATGCGCTGTCAAAGTTCGCGCGTCCCTATTGAAAAACCCTTTATTTAAAAAAAAAACTTAAATATGGAAGGTTATTCCGTCTTTATTTAAGTTTGACGTATTGAACGCCTTTTACATGTTTTAACAGCACAACTAGGCATTTTCACGGAGCACTGATGAGAACCCCGCGTCTCGAAAACGATTAACGTTGTGCGTTCGAATTGATTTGAAAGTAGTTTTTATGAACGTGTTCGTAAGGCTTCTCCAGTGATATATACTCTAAGACCTATCTTAATAATTGAGAACGCTAGCAAAAAAACTGCGACCGGGGTCGCATTTTTCTTGAAACGGTATGTACGGTTCACGTACAGGCAAATTGCTAACGCCGCGACCTACTTTTCGCTACACATTTTATTTACTTTTATAACTATATATTATATGTAGTTTAGTTGACCAATAGCTGCCGTAGCGCTATAACCGCAGATTAGCATCCAACGGAACTTTCGTGTAACTTTTACGAACAAACTAAATCATCGTGAAGTCTGTGGTTTTCGTCAACTCACATCCAACAACTCAACTGTAACTAACTGGCAACCTCTGCGCCATACATAAAAGTGGTCCTTCGAGCCGGATATAACAGATGCGTACTGACTCTGTTAAAGTTAGCGAATCGGTCTAGCTGGTGTCCCAGAAGAGCGGATCGCGTTAGTGGGGTGCCGACGCACTTAATATCCAAAACTTGCGAAAACTTCGCAACTTTGGTGAACTAGTATCTGCAGTGATACTCTACTCCACCAACGGTCAAACCAATAACTAATAACAATGGTTCAGAGTGTAACGGAACTGATAAGCCATCAAGAAACTATCTTCAGAGACTTGAAGCTTATTTGCACCAACTACAAGAACGACAGTCCCACCAGGAAGAACTAGGCGTACCTGGAGAAGCGTCTTTCTCAACTGAACAATAACTGGAAGAAGTTTGTTCGGAACCATCAACTACTGGAAGAGTCTGGAGCAACAGACCGTCAATACTTCAACGATGACATTTTCAACAGTATGAAGAAGATTCATGAAGAAGTGCTGCAAGACATGTTGAAACGTAAATCAGAATTGCCGTCTGCACCTACTAGTAAGGCGGAACAACTACCTACGACGCCTACGCAAAGTAAGGGACGATCGAAATTTGCTTTTGACGACATCAAATGCCACATACCTCCTCGGGGCACAAGCGAGTTAACAGAAAAGCAACTAGATCTTCTGCGTCAATAATACTGCAAATTTGGAGCGTTCGAACACACTGTGTCTATAGCATCGGCGGTACCGATGGAAAAATGGGATATTAGAAGACAACTTAAGCACCCTGAAAACTTAATGGGAGCATATCGAAAAAGCAAATTGGGAACTAGACTACATACTACAAGACGAGGACTCAATTTATCAACAGAAATATAATACAACAGAAAACCTTTATGATGACCTAAAAAGGAAACTACCATCATCATACATCTGGAATAATGCACATTATGAGAAATCTACGCCAAAAATTCAAATACCATGGAAACTATAACCTGACTTTTAGAGACCTCTACCTCGAAAGTGTACACAACAATCCGACACATTCGAAGGCTCAAAAAATGCAACACCCGAAACCGAAGCTACCCGAAACTGTCAAATTTTCCCAATCAACTTTGAACCTTATACTTCAGCGATAAAGTTGAAAATTTATTAAATAAATTTGACAGATTATAGTAGCTTGATGTGCTGGCGTCTGTACAAACTTGAGACTTTACATTACTACAACGTTTTCGTTTATGTCGACCCCAAGGGGTCGATATCGACCACTTTGGGAATCCCTGATGTAGACCATAAGATTCTGTTGCACAAGTTAAATAGTTATGGTATAAGAGGGAACATCTTAAAGTTAATAAAATCATACCTGAGTAATAGGCAGCAATGCACGGAAGTTTCTAGGATATGTCCCAAAACTAAATTAGAAACCATATATGTATCAAAACCAAGACATGTAAAATATGGCGTCCCAAAAGGTAGTGTAGTTCAAGCTCCAACGAATTTCAAAACGTAAATGAACTTTCAACCTTAGTGCAAGCTCGTTAAATAGTAAAATATCAGGAACATGTTTGGACTTGCAACTTGATCATGAATTCGTTCGTGTTAAATCGCGTAAGCGTCAAATAGAGAGCAAGTCAAAACGCGCCTGAAAGACGTACGCTCGAACTCATTATCTTGCACAAACTTGTCCACACTGGTGCCGATTCTCTTGTCACAAATGCCTCTAAACTAAATAAAAAATTACCAAAATTTAGTTTATTCCTGTCAAACGACGATTTCCCATTCTGAAATAGACTAAAGTGACACAACTTAACTATATTTTAGTTTGACAGCACTAAGATGGCACTGAGATATTAGTTTAGTGAAAATGGCAATTTTGCTATTCTGAATTTGACGTTTTTAACCTAAAATTTAGATTTTCTAACTAAATCTGACTATTTTTAATCGCGACTAAAAACACGTGGAATAAAATTGGTTGTCATGAACTAAAATTCACACCAACACCTCGACTTCAGATGAAAAAACAGTACTGAATATTTTCTTTTTCTTTTGCTTATATCTCGAAAACGGTGTGTCCAATCGCAAAAATAATGAAAATTTCGACACCCTTGATGAGACCCTTAAACCCCTAACACTCTACATGTAGGTAATATTTTTTCTTATTTTCCACACAAAAAGTGAAAAATCCATATAAAACACGTCGAGGCTGCGCCCCCTGCGCGCCTCCGGCTCTAAAAAGATTCACGTGGTTAGGTATCACGTGTGGAGTCGCGGTTGTCAAATTCGATTTAGATGTGTCAAAATTATTTTTAAATTTAGAGAATTTATTTTGCAGAATAGCTTTGAGATTCTCATAGTCAAAAGTAAGGAATTTTAGTGATAGTTTAGTTAGTTTAGTTCGGTGTACAAGAGAATCGGCACCAATATCGCGAATCCGACCAAAGTCATAATTATTACTCAATAACCCTTATATTTTGTGACTATTAAATTTAGTCGGATACGCGATATAATCACTTTTAACGTAACTCGGAATGCGGCCTCTGTTTCATTCGTCTTATTCACATAAATATTAAAATTTAGCAAGTAGACCACAGAAAATTAACGAAATTATTTCGATTTCTGTGGGGTAGAGAGATGCAGTTCGTTACGAGTATTCACATAATAGATCTTTGTTGGTTCATAGAAAATGTTGGTGACGAGTATTTAGCGCAGTGTTGTGGTTATTATTTTTAAAAAGCAAATATTGAAGGGATATCAATAGCGCTGCGTAAAAGTGCGTTCTAATGAAACTGGACTAAGTGTGAGTGTTATCATTTAAATATTTCATATTTTACTAAACATAAATCTTAATCAAGGGTATTGTTGATAGAACAGAGGAATTGTTGAGACAGAAGATGCCTTTAAAGTTTTAAATTCATTATGAGTTTTAATTCGATTAGTGAATTATAAATAATTAGGTATTATGTGTAATAAATACAATGTTATTCTTTGTTCTAGAGAAATACTGTGAGGGTTAAGAGATATGAGGAAGGGGCTTATTATCGAGTAGCAGCGACGTCAAATGGTGAATGAATATGAAACCAACGGTTTCATACCAACGAGATATTTTGCTGAATTATTAAACACGTCATTATGAACCGTTTGCCGTGCACTCTAAAGGCTTGCATCACTGAAGATCAGTTAGAAAACTGTTTTTGACTTTAAAATATTGATCATACCAACTTAATAAACAACAGATTCGTTATTGCATGAATTTATGGTAACGAATTTTTTAAGCACGTTTCAATATGGTGTTTGTCGTATTTCTTGCAGATAGAACGAAAAACTTTAAGACTATTTTAGTAATATTATTATTTTAGGATTAAAATTTGAGGTTTAGTTTCAATCTTCTTTTCGTAAAGAAAATGAATACTTAAGCTATAACCTCAATACCATCCAATATAATAAAACCAAATAAAATGAAAAATAATGACTTAATGTAAACTGCCTATACTTACTTAACCTTAAAATCACCTATTTTGTCAGTAGTTTTTTTTTTACATTTTGAGTAGTCTAATATTCTTATTTATTGCTTAATTATTTCGACCATGATCAAAGCTTTATATTTATGGTGAAAAAAATCCATTTAAAATTGAAAACATTTCAAAATTTAAATCTATGTCAAAACAATACCAATTGCTTCTAAGTTTCTAGACATCTATTTCACATCTTATTCAGCTGAAGTAATGATAAATAATTGTAACAGTTTGTTAATTATATAAGTAAAATAAATGTAACGAATAAATATTTTTTATTTTTTTTATCACATATCATGCATTTTTATTCTAAACCCTTTATTGTAATAACAACATTAATAAAAAGACAGCAATATTTAAAAAATATTATAATTACAAACAAAAATATTTTTTTTTGCAAAAACAGCATTGTGATTTACGAGATTCGAACCTTAGCCATCTTGAACACAAGGCCAACGCTTAACACCTTCTGCTATCTACACATTTAACTTTCGTTCGAATTTTAGCAATGCCATTAAACTGGCCAAGGTCACGCGCATAATGCGTGTGTATCTAATAAAAGTAACAGAAATATATTTTTGTTTCGTATGCGGCGCGAACCGTGACGATACGACAGTGTGTAAGTGCAAAACTGCGTTCTCTGTGGTGTGTGTACCGTGTTGCTTACACATACATGACGGACTACACCGCGTGTTCACCTTCACAGCAATAAGACTCTTAGCGTGTCTATCCACTGTTGACGCTTACTGTACCACAACTAAAAAGTGAAAAATAAAAACCTTTTACAAAAAAAAACAACCGACCTTAAAAAAAAACACTACAAAGTGAAAAATAACTTTAATTTCGGAAGTCGGTGGCAAAAAACGAAAATACAAAACACAAGACACCGACTTCCGAAATTAAAGTTATTTTTCACTTTGTAGTGTTATTTTTTTGGAGGTCGGTTGTTTTTTTTTGACAGTATAAAAATTTGATGATTGTTAGTGGTTCCAATACCGCCCTATTAAAGAAAAGCATTTTATGTATGGGTCCAATCATATTAACAAAATACCCGACGTTATAAAAAATCAGACATTTCCACTATTAAAAAAAACATGTGTGCAATTCACACGTGGTAGAAGTGAAACCTTCAAAAATTTTGGCTTCAAGAAAATGAAAAAAAAAATCATGTATGACAGAATTGTTTCTCTATAAAAGTTCTAAAAAAAAGTCCGCAACAGCATTACATCACGCTTTTATCAGTAAAAGTGGAACTTTAAAACGTTAGGTAAAAGTACTGGGTCTTATAATCTTATTCCCCCTCATAACTTGCCTAGCCTTGCACACCATAAATTTGCGCGCAGTAATTGATCATTATTTTGCTGCGATGGTATTTTAAAACTGCGATATCTCTTAAGATATTCATTGAAATCGAATGATGTGAAGGGCAATTTTGTTTTAAATTAAATACTTGTGATGGATAATGTATTTATTAGAATAAGGATTAATATCATGTTTATAAAAACACCTTCGCAAATAATGCATTATTTTAGAACATATTTGGTTAGCATAAAAAAGGTTATAGTGAGCCAACCTTAAAAGATAGACATAATTATGCTGTCGCGGACTTTTTTTTAGAACTTTTAAAGGGGAACAATTCTGTCATACATGATTTTTGCGAAACTTTAACCGTTTACGCAGCGCACGCAGCGGAAGCTCTCAAAAGGAAAAATAAAACCCCCCGATTTTGAAACATTCTTCATTGGTGCTCCGCTCCTATTAGTCTTAGCGTGATGATATATAGCCTATAGCCTTCCTCAATAATTGGGCTATCTAACACTGAAACAATTTTTTAAATCGGACCGGTAGTTCCTGAGATTAGCGCGTTCAAGCAAACAAACAAATTCTTCAGCTTCAGAGAACCACGAACATAAGAAACACTGTATAATGCTTCCTATCTCATTTTCTCCCACGTTAAATCTTATGAATTTGTGTCTGTCTCTTTTTACTGTCGCTTTTTCGTTTCATCGACTTTCAAATCACAACGATGCTAAAGAAGTTTTCACTTCTGACGATTTTTTTACCGATAAGAATTTAAATTGATAATGTGACATCTCTGTACTCCTAACTTGTACTAAATCATTTTAATTTAACTGTATCACAGTATTGTTTTTGCCTCGAAAAGCGGACATTCCCTTTTTATTAACTTATCCGATAGAACAGGTTATTTTAAAAGTAAGAGTAAAATACCCGTGTGACAATTTTGTCGCAATCTGGAGATATAAATTTTTTCAATTTTTTTCTATGGTTTCCATAAAGACCATAGAAATCGCAATAACTTTAGATTCAATCCGTTTTTGTTATATCTTTGATTGCAATTACTTGATGCTTTATAATAAGTAAATTATCAAGCAAACGCTCAATTTTTATCGTTAACCGGTAGTGAGTAACTTCGAATTTTACATATTTTCGATTTTATTTTTTTACGGGCTTATTTCATGGTAGTTGGATTCAATATTGAGACAAGCTGTTGTTTTGGCACTAAGGAGTGCCGATTTAAAATATCACATCCAAATCTTATGGTATCTAGAAATTACAGGATTCTGAAATTTAGGCGCTAGGGTTGGCACAAATCGTATTTTTTTTTAATGTATTTTTTATCGAAAAATCTATAAAAACATTGTAATAGGACCTTGTTCCCGATACCGGTGGGCTAAAATTTTTGTATTTTTAAACGTTTTTATATATTTATATTTTAAGAAATATTTAAAAATGTAAAATAATATGTGTAAAAATAAATAAAGGACATAATAACATGGTTATCTGAAAGAAGTTACATTGATTTTTACATTGTTAATGATAAACAACTATTTTCATATTATTTTATGAATAATTAAAAAGTTAATTCAACTAAAATGAATAAACGGAATTATAATGCTAGTAATCCTACCAGTTTTATAAATGTACCATTTTTTTATCCGTTTAGATATTTGTTAGTTAACTAATATCATACGACGTTAAATACGTATGATATATAATAAATGAATTAAATTTCGTTTAGCCAATGAAGGGTATGGGGTAGAAGACCAAATAAAAGAAATGCACAGCATTTGCGTAAAAGCATCAAAAAACCTAACATTAACGGCAAAAATTCAACTTTACTTGACCTTTATAGATGGTAACTAGCGTTTGCCCGCGGCTTGGCCCGCGTGGATTTCGCAAAATGTCCCACGGGAACGTACTACCAGGCAGTACCGGGATTACATAACTAAATAATAGTCCAGGAAAAGGTTATCGACTCCTACCGCTGCGCTTCAACCATAATTATTTTGTTACGCGTGATTTTGAATCTGTGATATCTTTTAAACCATTCATTTTTCTGAAAAATAATAATTGTTACTGTGGGTCATCCTTAGAAGATAGACATAATATGCTATCGCGGATTTTTTGTTGAACTTTTTAAGATCTTCAATCCTGTAGAACATAAATTTGATGTATCTTTTAACGGTTTACGCAGCGCAAGCCAGTAAAGCTCCAAGTCGGCATGATTTTTCCGACATCTTCGATAATAATCGTCATATTTCAGCCAATTTACACAAAACCTCAATGAATTATACATCAAAAACTTTCCGCAAGAATCACTCCGTCCATTGGTGAAAACCGTTTGAAAATCCGTTTTCTAGTTTTTGAGTTTATCGCGTTCAGACAGACAGACGCGGCGGGGGACTTTTTTTATAATAATGTAGGGAAGTGCTCAATATAATCACTAACACTTCGTCACAAATAAGATGCCCATTTTGTAAGGCGACTTCCTGTCAATTTAATAAGTTAGACTTTGTGCTTTCTCAAGCCTCAGATGAATCGCTTATAAAGTACGGAATAAGTCCTTTGCACGCGTAGATACGTGTCTTAAGGTGGTTTTATACTGGCGAGGCGAGGCGTGGATGAGATGGGTGAGAATTGAAATCACGTTTACCCTTTTACACCGAAAAATGTCCAGCGCTGTCTCGCGCCGGCTCGCGATGTCTAGGATACAAGATGCAAGTAAAAAAATGGAGGATATCTCACACACAATTCTCCGGAGCATATAATTATGGAAGTAAACTAAAAAAAGGTGCAACAAGAAGTAAGAGAAAAAATGGGGCTTCTGGTTGATGTGGTGCGACCCAATGCAAGCACCACCAAAGATGGTAATACTGCTCGCATAACATTATCTAACAAAAACCATGGAACTTTTGCAGACATATTAAACATTCCGAACATCATCAAACTTGCAGACTCTTAGTATAAAATATGAAGACACTATCCTAGAACAAGTAGTAAAGACAAAATTCTTGGGGATAATAATGGACCAAAACTGTAACTGGAAATCGTACATCAATTACGTATGCGATAAACTAGACAAATTCGTTTACGCAATAAAACGTGTACGATCAACAGTGTCCGTAGACGCAGCAGTCACTGAATATCACGGATACGTATCGTCTGGGCTATCATATGGTCTGATATTATGGGGCAACTCCGTTGAAGTTTTAATGGCATTTCGGGTACAAAAGAAGTGTGTTAGGGCAATATCTGGTGTCTGGTTTTTGGACAGCTGTTAACTGTTATTTAAAAAACTACACATATTACCTTTACTCTGCATGTACATCATGTATGCTAGTGAAACAGTGGTGCCGATTCTCTTGTACACCGAACTAAACTAACTAAACTATCACTAAAATTCCTTACTTTTGACTATGAGAATCTCAAAGCTATTCTGCAAAATAAATTCTCTAAATTTAAAAATAATTTTGACACATCTAAATCGAATTTGACAACCGCGACTCCACACGTGATACCTAACCACGTGAATCTTTTTAGAGCCGGAGGCGCGCAGGGGGGGCAGCCTCGAGGTGTTTTATATGGATTTTTCACTTTTTGTGTGGAAAATAAGAAAAAAGATTACCTACATGTAGAGTGTTAGGGGTTCAAGAGTTTTATAAAGGGTGTCGAAATTTTCATTATTTTTGCGATTGGACCCACCGTTTTCGAGATATAAGCAAAAGAAAAAAAATATTCAGTACTGTTTTTCATCTGAAGTCGAGGTATTGGTGTGGATTTTAGTTCATGACAACCAATTTTATTCCACATGTTTTTAGTCGTGATTAAAAATAGTCATATTTAGTTAGAAAATCTAAATTTTAAGTTAAAAACGTCAAATTCAGAATAGCAAAATTGCCATTTTCACTAAACTAATATCTCAGTGCCATCTTAGTGCTGTCAAACTAAAATATAGTTAAGTTGTGTCACTTTAGTCTATTTCAGAATGGGAAATCGTCGTTTGACAGGAATAAACTAAATTTTGGTGATTTTTAGTTTAGTTTAGAGGCATTTGTGACAAGAGAATTGGCACCTATGGTGCCGATTGTCTTGTATACCGAACTAAACTTACTAAACTATCACTAAAATTCCTTACTTTTGGCTATGAAAATCTTGAAGCTATTCTGCGACAAAAATTCTCTAAATTTAAATATATTTTGACACACTAAAATTATATTTGACAATCGCAAGTCCACGTGGTACTTGTTTGCCCTACCCCGTGAATTTTTTTTAGAGCTGGAGGCAGGCGCACTAGGGGCAGCCTTGACGTTTTATATAGAATTTTTATTTTTGTAAGGAAAATAAGAAAAAATATTACCTACATGTAGAGTGTCAGGGGTTTAAGGGCTTTATAAAGGGGATCGAAATTCTCATTATTTTTGCGATTGAACGCACCATTTTCGAGATATATGCAAAAGAAAAAAAAAAGATACAGTACTGTTTTATGCACCTGAAGCGAGGTGTTGGTGTGAATTTTAGTTCAAGACAACTAATTTTATTCCGCACCTTTTTAATCACGATTAAAAATAGTCAGATTTAGTTAGACATGGTGCCGATTCTCTTGTCACAAATGCCTCTAAACTAGACAAAAAATCACCAAAATTTGGTTTATTCCTGTCAAATGACGATTTCCCATTCTGAAATAGACTAAAGTTACACAACTTAACTAGATTTTAGTTTGACAGCACTAAGATGGTACTGAGATTTTCATTTAGTGAAAATAGCAATTTTGCTATTCTGAATTTGACGTTTTTCAACTAAAATTTAGATTTTCTAACTGAATCTGACTATTTTTCGCGATTTTTTAATGAAGTTCATGACAATGAATTTTATTCCACATGTTTTTACATGTGGAATAAAATTCATTGTCATGAACTTTAAATTCACACCAACACCTCGATTTCACATGCAAAAACAGTACTGAATCTTTTTTTTTTTCTTTTGCTTATATCTCGAAAACGGTGTGTTCAATCGCAAAAATAATGAAAATTTCGACTCCCTTTATAAAACCCTTAAACCCCTTATACTCTACATGTAGGTAATATTTTTTCTTATTTTCCATACAAAAAGTGAAAAGTTCCATA
Source organism: Agrochola lychnidis (assembly GCA_963680765.1). Lineage (NCBI taxonomy): Eukaryota > Metazoa > Arthropoda > Insecta > Lepidoptera > Noctuidae > Agrochola > Agrochola lychnidis. Next base: position 492,362 of record OY796867.1, read on the forward strand.
TAAAACACGTCGAGGCTGCTATCCATGCGCGCCTCCGGCTCTAAAAAGATTCACGTGGTTAGGTATCACGTGTGGAGTCGCGATTGTCAAATTTGATTTAGATGTGTCAAAAATTTTCTTAAATTTAGAGAATTTATTTTGCGTAATAGCTTTGAGATTCTCATAGTCAAAAGTAAGGAATTTTAGTGATAGTTTAATTAGTTTAGTTCGGTGTACAAGAGCATCGGCACCAATCAAAATTTTAGATGAAAAAAGTCAAATTCAGAATAGCGAATTTTTCATTTTCACTAAATTAATAACTCATTCAGGTGCAAAAACTGTACTGTATCTTTTTTCTGTTCTTTTGCTTATATCTCGAAAATTGTGTCTTATCGCAAAAATAATGAAAATTTCGACCCCCTTTATGAAACCCATAAACCCATAAAACTCAACATGTAGGTAATAGTTTTTCATGTTTTCCATACAAAAAGTATAAAATTCCATATAAAACAGAATTGTTATAAATATACTAAACGAATATACACAAACATTCCAGACTTATTTCATAAGCGTACCTACGTAACTTAACAAAATACCGTCTATAGGATCAAAACTGTTTAAGCGATCACTAAGCTCGATATTTAGGCGTGTGTGCGTGAACGGTGCACACAAACATAGCATCGCAAGAATTTACCTAAACTCTGTCGAGTGAATTCACAGCACGGGGCCTTAAGGAACTTCGTAAGTCTAATAGATTTAGGTGGTCGAAAGTAGCTTGAAATGGTTCGTGTAAGGTGTGCTTCACCCTGTTCATCTCCGCACATGACTTGACATGCAATAAAGCATGAAAAATATAAGTATAAATAATTAACTTTAAGTAGTTGTATGTTTAGTTCGATGTAAAAATAATAAAAATATTATTTGTAAAAATGAGAGTAGGTGTAAATATGTATACATAAAAAAGTAAGTATTATTCTATGATAAAATAAAATCCAACATAAAATTTAAACCTACAAACAAAAAATATTATTTTTTGTGAAGTTGATGACCCTAAAATCAAAATTATCAGAAAAAACTTTAGAAGTGAATAACTCATAGATACCACGAGATTTGGATGTGGTTTTTTTTTTTAGTGATTGGTTGGCGTCTAAATATGATTCACAATAAATATTGAATCCAACTAAGCAAAAATACAACCATGAAAAATCAAAATCTAAAAACACAAAAAAAGCATATTTCTTTACATCTGTACTAGTTAGTACTCTTTTGTATTTTTTTTCAAATACCGTTAATATAGTTTTATGACACATAATAAAGAAAAGGGTAAAATAGTGCTTACTTTTTTTGTAATGAATTAATTTAGAAAAGTTAAAAAAAAAACAAATATTTTTTTTACTCGTGTTTGGTGTAAAATTGTCACACGGGTATTTTACTCTTACTTTTAAAATAACCTGTTCTATCGGATAAGCTAATAAAAAGGGAATGTCCGCTTTTCGAGGCAAAAACAATACTGTGTGTATTGACCTCGAACTTGACGAATTTATAAACTTGACATTATGTATTGTATTGCTTATTTCAAATTAATTGTAATTGTTTTTGCTTATTTTTGAATTTCATCTTGACATGGTAAACTTGTATTGATATATGATATTTTATTGTGTTAATAATAATATTATATTGAGGGAGTCTTTACCATTTTAACTTAAACTGTTTGCATGCCTTAGTTAAGGTAGTTAGTATAAGGATAATTTTTAACTTAACATCTGTAACTTTTATCTACTTTCTGCGTGAGAACTATTCTATTCATATTTGGAAATCCAATAATTGTCCATCGACTTTTTTTGAGTGGTCACCCATGTTTGGCCACATCATGTAGTAGTCGCGCGTTTAATTGTTCATATCGTCAAACGTTGAATATTTAATAATCTGGCCAGCACCCTAATTGCGTAACACACGACAGTCACAATCTGAATCATTCCATTGCTTCTGGTCAACAACGTAAATAACGCAATGAATGTTGTTGAACTGTCAAAATGAAGCAGATTGTGATTGGTCGTATGTTACGCAATTAGGTTGCCGACTGCTGACCACTTCGTGATACAGCCATTTCATGAAATGATCGATTCAATCAATACCAGTGTTTTAATATAAAAAGTGTAGGTACTGTGCTAGCGCGCTCAAACAAATTGCAAGCGAAAAAGTTTATGCGCTTTGTTTACGAGGAAGTGCTGCTCTCTATTGGAAAAACGGGCGCATACGTTTCTCCGCAAATTAAATAAACAAACTATCGAGTTGATTTCTACGATGAGAGAAAAAGATAAACAAATGGCATTTTACCAATTTACAATGTAATATTATCTTACTTACCTTTCTTCATTTCCTTTTTTTTACTTGAACTCAAATACTCCGCAAAAAGGCGAACCAAATATACATATAATTTAAGTTAAAACTTGAGGCGTGAACGTCCTTCTTAAACTTTAAGATAAGCCTCAAGCTTTTATGAATATGTCGGAGATGGTTTTTAATTACAATTGTGGGTAGTCAACAGAGTTTGGTATGATTTGTTTTTGTTATTATTCATTTATGTGATTTTTACTATCAATTATTGTTTAATAAATCAGACATAATTTATTAAGTACTCGGTGTACTCACTAATTGATTTTGGCAACTTATTTCGATAATTGTAACCAATGGTTTTGTTCAAAACAATTAATGACATGTTACTTTAATTTTTAAATGATTTACGTTGTCAATTCACTATTGTTTATTTACGACAATTATTATTGTATTATTTGATTACTTTATAATGTAAGTCTTATTAGATTTACCACATTTTAGTGTTTTGTATCAAGTAAACACGTGACGCACTACCGCGCGTCATCGGACAGAGTTGTCATAGTGGGATTGTAAGGTGGGGCATCGTCTTATAAAAGAGCGTGCACTCTGTAGGCGAGTCAGTTGATCCATAGTATTGGAGTTGATCCATAGTATTGGAGTTGATCCATAGTATTGGAGTTGATCCATAGTATTGGAGTTGATCCATAGTATTGGAGTCGTGAGTCGATCTTCGGATGCGAATCTATAAAGAGCCCCTGCTCCCGACAAAACTGTCGGTTTACCTGGTACAGCGCTGCTGTATATTCACATAGCTGTATTGGCTTGCTGATAGCGAGTAATACACTTTGTCATTGTCATTGGGTGGCTTGGCCACTATACGAACTATAAGACCTCAAAAGTCTGTTCGATTATTACTACCTATTTACCTACTTTATCTTGTTACTAATTACCCTTTGTGTATTGTGTTTTACCTTATTATAGTGTAACTAGTACCTACTATAATAAATACCCTGTAATTGTTTATACACTCTTGTTTATCCCAATAAAATGGGAACTCCAAACCCTGACGAAATACCTCTCGGCACTCCTGATCCTACATCAGAAGTGGGATTAGGTTTAGCCCAGGAATCGTAAGGTGTTGGTGATCCATGGCGAGCAATGTTAAGAGCTTCAGAACCATAATATGGCTCAGTTAATTGAAGCAGTTAAGACGCACTCGTTTCGTCTATTGTAATTCGCTTGCCCGATTTTGATCCAGACCTACCTGATTCCTATGCTCAATCTTGTTACCTGGACAGACTTTAAGAGTCTCTTCTTCTCTCGTTATAACGTTTCGGAAACTGTTGCCGCCACTGTCTTTGTTACAGCCGATGGCTAATTTGAATATTTGGCTATGCCATTTGGTTTACGAAATGCTCCTAATGTTTTCCAACGTCCTATTATAACTAATGCATTAGGCAAGTTGGTCTATTCTTATTATATGTGATTGTGACCCATCAACCCTGGGTATAGCTAAAAGAGCTGAATACGATAAAGCCCGATATGGAGACTTTGTACTTGTTGCTAATGAGGGACGAAACAAGATCCTAAAATTTTATGGTGATAGATATTTGTTAATATCTTTGAGTACCAATAGAATTTACAAATATACCCATGATTGTGTATTGTGTACGAAAATTGCCTGAATGTCCAGTTACTTTAGTGATGATGTCAATGTTGACACTGATGATGATTCATCTGCTGACTCACATACTATAGCTGAATTGATGAAATGTCTATGTTGACTCTTGTTTATCTTGACGCTTATTTGGATGTCTATGTTGACTCCTGGATTTGGACGTTGAAATTTGACGCTTATGCGGGTTGTCTATGTTGACGCCTATGCGGGTTGTCTATTTGACTCCCAAATTACTTGTCGAATCCCATGGTGTAATTTTGGCTGGGAGACTATGTCTCTACTTTAATTGAGCTATGTGTTGTCTGCAGCAGTATGGTCATTTTGAATGGTTGCCATGCAACTGCTTTTGATAATAATTTGATTTGACTAATTCAGGATTTTTCTTTTCAACATACCTTCTGTTATGGCTTTTGTTTGTCAGAAAGGCCGATCGATATTCACCAAGTGATTTTTTTCTCAGGATTACACGAGGCCGTGTAGAACGTCAGTTCTGGCCGTGTCGGAGATGGTTTTTAATTACAATTGTGGGTAGTCAACAGAGTTTGGTATGATTTGTTTTTGTTATTATTCATTTATGTGATTTTTACTATCAATTATTGTTTAATAAATCAGACATAATTTATTAAGTACTCGGTGTACTCACTAATTGATTTTGGCAACTTATTTCGATAATTGTAACCAATGGTTTTGTTCAAAACAATTAATGACATGTTACTTTAATTTTTAAATGATTTACGTTGTCAATTCACTATTGTTTATTTACGACAATTATTATTGTATTATTTGATTACTTTATAATGTAAGTCTTATTAGATTTACCACATTTTAGTGTTTTGTATCAAGTAAACACGTGACGCACTACCGCGCGTCATCGGACAGAGTTGTCATAGTGGGATTGTAAGGTGGGGCATCGTCTTATAAAAGAGCGTGCACTCTGTAGGCGAGTCAGTTGATCCATAGTATTGGAGTTGATCCATAGTATTGGAGTTGATCCATAGTATTGGAGTTGATCCATAGTATTGGAGTCGTGAGTCGATCTTCGGATGCGAATCTATAAAGAGCCCCTGCTCCCGACAAAACTGTCGGTTTACCTGGTACAGCGCTGCTGTATATTCACATAGCTGTATTGGCTTGCTGATAGCGAGTAATACACTTTGTCATTGTCATTGGGTGGCTTGGCCACTATACGAACTATAAGACCTCAAAAGTCTGTTCGATTATTACTACCTATTTACCTACTTTATCTTGTTACTAATTACCCTTTGTGTATTGTGTTTTACCTTATTATAGTGTAACTAGTACCTACTATAATAAATACCCTGTAATTGTTTATACACTCTTGTTTATCCCAATAAAATGGGAACTCCAAACCCTGACGAAATACCTCTCGGCACTCCTGATCCTACAAATATATTAAAGTTCAATGTTTACGTAAGTTTTATTCGGTACATTTTAGTTCATTAAAAGCTTGTTTTTAAAAAGGTTTTTACTTAAATTTTATGTTACACTTTTTAGCGTTACAATTTGTTTAAAGATCTGTTCTATCACCTTCATTTGAAAGGTACTTGTAAAGACAAATCCAACAAACCCAAACGCATTTACACAAGTCATGGTGTGAAACCAACCAAGTTGCACTATCCAAGTCAAGCTATACTTTGGAACGGGCTATCGTAATTGAATGCGTTTACAAAATTTCGTGCCTATGCTGTTAACCGCTGAAGAGATCTCTTGTATGGAGCCAATCCCGGATTAGCAGGCAGGTCATGGTGTATGAATGCGTTTATAAAATTTACGGTCTGTGCTGTTGACCGTTTGAGAGTTTCCTCGTCTGGAGCCATCCCTGGGTACAACACCAAGGTCATGGTGTACTTTAGAACGGGCAATCATACTTGAATACGTATATAAAATTTCGTGTCTGTACTGTTGATCGTTGAGTTCCCCAGTCTGAAGTCAATCCTGGCTGCAGCAGCCAGGTCATGGTAGACTGTAGAACTGACTGTATTAATTACATGCGTATATTAACCTTTTGACCGCTTGTGTCGCATTTATGCGACAAATATTTCCGCGCCCCTACCGCGCGTGTCGTATTTCTGCGACAGAAAACAAGTATGATTTTTTCGTTCAATTTTCGTCCTATTAACTGCGTGGTACAACTAAAACCATTACTAAATAGATATATTTTATAAAACAATTACTTAAAATTATGTCTCGTTGCTCTAAGTTTTGAAAAAGCTTAAACAAAAATACGTAAATACAGCTTGGACTTTTCTTCGGTGTGTAACGCGCGTGTCGCATATATACGACCATAGGGATGGGATACAATGCAATGCGCATTTTAAAAACTAAATAACAAATAGTTAAATAATCAGGTATAATGCATCATTTTCAGCATAAAATAAACAGTGTCATACGAAATAAAGTTTATTTAACATATTACCTTGTGTTATGAATTCTTTTCCTTGTTTTTCATAAGAAAAATATCCCTCAGGATCTTTGTATTATGATAACATTTCACGTTAGTTCCCATCCCTAGACGCTTATGTTTGCAACAAATTTCTCTAGTTAGTCTAGCGCGGCTGTCGCATTAATGCGACCACTGCCTACGTCACAAGCGGGTCAAACGAATGGATAATGTTGTTCGTGGGTACACACATCACTACATAGTATAAAACAAAGTCGCTTTCTCTGTCCCTATATCCCTATGTATGCTTAAATCTTTAAAACTACGCAACGGATTTTGATGCGGTTTTTTTTAATAGATAGAGTGATTGAAGAGGAAGGTTTATATGTATAATAACCCGGTTTACACACGTGCGAAGCCGGGGCGGGTCGCTAGTTATCGATAAAATAGTCACTTTTCAACAATGACTACTGAGGAGTTTTTTTATGTGTGTTCGCGGATAACTTCGTCGTTTATGAACCGATTTTGATGATTCTTTTTTTATTGGAAAGGAGATATCCCAAGGGTAGTACCATGATAAGGAAACTAGGATCTGATGATGGCATCTCAGATAAAACGAGGGAACTCTTCAAATATTATAGGCAAACCTATGGCGATTTGGGTATTTTTTTATAGTAACTCGTGCAGTTGCTCTTGGAAAGCAGCATTTGGTTAAGTGGAACTGATGATGAAGACCACAAATAGCCACCGGAACTACTCAATAATAAGTATTTCACGGGTTGCGATTCGATTACTTTAATATGGTTGCAATGCAATTTATGCTCGTCACAATGCATATGGAGAAGTGGAGCTGATGGTGAAGTACCAAGAGAACTCCTCAACGATGAACGTCCCTGCATCGGGAAAAGCAATATTTTGTAAAAGGTGATGAGCTGTTGGCATTAGGCTAATGAAACTTAGACAAATTACAAATTGATCCACTAAAAAACGAGAAATAAAAACTTTTTTACAAAAAAACGAAAACAACAGACTTCCAAAAAACTACTAAGTACAAAGTAAAAAAAAAACTTAAATTTCGGAAGTCGGTGGAAAATAACGAAAATACAAAACCAAAGACCGACTTCCGAAATGTAAGTTATTTTTTACTTTGTAGTAGTTTTTTGGAAGTCGGTTGTTTTTTTTGTAAAAACGTTTTTATTTAAATATTGTGATGTAATTCTGTTATTTACTATATTACTTATCTACATATCCGATTGATTGTTCAAATTTGGAACCGTGTTGAATGTTGACCTTACCATTAAAAAGGTATTGTGACAGTACCTACAAGTCGGACAAGCACTCGCACTCGAGTTCCTTATGGTGTTGTCTCTTACTGGCGATGACACTCAGCGCGGCACGTTTGAGTTATGACGACGCCACGCGCCGGGCACGGTTAGATAAATCGAAGTCTGTCAGAGACTGGCGTAGGCACGTTTTTATAAAACTTATTTAATTGATGGGTGATAAGTTCCGTGTGGTGCCGGACGTAAAAGAATAGCACCATCCCATTTCTTGCCGTGGGTGTCGTAGGCGACTAAGGAACTAACTAAAGTCCCCGTCACGAGAAGCTATAATTTTTGTAAATAAAGAACTTCTACCAAGTTACGTAGCGACAATTTAATCAACAATGAATAATCCCAAATTCAATGAAGTCAAAGTAACGTACGTGTTATACGAAACTAATGAGCCATTTCACTTGATCGGGTTATATTTTAGCGATATAAAGCGCTGTCGTCTAAGGTTTTGTGGTACTGGAACGCATCTGATTCATGGAACGTAAACATTTGAGCCACGATTTTGAAGTAAGTTCACGCTGACGTTGTCTCTGCTGTCTTTCGAGTTTCGAATGCGTCTGTTTGTTTGTGGTGTTTTCGCGGATTAGGTTATATTGTTTGTTTGTAATTAGATGTGTGTGTTAATATAACTATATCCCTGTAAAAAAATAGTACAAAACTGTTTTATTTTATTTTAAGTACCCAAAGATTGCAAACCCCTGAATGTGTGTTTACAAAATTTATAGCTTCTCGTGACGGGGACTTTAGAGAATGGGCAGCAGCGTTCTCATACTGCTACCGCCAACCCGCCTACCAAGCTTGGCGATTATGGCAACACCCTCCTCTTGGGGAGGCTTATGTCCAGCAGTGGACGTCTTTTGGCTGAAATGATGATGATGAATGGGTGATAAGTTCTTTGATGTGCATTTAAAAATATCCCGTTTATATTATACCTACCTGCTTTAAAATCCGTAGGTATGGACTTTAACGACCCAGTCTGTCTTTCTGTTGATTAGGGTGGTTAAATTGAGGCTGATTTAAAATAAAAACATAAAAAACTTTTTGACTATTTTTTTATCGATACAACGATTGCTCCTCCTTATTTATTGTAGGTATTATTTTGTCGATTTTTAGCCGCGCGCTAGGGGCACGCCAATTGATATTTGGCCAAGCGCTTAAAAGGTTAAATTTCTTGTTTGTACTGTTGAATGTTAAGGAGTTCCCTTTTTTGGAGCCAACCCTGAGTGCAGCAACCAGATCATGGTGAACTTATAACGGACTATCATCATTGAATGCGTATATAAAATTTCGTATCTGTACTGTTGACCGTTGAGGAGTTCCCTCGTCTGAACCTAATTCTGGCTGCAGCAGCCAGATCATGCTAGAATTAAGAACGGACTATTTTAATGAATTGCGTATGTAAAATTTCGTGTATGTACTCTTAACCGCTGAGCAGTTTCCTCGTCTGGAGCCAAACTTGGGTGCAGCAGCCAGGTCGTGGTGGACTTTAGAACAGACTATAACAATTAAATGCGTATATAACATTTTGTGTGTGTGCTGTTGACCGCTGAGGAGTTCCCTCTTCTGGAGCCAACCCTGGGTGCAGCAGCCAGATCATGGTGAACTTTAGAACGGGCTATCGTAATTGAATGCGTATATAAAATTGAGTGTCTCAGTAGTTCATCGGTGAGGAGTTTCCTCGTGTGGAGCCAATCCTGGATCCTGTAGCCAGGTCATGGTAGATTTTAGAACGGACTACCATAATTAAATGCGTATATTAAATTCCGTGTCTGTACCGTTGACTGTTATGGAGTTCCTTCGTGTGGAGCCTATCCTGGGGGTAGAATCAGATCATACATCATAAAGAAATGCATTGTCTTCAAAACTAAACCAACGTGTAAAATTTCAACTCAGTAGGATAACAGGAAGTGGTTTTAATTCAGCTTGCAAGATTTGCTAACTAATTAACACTGCAAGTTGAATAAAAGCTTGTAATAATAATAAATAGTGTAGCACGCACGACGATCTCCCTGGTAATGTATTTTTTTCAAATGACAACAAATTGTCGGCATTGCGATATTCTGTTTGATCTGTTTCTTTCCCGTAATCAAGGTCATTTTTAGGTAACCGGTATTAAAACGGTAACCTAAATAGAGTAACCTGTTTCTTCTTCTTGAGTTACCCAGATAGCGGTAAACCTTAATTGTAGAAGTAACCTAAATTCTTCGATACCTGTAACGTAATTTTTAAAGGTTTTCGGTCCCTGGTTTAAACGTCGCTTAACTTAAAGTTTTTCAAATTACATCTTTTTAGTACCAAGATTCTCCGAGTGAAAGCGCGGACAGACAAACAGACTCGGTAAAACTATAAGGGTTCCTTGTTATACTGCGGAACCCTGACATCAATACAGACTATATCTGCACGTATGGCACGCTCACCGTTGAAGCTGCCCACAGCGTACACCTTGCCGCACACCACACAGCGCCGCGTCAGCAGGTCCGCGGCCGGCCGCCAGCGCGCCGCGTCCAGCTGGAACGTAACACGCACTCACCGTTGAAGCCGCCCACCGCGTACACCTTGCCGCCCACCACGCCCAGCCCCGCGCGGCAGCGCCGCGTCAGCAGGTCCGCGGCCGGCCGCCAGCGCGCCGCGTCCAGCTGGAACGTAACACGCACTCACCGTTGAAGCCGCCCACCGCGTACACCTTGCCGCCCACCACGCCCAGCCCCGCGCGGCAGCGCCGCGTCAGCAGGTCCGCGGCCGGCCGCCAGCGCGCCGCGTCCAGCTGGAACGCCTCCACGTCGCGCACGGCCTTGGGCGCCTGGCCGCCCACCACCAGCAGCAGGCGCGGCGCGCGCGGCGGCTGGCGCGGGCGCGCGCGTGCGCACGACGCCGCGCACGCCGCGCGCCGCTCCGGCCGCATGAGGTGGTAGGACAGCGCCTCGATCACCAGGTCCTTGACGCGCAGCCCCGCGCTGCACAGCGGCTCGGCGTTGGCGCGCGCCACCAGCGCGTCCTGCGCCAGCAGCGGCAGGCGCACGTGCTCCAGCAGCGCGCCCAGGTGCGGCGCGCGCGCGCCCGGCGCCTGCTGCATCCAGCGCACCACGGCGTCCAGGATGGCCTCCTCGCTGGGCACCTGCGGGCGCGCCAGGCCGGTCAGCGCGGCGAGGGGAGCGCGCGCGAGCGCGAGCGACACTCACCGTGATGCGGTCGTTGTCCAGCAGCTGCGCCAGCGTGTCCGCCTCGAGCGCCAGGAACTCCTCTGTATCCAGCACCTGCGGGGAGCAGCGGGTGGGCGCCGCATGTTACATATTTTACACATTTATGTAATTGCATCATAATAGTTACTTAATGCTATTTTAATGTGAAATCAAAAGTGTGCAATCGCTCGGCACGCTCACCTCGACGAAATGGTTCTCGATGAAGCGCGCGGCAGCGGTGCTGAGGTCAGCGCAGGCGTGCAGCTCGGCGAAGGCGCGAATACCGAGCGCGTTGTCGGGCGCCAACGCGCCGGCCAGGAACACGCAGCACGCTGCGCGCACGCCGCCCACGGCCAGCAGTGACGCCGCCGACAACAGGCTCTAACACAAGACATAAAACATAGCACGTATATACCAAGAACACGCAGCACACCGCCCACGGTTAGCAGCGACGCCGTCGACAGCAGGCTCTAACACAAAAAATTAAAACATAGCACGTATATACCAAGAACACGCAGCACGCCGCCCACGGCCAGCAGCGACGCCGCCGACAGCAGGCTCTGACACAAGACATAACACATAGCACGTATATACCAAGAACACGCAGCACGACGCCGCCGACAGCAGGCTCTGACACAAGACATAACACATAGCACGTATAGGTATACCAGGAACACGCAGCACACCGCCCACAGCCAGCAGCGACGCCACCGACAGCAGACTCTGACACAAGACATAACACATAGCACGTATAGGTACCAGGAACACGCAGCGCACCGCCCACAGCCAGCAGCGACGCCACCGACAGCAGACTCTGACATAAGACATAACACATAGCACGTATAGGTACCAGGAACACGCAGCACACCGCCCACAGCCAGCAGCGACGCCACCGACAGCAGACTCTGACACAAGACATAACACATAGCACGTATAGGTACCAGGAACACGCAGCACACCGCCCACAGCCAGCAGCGACGCCACCGACAGCAGACTCTGACACAAGACATAACACATAGCACGTATAGGTACCAGGAACACGCAACACACCGCCCACAGCCAGCAGCGACGCCGCCGACAGCAGACTCTGACACAAGACATAACACATAGCACGTATAGGTACCAGGAACACGCAACACACCGCCCACAGCCAGCAGCGACGCCGCCGACAGCAGACTCAGACACACGACACAATACATAGCACTATATACCAGGAACGCATGTCACATCCCATCACAACTATACAAAAATCTAAAGACTATAGTGGCGGAGTGTGCCTATGTGAGTGCGTTGATTCTATCATTTGTTCCTGGTTGACTCATACTACAGATGCAGTGAACATCGGCAGTAAGCTGATCTACCTGCACATTGTCCTCGGTGATGACGAGCGATTCGGGCGTGTACACGTACTCTATGATAGCCTCCAGTGCGGACGGCTCCACGTTCTGAAACCAACATTTAACTTGTGACATAGATGGTCTCCTATAGAAATAGAAAGCATATTTATATAAATAACCCGTGGCATAAGCATAATCAGCTTATAATGTTCCCACTGCTGGGACACAGGCCTCCTCTCGGTGAGAGGGAGCGGGCTGTAATCCACCACGCAGGTCAGTGCAGGTTGGTAGATGTCACATGTCTTCGAATTCTAGGTTCTAGGACATGCCGGTTTCCTCACGATGTTTTCTTTCACCGTTTTGAGAGCAGCGGTGATAAAATAATTTACACAAAGTAAAACGTCTGTCCGAGTTCGAACTTACGACCTACAGCGCGTAAGTCGCAGCCGTTACCACTGGGCCACCACTGCTACTAAACAACCCGTGGGGTTTTTGTTAATATTATATTATCTTAACCTTTGCATGGGGTTACCATTCGTCCGGATTTATCCGGACATATCCGGCATTTTGGCTCCCCGTTCGGACTATGTCCGACCTTCTCGATTGTCCGGACTTTTCTATTCTTTAAAAAAGATAAATTATTACAAAGAAGAAAAAATGAAATTATCAAATTAAAAAGTATCAGGACTTTTTTGCAAATGTCAGGCTTTTTGTCAGTATTTTTCAAATATCGAAACGGTAACCATATCTTTTTTGCATGACAGTTTGGTGTATTTATTTATGTATGTTTCGAACAGATCATATGAATTTTGTATGCCTCAATGGCGGGACATAGCAGACCCTGTAACTAACACAACATCCTATGAACCTATGATCCACAATAAATGATTTGAATTTGAAATATTTCATTTTATTCATATACATTATCCTGTAATGCACACTCAATCACAGCTTAAAGTGTGATTTGTGTGTGTATGTGTGTGCGACTGAGCGTGTTTGTTCCTCCCATTATGTTTAGGTTGGCAGTCTTGGAGCAGACAACGTTATTTGGTTTTGCTGCCATTTAGTGTGAGAAGCTGATTTTGGTAAAATAAACTAACGAAACTTTGCGTTTTTTGTAAGATACAGTAACGAAACTTAGCGTAAAGTTACGCTTGGATCCGTCAAAATCAAAGAAAGAAAAGAAAATACATTTATTTGTTTATTTTATTTATTTACGTAATTACATTTATTTTTAGTGGAATGAAGAACAGGGTGTAAAGTTCACTCATCCTCTATAGAAAAGGGAGGATCCTCCGACCAGATGGGTGTCGTGTCTGGCGACAACTGCCCGACGGTTGATTTCGAATAGTCTTATACAGGCTGGCAGGGACATCGACGTGAAAACTGTTATCATGGATTCAGTAAGTACATAATTCTAAACCCCTCTGCGTTGAATTTTTTCGTCGGTAATTTTTTTTTGTCAGCTGTTTCATACATTTTGACCGCGTAGGTATTGTAGCGTTATGAGCGGCCTCAATTACAATTAGTCGAGTGATGCTAATATCACAATTAGTAACTAACCACATCACTAAAAACGTGGCACAACACTAATTTTCTAAGGAAACTGGCATTTCGACTGCCGCTTGCTTACCTGATGGAAATGACCCTCAGGACTCTGTGTGCCCTGAACTCTCTGTACGGGCTTAATTCTGCATGCTACCTGCACGCTGACGAAGGCCTGCCTACCTGCGGCCTACCGCCGCGCGCCTGTGCTGACAGGCGACCTCCACGTGCTGCCGACGCTGACTAACAGCGGCTTACGAGGGCCGTCCGTCCTACTTCGGAGCCTGTGCTGAGCAGGCCCCCACGTCTGCCACGTGCTTCTAAGGACGGTACCCTTCCTTCCTAAGTGTGCGAGTGCTCAGATCTGTGTCAGTGACCTTACCCACGACCTAGCCGTGATACCTACTATCTAAATTATAGGTATCTATAAATCTATCTAGCTGTTTCAATTATTCTACCTCTACCTACCTATCAGTTAACGGCCTGCGCAGCCTACCCTGCAAAGCCCTAGCCGTCACAGTATTGATATTTTTTTTTTAAATAACCGACGAAAAATTTCAAAGCAGGAGGGTTCAGAATCATGTAATAAATCCATGGTAACAGTTTTCGCGTCGATGTCCCTGCCACCCTGTAGGTATGTCGTTCGCGCGGTAAACTTAATTGCGCGATGCAGGATTTGTGTGTCATGTCTTTTTGATGCGTAGTTCGTATGTGACGGTGTAACCGCTACAATTTAATCACGCTCGCATGCAGTGACCGGGAGCTACCTGTATGGTGATGGTAGGCTGCGTGCTCTCGTCGAACTGCGTGAACATGGCGTGGAAGTAGGGCGAGGCGGCCGCCAGCACGGCGCGGTGCGCGGGCAGCGCGGCCGACGGCTCGCGCTCGGGCGCGGCGCGCGCGTGCAGGCGCACGTCGCACAGCACGGCGTCGCGCCGCAGCCGCGCCAGCGCCGCCAGCAGGCGCGCGGGCTGCGCCGCGTGCGCGTCCGGACCCGCGCCGCCGCCCGCCGGCCGCTGCGACGACTCGTCCAACGACGACTGCGACGCGCAGCGCACCATCATACTGCGGAGTGCACGCCTACTATACCAGCGCTATGATGATAGATCGATGTTGCTATCTAACTTAAATTTTTACTCGACTGCGGCAAAGCTAAAAGGAAGGGTTATGTTTTTAGCACTATGTATTTTCGTATTTACGTACTAGCTTTTGCCCGCGTAGATGTCGGAAAATATCCCACGGGAACATACTACTGTTAAAACTCTTGTGTCAAATAATACCAAACAATTGTAAATCTGGTTTATTTTCAGAAATTATTTTGATATGTTGCATTAGGTATTTTATACATGTTATAATATAAGTTTATTCAGCTGGTAACATTTATCTAGATTTATAAAATAAAAACTAGTAAATTGAAAATTGAAAAGAAAAGATTCCATTAGTAATTCAGTTGGTAACATTTTTGTTAATTGAGTACAATTTTATAATCTATGAAAAGAAGATAATTTGGTGTGTGGAATTTCTTCATGTTACCCTCATTCCTGGGTTGTCAATCTTTGATTTGTATCGAGTCGAAATAACCAACAATATGGTTGGCGCATTCATGTTGAATGGTTGAACTATTTCCTGTGTTATTAGAGTTAAGCAGAAGTGTCATTGTACTCTAGTTGCAATGAAGTAAACTAATTATTCGTTATACGTGGACTTATTTTAACCAGTGATCTAACAAATCAGAAGCGGGATCGCTGCGCGCCATTCTCGGTCAGATATAAATATTCAGGTTTGAATTTATTTTACGCGATTACTGGTAAGTACTTAAGTTTCTAATAAACTCAATGGAACGTGATAGACTATTACGACCAAGAACGCGATTTACAGCGCGTTTTCATAGTAAGTGTTTCTTGTGCGATTACGAAGGAAATCCCGAGGTCGACACCACAGAAGACCTAGCCGGACACATGTTGCAAAATGGCTAACACGTTCTGGTTCAAGCAAGTCTCGTTCTCGCATTCGATGCAAAGATCGACAGCATCGTGGTCCATCACGTAAACGTACTTGTAAGTTGAAGTTGTCTGTGAATGGAGTTCCAGTTACGGTTATCTGATATTTTGAGTTACGATGTTTTACTGGGACAGACAGACGAAACCCTTCATTGTTCGTGGTCCGACATGTAATTGGCCGTTTTGCGCAAGGTGCGCAACGCATAATAACGAGTATGCACAAGGTGTGCTATGCAATGCGCAAGGTGCGCGACGCATAATAACGAGTATGCACAAGGTGTGCGATGCAATGCGCAAGGTGCGCGATGCGGAGCGCACCAGGTGCGCCATGCGGAGTGCACAAGGTGGGCTATGCCGAGTGCACCAGGTGCGCCATGCGGAGCGCATGGTGTGTGCCATGCCGAGCGTACGAGGTGCGCCATGCGGAGTGCACAAGGTGTGCCATGCCGAGTGCACCAGGTGCGCCATGCTGAGCGCATGGGGTGTGCCATGCCGAGCGTACGAGGTGCGCCATGCGGAGTGCACAAGGTGTGCCATGCCGAGTGCACCAGGTGCTCCATGCGGAGCGCACAATGTGCGCCATGTGGAGCGCACGTGGCGCGCCATGCGGAGCGCACGAGGTGCGCCTTGCGGAGCGCACAATGTGCGCCATGCGGAGCGCACGAGGTGCGTGCGCCATGCGGAGCGCACCAGGTGCGCCATGCCGAGCGCACGAGTTGCGCCATGCGGAGCGTACGAGGTGCGCCCTGCGGAGTGCATGAGGTGCGCTACGCTGAGCACCGCACGAGGTGCGCCATGCCAAGCGCACAACGTGCGCCATGCGGAGCGCACGAGGTGCGCCATGCCGAGCGCACAAGTTGCGCCATGCGGAGCGTACGAGTTGCGCCCTGCGGAGTGCATGAGGTGCGCTATGCTGAGCGCCGCACGAGGTGCGCCATGCGGAGCGACGAGGTGCGCCATGCGGAGCGCACGAGGTGCGCTATGTCGAGCGCACGAGTTGCGCCATGCGGAGCGTACGAGGTGCGCCCTGCGGAGTGCACGAGGTGCGCCATGCCAAGCGCACAAAACGCGCCATGCGGAGCGCACGAGGTGCGCCATGCGGAGCGCACCAGGTGCGCCGTGTGGAGCGCACGAGGTGCGCCTTACGGAGCGCACGAGGTGCGCCATGCGGAGCGCACGAGGTGCGCCTTGCGGAGCGCACGAGGTGCGCCATGCGGAGCGCACCAGGTGCGCCATGCGGAGCGCACGAGGTGCTCCATGCGGAGTGCACAAGGTGTGCCATGCCGAGTGCACCAGGTGCGCCATGCGGAGCGCACGGGGTGTGCCATGCCGAGCATACGAGGTGCGCCATGCGGAGCCCACCAGGTGCACCATGCGGAGCGCACGAGGTGTGCCATGCCGAGCGTACGAAGTGCGCCATGCGGAGTGCACGAGGTGTGCGATGCGGAGTGTACAAGGTGTGCAATGGACAAAGTGTGTGATGTGTTGTGTGTACCATTCTCGAACATGCGTATGAAGTATAAATTGTTTATTAACAATCAAATAGTTGTTATTTCGCTAGTTTTACAATAATAATTATGTTACTTTTATGAGTATTCTTTAATTGTGTCCTTTGTTTTTATTTTTGTAATGTACACGAGGGCGTGTACGGTTATCAGGATGGACGAGTTGTTAAAACGCTTGTGTCAAATAATACCAAACAATTGTAAATCTGGTTTATTTTCAGAAATTATTTTGATATGTTGCATTAGGTATTTTATACATGTTATAATATAAGTTTATTCAGCTGGTAACATTTATCTAGATTTATAAAATAAAAACTAGTAAATTGAAAATTGAAAAGAAAAGATTCCATTAGTAATTCAGTTGGTAACATTTTTGTTTATTGAGTACAATTTTATAATCTATGAAAAGAAGATAATTTGGTGTGTGGAATTTCTTCATGTTACCCTCATTCCTGGGTTGTCATTCTTTGATTTGTATCGAGTCGAAATAACCAACAATATGGTTGGCGCATTCATGTTGAATGGTTGAACTATTTCCTGTGTTATTAGAGTTAAGCAGAAGTGTGATTGTACTCTAGTTGCAATGAAGTAAACTAATTATTCGTTATACGTGGACTTATTTTAACCAGTGATCTAACACTAGCGAGATTAAAAGTACCCTATCTGTTAATTCAGGTTATTAAATTACACTACTCAACAAATAACAAACTTTTTATTTTATCTGAGTTCCTACTATGTGATTATAATTCTTTGTTATTGACCTAATACAAATATGTAAATAGGATTTTTACATAACATCTCATTTTTAAGATAAATGAAATTAGTCAAAAATATGATTTTCTTGCAGAATCAAGTTCACCCGTTAGGTTTCATTGGTGCTTTGATTGAAATACGGCAGTATGCCGTATTTCCTCAATACTTCGTTTGGATTTTTCAGAAAACCCCTTTAATTGTGTTAAACAGAAGTAATAATCCACGGCATGATTTGTTGGTTCAGTCCATACCATCGGCGTAGCAAATGGCATTTTTTAACTCTTCCATTGTACCAACCGTTCAAATTCGTATAGCACCTTAGACAGCACACTTTAGGAACCCACGTCTTATCTTTTCACATCACGGTCAAAATAGGCTAAGTAACACTTTTTAATTGGGTGAGAAAGAGGTTTATTTTTCGATTTTGGCGTAAATTCGCCACAAATGTGACAAAATAAGTTAGGACTGTTAAACGCACACACACGCTACCATCAGGGTCCTCCACGTTTAGCTGCCGGTGTAGACAGCACCGAAGTCCTACACTGTCATCTATCAAGTGATATTGATCGCAGATTAAGACCTGACTCCAGGAATCCCGACAGGTATTCTCAGGTGACGTGACGCTTTACAATTGCATAGGTATCTTAGCTTCCTTTTAGTATTGAGTACCAAACTGAGACTTTTAGTTATCCAGGGTTGATTCTTTAGTTTAATTTTAAATTTTGTAAGTTGAAGTTTTGCAGTAATATAAGATAGTCTTGACTGTCTTATTGCTTAAGTCGCTCACTATTGCAGCTCTTTTTGTTTAGAATGGATCTTGTACAATTATGATCTCTAGTTTTTCTAGTAAAATATCGGTTATTGGTTCGGATTTGGTATTCTATAAATGCTTTACAGAACGCATTCATATTGTGGAAATTCTACACCACAGCATTCGAACGTAAGTTCGGACGCAATGTCTTTAAAACTGGTTATTTTAATACAAGTTGTACTTGTACTAAAATAACCAGTGTTAAACATTGAAAACTACTGTTTTCAATGTTTTTTTGGTATATTGGCGTGTGCTAGCCGACATAATTATGGCAAATAATTTTATTTAATGGTTTGTGCTTCGTAATAGTAATTACTTTGCATACTATTGTATGGAATCAAGTTCTTCTAACAAAACAGACAGCTGTGCTGCTGGGAAGTTTGTTGCGCCACTTCTTCTTCTCAGCTAAAGCACTAGAAGTGGTGACGGGCGGGCGTTTTGGGGGACTGTCTTATGTAATTTTGACGTTCAAAAAGTGCTGATTCTCAGCACAATTTGAATAAATGACGTTTAATCTTGCTTTTGTATAACGAGGGGACTCGTTGGTTAACGGATGGCCGAGCTGTAACCAAACTTATTTAGTTACTCTATTTTATTCTATTACAATTCCGTTTATTAATATTAAATGGTAGTTAGTTTGACGTTAGTTAGCAAACGGAACTACTTAGCATTATTTTGCTACGATTAAAGTATCACAATTGACTAAGGATTTTGATAAAAACTGTTCATATGTTAAAACATTAGGGTTAATCTATAATGTGAAAACTGATAGCTTGGAAATACAATGTCCTGTAAAAGAATTAAAGCTAAAATATGCTAAGAGGGAAATGCTTAGTTTTACAAGTAAATTTTTCGACCCACTCGGTCTTGTGGAACCTATATTGGTCTCGGCAAAACTCAAGAAGTGTGGTTTCATAATATAAGGTGGGATCAGCTTTTGCCATCAAATATTAATAGAAAATGGGTTGAATTTACCAAAGATTTGATAAATATGCCATGTATTGCTGTTCCTAGGAATATTAAAAGTATTACATGTAATAGCTTTGAATTAGTAGAATTTTCTGATGCCTCTGGCGTCGCCTATGGTTGTTGCTTATATTTAAGAATAATAGGGCCTGATAAATGCGTAATTATAATTTATTTTGCTCTAAGTCACGCATCAATCCTAAAAACAAAGCACTAACAATACCTCGACTTGAGTTGGAAAGTGCATTATTGCTAGCTACAATGGTGCCGATTCTCTTGTACACCGAACTAAACTATCACTAAAATTCCTTACTTTTGACTATGAGAATCTCTATGCTATTCTGCAAAATAAATTCTCTAAATTTAAAAATAATTTAAGACCACAGACTTTTTATAGATTTTCCTGTAATCTATGAGGAAAGAACCATTCTCTGTAATTTTTTTCAAAATTTTTGGTCCAGTAATTTCGGAGATAAGGTCAATTTTCATAGAATTTCTTAAATATCTTTAAAAGTGTTTATTTTAAAATTATATAAAAAATAATTTTGACACATCTAAATCGAATTTGTCAATCGCGACTCCACACGTGATACCTAACCACGTGAATCTTTTTAGAGTCGGAGGCGCGCAGGGGGGGCAAGCCTCGACGTGTTTTATATGGATTTTTTCACTTTTTGTATGGAAAATAAGAAAAATATTACCTACATAGTGTTAGGGGTTTACGAGTTTTATAAAGGATGTCGAAATTTTCATTATTTTTACGATTGGACACACCGTTTTCGAGATATAAGCAAAAGACAAAAAAAAAACAGTATTGTTTTTGCATCTGAAGTCGAGGTGTTGGTGTGAATTTAAAGTTCATGATAACCAATTTTACTCCACACGTTTTTAGTCGCGATTAAAAATAGTCAGATTTAGTTAGAAAATCTAAATTTTAGATGAAAAACGTCAAATTCAGAATAGCTAAATTGCCATTTTCACTAAACTAATATCTCAGTACCATCTTAGTGCTGCCAAACTAAAATATAGTTAAGTTGTGTCATTTTAGTCTATTTCAGAATGGGAAATCGTCGTTTGACAGGATTAAACTAAATTTTGGTGATTTTTAGTATAGTTTAGAGGCATTTGTGACAAGAGAATTGACACCATTGTCAAACAAAGTTAATACAAAATTATCTCTAAAATATAATGTTCGTACATATTTGTATTCAGACTCTAAGATAGTACTTGCGTGGCTCAAAACAGAACCTGTAAAATTAAACATGTATGTTGCTAATAGAATTATGAAGATACTTCAGTTAACTTCCTCTTATAGCTATGTCAACACTGCAGATAACCCAGCAGACTGTCTGTCCCGAGGTGTAAGTCCTTCTTCTTTGAAGGATAATTTACTGTAGTGGTATGGACCCAAGTATATGGGGAATGCTGAATTTGTTCATGACACTGATCCACTTCTAATGCCCATGGAAGATCTACCCGAAATAAAAGAAATAAAACCTGTAATAAAAACAAGTAATGTATGTGTTAAGGACAATACGTTATTGACTATGTTGGAAAAATACTCAGATATAGAAAAAAATACTAGAATAGTGGCATATGTATTAAGATTTATAAAT